>LT934112.1:670665188-670726133 GCA_900231445.1 Triticum turgidum subsp. durum | reverse complement strand
CCGACACGACACCCAGACACCCCGACACCCGACCCCCCGAGGCCGACAGGTTCTTATATTTGTGAATTATTAGTTAGGTCATATATTTTTCGATTTTGTTATGAAAAAAATCATATATAATTGTGTTGATCGGGTTGATTTAAATGTGCAGTTGTTTCACCGCTGCGAGGTTTGGTGTTCGACGCCCTCGCCGTGCGTTTGACGAGCTCTGCCCCTTTGTTCGTGGGTGAGCACAAATGACATGTCCTCCTCCCCCATTAATTTGATAGCTAGCTATATATGTGTCTTGAATCATCAGTATGCGTAACCAATATGTGTCTCCCATTCGAAAGCGTCATAGTTATAAATATGCATGCATTTGCATATTTATAACCTTGATTCTTCCGAATTGTCCAACGCTATCCATGGACAGCCCGAGTATGTGTAGATTGGTTTCATATTCCCATATGCTTTGCTCCGGATACGACGCATAAATTTCGTCAGTGCCTCCCTTGTTGTTCTCCGGGTACACATCCTCTCTGTTTATTGCAGAGACGTGTATCAGGAGAACAGTGGGGAGGTGCTGCTAAAATTTTGCGTCGGATCCGGAGCATAGCATGTGAAAATAAACCCAATCTACACATACTCGGGTGGGATTAGGACCTATCATTACCTATTAGAATGTAGGTTGCATGGACGTAATAAAATTGACAAAGTAGATCAACTTATGAATATATACATGGTGAATTATATATATAATTGTTGTGTGTCCAGTAGCTCTGAAAGTCAAGATGAGTGATCATGTGTGGATGTATACCGGTCACGCTAGTCAGAACAAATGGAGCGCTGAATGGTTCACAAAAACCAAGGGGTTTGTGCAAGCCGCATTTGCAAATGGCCAAAGGAAAAACTGGTGCCCCTGTTTCCGGTGCGGCAATTGGGAAAAGAGGACAAAGGCTGAAATGGGCAAACACCTACAGAAGAATGGTTTTACGCCCGATTATACGGTGTGGACATTTCATGGTGAGTCTGCCCAACGTGACCGAGCTGAGGTGGATCGTCCTCGCACCGACAAGCATGGTACCGGGATGGAAAACATGGTGCAAGACTACGATGATGCTCGGGATTCGGAGGAGGAGATCGAGGAATCTACAAAGGCCTTCAATGAAATGTTGGAGTCTTCAAAACGTCCGCTCCACGAGCACACCGAGCTTTGTTAGTTGGATGCCATCTCACAAGTAATGGCTCTAAAGGCTCAGTTCAACTTGGGCAGAGAATGCTATGACACAATTATGACAGTATTTGGACGCTTTCTACCCAAAGGCCATGTAATGCCTGCAAACCTGTACCAGTCGGACAAAATCCTCCATGCACTGAAGATGCCCTATGAGAAGATACATGCCTGTGAGAAAGGATGTGCCTTATTTAGGCTTGACTATGCGGACTTGAACTATTGTCCCATTTGCAAGTCTTCCAGGTATATTGTGGTAGACAACGGTATGGGTGAGAAGACACAGACCAAAATCCCCGTTAGTGTTCTTCGGTATATGCCAATCGTACCAAGACTTCAACGTCTTTTCATGGTCGAAGAGACGGCCAGACAGATGAATGGCACAAAACAGGCAAAAGAATCGAACTAGATGCAGATGGGAATCTGATGATGGTACACACATCGGATGGTGTTGCGTGGAAAAAGTTTGATGAATTACATACTGACAAAGCGGCAGATCCGAGGCATCCTCGAGTCGGCATCAACATGGATGGGTTCAGTGTGTTTGGTATGATGGCAGCCCAATACAGTTGTTGGCCCGTATTTGTCTTTCCACTCAATCTCCCTCCCCACCCCCCGGACAGATTATGCAAAGAAAGAACATTTTCCTGACGTTGATAATTCCAGGGCCCAACTATCCGGGGAAAAAATATGAATGTGTACATGGAGCCGCTTAAGGACGAGTTGCAAGAAGCCTGGGATAATGGGTTCAAGACATATGACGCCTATAGCAAACGAAACTTCATAATGCGTGTCTGGTACATGTACTCGACGCATGACTTGCCGGTGTATGCGCTATTCGTTGGCTGGTGTGTGCATGGAAGGTTCCCGTGCCCCACATGCAAGGGAGCTCTTGAGTTTCGTTGGCTTCAGGCCGGTCGCAAGTTTTCTTGCTTCGACATGCATAGACAGTTCCTGGATCCTCGCCATAAGTTCAGGAAAGACAAGAAGAACTTCATCAGAGGTAGAGTTTTAATAAACTCTGCACCACCTGCGTTGACAGGCCAACAGACCCTGGATCAGTTAAACGCTCTCGAGCCAGATCCAGAGCGTCCTGGGGTGCCAAAGGGGTACGGCCTTTAATTACTAGTTTACTTTGTTTCTCTCTTTCAGGCATGCTACAATAAGATGGATAAGGTGCCAGAGGGGTACGACCTGTATGCCATGGCCCACACTGCCTCTTACAAGCAAGTCAAGGGGAAGGCGATGAAAGGGGAGGAGTTTAACCCGAGCCAGATTCCCTACAATCCAGAGCAGGTGATGATATCTAGTGGCGGGAGGTCCAGTGGCTCCATAGCCATTGATCCAGAGATTGCTCCTGAGACCACGGTGAGTTTAATTTGAATGGACGTTACTTGCTAGTCTTAACATTTGAGTGTCATCATGCTAACGAAACATTGGAAATGATCTTTGGTGCAGCGTAACTCCACACAAGCATCACACGATCCTTCTCCAGCTACTGGCACGAGCCAACCCGCTCCTACACCTCCATGATCAAGGCAAGTTTCTCTAGTTTTTTGCTTAACAAATGCATACAGACCTAGACTTAGCTTTATTTCCTCCAATATGCTTACCTTAATGACCTAGAGTTAGCTTCTTGTCCTCCAAAATGACTTAATAAGCTTACTGACCTCCAAAACCAGCCATTTTACCAAAGTTAGATCTAAAACGATCTAACTTAGCTTTGTTTCCTCCAAAATGACCTAAGTTAGTTATAATATGCTTAGTTAACTAGGTTTGCTTAATAATGACATGTACTTAGCTTACTTATGTAAAAAAAACAGCATAATTAGCTTAGTTAGCTCATAAACGATCCATTTTACCTACGTTAGCTCTAAAATGATGCATTTTACCTAAGTTAGCTCATAAACGATCCATTTCACCTAAATTACCTCACAAACGATGGCGTGCTTCTTCTTCTAGTCTTCTTCTTCTAGTCACCTTTTCCTAACTTTCTTATTTGCCATTTTGCAGATTTCATTCACTTCTCGGAAGCTAGCTTGCTATGATGGAGTGCTTCTTTTTTATTTCATTCTCTTCTAGTATTCTTCTAGCTTGCTACGATGGAACGTGCTATCTTGATGAAACTTTGCATTGTAATATGTATGTGCAACTTCCTAATGGTTGCAACTTATGTGTATGTGCAACTTGCTATGTATGAATGGATGGAACTATATATGTATGTACGATGAAACTTATGTGTTGTTAAATAGCCCTGTGAAATATATCTATATATGTCATATATATTTGTTGTGAAAATTGTTGGATTCAAAAAAAAAACAGAAAAAAGAGCCAATATGCAGGCTCTTTGCCGTCCGCCACCGACGGCAATGGCCTCTTTGCCAACAGCCGCAGACGGCAAACGAGGCACGTGGCAGCCAACTGTGCTTCCTGGGAGCTGACCCATTTAGTCAGTTTGCCTACAGTGGTAGACGGCAAAGGCAGGAAGAATTTTGCCGTCAGCGGCGGATGGCAAAGGCAGGACAAATTTTGCTGTCAGCGGTGGACGGCAAAGTCCTGCCGTTAGCCACCTAACGGACTAACAGTGAAAATTTTGCCGTCTGTGTTCTTTGCCGTCCGCTGCTGATGGCAAAGGGCCCTTTGCCGTCAGCCATCAAAAGCGGACGGCGACGTAGCTCTTTACCGGACCTTTCTTTGCCGTCCACATTTGCCGTCCGTGGTGGACGGCAAAGACCTTTGCCGTCCGCCATTCATGCCTTTGCCGTCCATCATGGCAGACGGCAAAGTAGCTAATTCCTGTAGTGAAAGCCTCCACAAAGTCGGTTTCACCCAAAGGCAAGAGTCCTTCTCGCACTCCAGGGCCAGACGCCAGGGACCCTGGCGTCTGGCCCCTGGACTCTGCAAAACTTCCTTTTGCACTTTCCAAAAACCTCGTGGGCTTTCCCCTTTGGCCCAAATAAAGTGTTCTCGTACCCAAACATTTCGGGAAACATCCGGAACCCCTTCCGGTGAATTCCGAACCCTTCAGAAGACCAAACACTATTATCGCATATATCAAACTTTATCTCCGGACCATTCCAGAGTTCCTCATCATGTCCGTGATCATATCCGGGACTCCGAACAACATTCGGTCACCAACATACATAACACATATAATACTATATCGTCAACAAAGGTTAAGCGTGCGGACCCTACGGGTTCGAGAACTATGTAGACATGACCGAGACACCTCTCTAGTCAATAACCAATAGCGGAACCTGGATGCCCATATTGGCTCCTACATATTCTACGAAGATCTTTATTAGTCGAACCGCATAACAACATACGTTGTTCCCTTTGTCTTGGGTATGTTACTTGCCCGAGATTCGATCGTCAGTATCTTAATACCTAGTTCAATCTCGTTACCGGCAAGTCTCTTTACTCGTTCCATAATACATCATCCCGCAACTAACTCATTAGTTGCAATGCTTGCAAGGCTTATATTGATGTGCATTGCCGAGTGGGCCCAGAGATACCTCTCCGACAATCGGAGTGACAAATCCTAATCTTGAAATATGCCAAGCCAACAAGTACCTTTGGAGACACCTGTAGAGCAACTTTATAATCACCCAGTTACGTTGTGACGTTTGGTAGCACACAAAGTGTTCCTCCGGTAAACGGGAGTTGCATAATCTCATAGTCATAGGAATATGTATAAGTCATGAAGAAAGCAATAGCAACATACTAAATGATCAAGTGCTAAGCAAACGGAATGGGTCAAGTCAATCACATCATTCTCCTAATGATGTGACCCCGTTAATCAAATGACAACTCTTTGTCCATGGCTAGGAAACATAACCATCTTTGATTTACGAGCTAGTCAAGTAGAGGCATACTAGTGACACTCAGTTTGTCTATGTATTCACACATGTATCATGTTTCCGGTTAATACAATTCTAGCATGAATAATAAACATTTGTCGTGATATAAAGAAACAAATAATGACTTTATTATTGCCTCTAGGGCATATTTCCTTCAGTCTCCCACTTGCACTAGAGTCAATAATCTAGTTTACATCACCATGTGATTTAACGCCAATATCCACATCTGTATGTGGTTAACACCCACAGTTCACATCGTCATGTGACCAACACCCGAAGGGTTTACTAGATTCAATAATTTAGTTCACATAGCTATGTGATTAACACCCAAAGAGTACTAATGTATGATCATGTTTTGCTCATGAGAGAAGTTTAGTCAACGGGTCTGTCACATTCAGAGCCGTATGTATCTTGCAAATATTCTATGTCTACAATGCTCTGCATGGAGCTACTCTAGCTAATTGCTCCCACTTTCAATATGTATCCAGATTGAGACTTAGAGTCATCTGGATTAGTGTAAAAGCTTGCATCGAAGTAACTCTTTACGATGAACTCTTTTATCACCTCCATAATTGAGAAACATCTCCTTAGTCCTCACTAAGGATATTCTTGTCTGTTGTCTAGTGATCTACTCCTAGATCAAAATTGTACTCCCTTGCCAAACTCAGAGTAAGGTATACAATAGGTCTGGTATACAGCATAGCATACTTTATAGAACCTATGACTGAGGCATAGGGAATGACTTTTAATTCTCTTTCTATTTTCTGCCATGGTCGGGTTTTGAGTCTTACTCAACTTCACACCTTGCAACACAGGCAAGAACTACTTCTTTGACTGTTCCATCTTGAACTACTTCAAAATCTTATCAAGGTATGTACTCATTGAAAAATCTTATCAAGCGTCTTGATCTATCTCAATAGATCTTGATGCTCAATATGTAAGTAGCTTTGTTGAGGTCTTTCTTTTGAAGAACTCCTTTCAAACACTCCTTTATGCTTTCCAGAAAATTCTACATTATTTCTGATCAACAATATGTCTTTCACATATACTTATCAGAAAGGCTATAGTGCTCCCACTCACTTTCCTGTAAATACAGGCTTCACCACAAGTCTGTGTAAAAATATATGATTTGATCAACTCATCAAAGCGTATATTCCAACCCCGAGATGCTTGCCTAGTCCATAGATGGATCACTGGAGCTTGCATACTTTGTTAGCACCTTTCGGATTGGCAAAACCTTCTGGTTGCATCATATACAACTCTTCTTTAAGAAATCCATTAAGGAATGTAGTTTTGACTTCCATTCGCCAAATTTCATAAAATGTGGCAATTTCTAACATGATTTGGACAGACTTAAGCATCGATACGAGTGAGAAAATCTCATCGTATTCAACACCTTGAACTTGTCGAAAAACCTTTTTGCGACAAGTCAAGCTTTGTAGATAGTAACACTACTATCAGCGTATGTCTTCCTCTTGAAGATCCATTTATTTTCTATGGCTTGCCGATCATCGGGCAAGTCCACCAAAGTCCACACTTTGTTCTCATACATGGATCCCATCTCAGATTTCTTGGCCTCAAGCCATTTCACGAAATCTAGGCTCATCATCGCTTCCTCATAGTTTGTAGGTTCATCATGGTCTAGTAACATGACTTCCAGAACAGGATTACCGTACCACTCTGGTGTGGATCTTACTCTGGAAGACCTACGGGGTTAGATAGCAACTTGATCTGAAGTTTCATGATCATCATCATTAACTTCCTCACTAATTGGTGTAGGAATCACTGGAACTGATTTATGTGATGAACAACTTTCCAATAAGGGAGAAGGTACAATTACCTTATCAATCTCTACTTTCCTCCCACTCACTTCTTTCGAGAGAAACTCCTTCTCTAGAAAGGATCCATCTTAGCAACAAATATCTTGCCTTCGGATCTGTGATAGAAGGTGTACCCAACAGTTTCCTTTTGGGTATTCTATGAAGACACACTTCTCCAATTTGGGTTTGAGCTTATCAGGTTGAAACCTTTTCACATAAGCATCGCAGCCCCAAACTTTAAGAAACACGACTTTGGTTTCTTGCCAAACCATAATTCATAAGGCGTCATCTCAACGGATTTTGATGGTGCCCTATTTAAAGTGAATGCAGCTATCTCTAATGCATAGTCCCAAAACAATATTGGTAAGTCGGTAAGAGATATCATAGATCGCACCATATCCAATAAAGTGCGGTTACGACGTTCGGACACACCACTACACTGTGGTGTGCTAGGTGGCGTGAACTATGAAACTATTCCACATTGTTTTAAATGAAAGGCCAAACTCGTAACTCAAATATTTTGCTCCACGATTAGATCGTAGAAACTTTATTTTCTTGTTACGATGATTCTCCACCTCACTCTGAAATTCTTTGAACATTTCAAATGTTTCAGCCTTGTGTTTCATTAAGTAGATATACTCATATCTGCTCAAATCATCTTGTGAAGGTCAGAAAATAACGATACCCGCCACAAGCATCAACACTCATTGGACCGCATACATCGGTATGTATTATTTCCAATAAGTCACTAGCTCGTTCCATTGTTCCGGAGAACGGAGTTTCAGTCATCTTGCCCATAAGGCACGGTTCGCAAACATCAAATGATTCATAATCAAGTGATTCCAAAAATCCACCTTTAGGAGTTTCTTCATGCACTTTACACCGATATGACCCAAACGGCAGTGCCACAAATAAGTTGGACTATCATTATCAACTTTGCATCTTATGGTATCAATATTATGAATATGTGTATTACCACGATCGAGATCCAACAAACTATTTTCATTGGGTGTATTACCATTGAAGGTTTTATTCATATAAACAGAACAACAATTATTCTCTGACTTTAAATGAATAACTGTATTGCAACAAACATGATCAAATCATATTCATGCTGAATGCAAACGCCAAATAACATTTATTTAGGTTCAACACTAATCCCGAAAGTATAGGGAGTGTGCGATGGTGATCATATCAATCTTGGAACCACTTCCAACACACATCGTCACTTCACCCTCAACTAGTCTCTGTTTATTCTGTAACTCCTGTTTCGAGTTAATAATCTTAGCAACCGAACAAGTATCAAATACTCAGGGGCTACTATAAACACTAGTAAGGTACACATCAATAACCCGTATATCAAATATACCCTTGTTCACTTTGCCATTCTTCTTATCCACCAAATATTCAGGGCATTTCCGCTTCCAGTGACCATTTCCTTTGCAGTAGAAGCACTTAGTTTCAGGCTTTGGTCTAGCTTTGGGCTACAACTTGCTTGCCATTCTACTTGAAGTTCCATTTCTTTTCCTTTGCCCTTTTCTTGAAACTAGTGATTTTATCAATCATCAACACTTGATGCTCTTTTCTTGATTTCTACCTTCTTCAATTTCAGCATCACGAAGAGCTCGGGAATCGTTTTCGTCATCCCTTGCATTATAGTTCATCGCGAAGTTCCAGTAACTTGGTGATGGTGACTAGAGAACTCAGCCAATCACTATCTTATCTGGAAGATTAACTCCCACTTGATTCAAGCAATTGTAGTACTCAGACAATCTAAGAACTTGCTCACTAGTTGAGAAATTCTCCTCCATCTTTTAGGCGAAGTATTTGTCAGAGGTCTCATACCTCTTGACACGGGCATGAGTCTGAAATACCAATTTCATCTCATGGAACATCTCATATGTTCCGTGACGTTTCAAAAACGTTTTTATAGTCCCGGTTCTAAGCCATAAAGCATGGTGCATAAAACTATCAAGCAGTCATCATATTGAGCTGGCCAAACGTTCATAACGTCTGCATCTGCTCCTGCAATAGGTCTGTCACCTAGCGGTGCATCAAGGACATAATTCTACTATGCAGCAATAAGGATAAACCTTAGATCACGAAACCAGTCCGCATCATTGCTACTATCATCTTTCAACATAGTTTTTCTCTAGGAACATATAAAAAACATAGGGAAGCTATAACGCGAGCTATTGATCTACAACATAATTTGTAAAATACTACCAGGACTAAGTTCATGATAAATTAAAGTTCAATTAATCATATTACTTAAGAACTCCCACTTAGGTAGACATCTCTCTAATCATCTAAGTGATCACGTGATCCAAATCAACTAAACCATAACCGATCATCACGTGAAATGGAGTAGTTTTCAATGGTGAACATCACTATGTTGATCATATCTACTATACATATGATTCACGCTCGACCTTTCGGTCTCAATGTTCCGATGCCATATCTGCATATGCTAGGCTCGTCAAGTTTAACCTGAGTATTCTGCGTGTGCAAAACTGGCTTGCACCCGTTGTAGATGGACGTAGAGCTTATCACACCCGATCATCACGTGGTGTCTGGGCACGACGAACTTTGGCAATGGTGCATACTCAGGGAGAACACTTTTGTCTTGAAATTTAGTGAGAGATCATCTTATAATGCTACCGTCAATCAAAGCAAGATAAGATGCATAAAGGATAAACATCACATGCAATCAATATCAGTGATATGATATGGCCATCATCATCTCGTGCTTGTGATCTCCATCTCCGAAGCACCGTCATGATCACCATCGTCACCGGCGCGACACTTTGATCTCCATCGTAGCATCAGTTTCGTCTCGCCAACTATTGCTTCTACGACTATCGCTACCGCTTAGTGATAAAGTAAAGCAATTACAGGGCGTTTGCATTGCAAACAATAAAGCGACAACTATATGGCTCCTGCCAATTGCCAATAACTTGGTTACAAAACATGATCATCTCATACAATAAAATATAGCATCACGTCTTGACCATATCACATCACAACATGTCCTACAAAAATGAGTTAGACATCCTCTAATTTGTTGTTGCAAGTTTTACGTGGCTGCTACGAGCTGAGCAAGAACCGTTCTTACCTACGCATCAAAACCACAATGATAGTTTGTCAAGTTAGTGTTGTTTTAACCTTCTCAAGGACCGGGCGTAGCCACACTCAGTTCAACTAAAGTTGGAGAAACTGACACCCCCCAGCCACCTATGTGCATAGCACGTCGGTAGAACCAGTCTCGCGTAAGCATACGCGTAATGTTGGTCCGGGCCGCTTCATCCAACAATACCGCCGAACCAAAGTATGACATGCTGGTAAGCAGTATGACTTGTATCGCCCACAACTCACTTGTGTTCTACTCGTGCATATAACATCTATGCGTAAACCTGGCTCGGATGCCACAGTTCGGGAACATAGTAATTTCAAAAAAAATCCTACGCACACGCAAGATCATGGTGATGCAAAGCAAGGAGAGGGGGAGTGTATCTTCATACCCTTGAAGATCAATAAGCGGAAGCGTTTATCAACATGGTTGATGTAGTCGTACACCTTCACGATCCGCCCAATCAAGTACCGAACGTACGGCACCTCCGCGTTTAGCACACGTTCATCTCGATAACGTCCTCGCCTTCTCGATCCTGCAAGACGGGCGAAGTAGTAGATGAGTTCCGGTAGCACGACGGCGTGGTGACGGTGTTGGTGAAGAACAATCTCCGCAGGGCTTCGCCTAAGCACTACGGAAACTATGACGGAGGATAAACTAGAGGGGAAGGGGTTGCCGGCACACGGCTTGGTACTTCTTGATGTTTCTTTGGTGCTAGCCCTGCCCCTCTATTTATATGTTGAGCCTTGGGGTCAAAACTTGGAGTAAAAGCCTCCACAAAGTCGGTTTCACCTGAAAGGCAAGAGTCCTTCTCAGACTCCACGGCCAGACGCCAGGGTTCCCGGCGTTTGGACCTAGATGCCAGGGTCCCTAGCGTCTGGCCCCTGGACTCCGCAAAACTTCCTTTTGCGCTTTCCAAAAACCTCGTGGGCTTTCCCCTTTGGCCCAAATAAAGTGTTCTCGTACCCAAACATTTCGAGAAACATCTGGAACCCCTTCCGGTGAATTCCGGAACCCTTCAGGAGACCAAACACTATTATCCCATATATCAAACTTTATCTCTGGACCATTCCGGAGTTCCTCGTCATGTCCGTGATCATATCCGGGACTCCGAACAACATTTAGTCACCAACATACATAACTCATATAATACTATATCGTCAACGAACGTTAAGTGTGCAGACCCTACGGGTTCGAGAACTATGTAGACATGACCGAGACACCTCTCTGGTCAATAACCAATAGCGGAACCTGGATGCCCATATTGGCTCCTACATATTCTACGAAGATCTTTATTAGTCGAACCACATAACAGCATATGTTGTTCCCTTTGTCATCGGTATGTTACTTGCCCGAGATTCGATCGTCGGTATCTCAACACCTAGTTCAATCTCATTACCAGCAAGTCTCTTTACTCGTTTCATAATACATCAGCCCGCAACTAACTCATTAGT
This sequence comes from Triticum turgidum subsp. durum, assembly GCA_900231445.1. Taxonomy (NCBI): domain Eukaryota; kingdom Viridiplantae; phylum Streptophyta; class Magnoliopsida; order Poales; family Poaceae; genus Triticum; species Triticum turgidum. The sequence continues at coordinate 670,714,659 of LT934112.1, read as the reverse complement.
TGCAATGCTTGCAAGGCTTATATTGATGTGCATTACCGAGTGGGCCCAGAGACACCTCTCCGACAATCGGAGTGACAAATCCTAATCTTGAAATACATCAAGCCAACAAGTACCTTTGGAGACACCTGTAGAGCAACTTTATAATCACCTAGTTACGTTGTGACATTTGGTAGCACACAAAGTGTTCCTCCGGTAAACGGGTGTTGCATAATCTCATAGTCATAGGAACATGTATAAGTCATGAAGAAAGCAATAGCAACATACTAAACGATCATGTGCTAAGAAAACGGAATGGGTCAAGTCAATCACATCATTCTCCTAATGATGTGATCCCGTTAATCAAATGACAACTCTTTGTCCATGGCTAGGAAACATAACCATCTTTGATTAACGAGCTAGTCAAGTAGAGGCATACTAGTGACACTCAGTTTGTCTATGTATTCACACATGTATCATGTTTCCGGTTAATACAATTCTAGCATGAATAATAAACATTTATCATGATATAAGGAAACAAATAATAACTTTATTATTGCCTCTAGGGCATATTTCCTTCACTATTTTGGTCGCTTATATGTCTGAAAGTTTACCAGTCATCGGCTTCAGCCCCCACATAAATATTACAGGGGTGTTCGGGAACGCATGACAACACTTAATCCAATGTCTTGGTCCGATATAGGAGGCATCTTGCAGAGTGAACTAAGCAATCAGACTATGCGGCTTTAGGACATTCACTTAGCCATAAGACTCCATTGGTGGTGCTAAGTACTAGCCCCTCATTGCAAGATCGACAATCCAGAGTGTCGCGCCTTTGCAACGCGGCTGGTCAAAAACACAGCCCCTCGTATAACATGTCATAAATCGCGAACAATTCCTAGTATAACACTAAGTCACTGGATCGCTGACCTGCTCTCGCTTATCATGACAGTCAGTTTTCGGCTTTCTCTACTAAGGTACTTGACCAGACGAATCGGCACAATCGTAGTAGTTCTCCCTTTACTACCTTAGCCGAACTTGCGGAACGTAAGGTGGCGAACACAGGAGCCGGGCAAACCAACTATAGATCAAAGACATGATTCGGAGCCGATGCATATAATTCCATATCCGGGACTTTGAAGAGTTCCCTATAGGTGTTCGGACTTAGGAATTTTGTGGGGCCGAATACAGCCCCTAGTATGATGGTCGTGTCTAACCACGTGTGTTAGTCGAACGTAAGGGGGAGCATAGATGACAAGGAAAAAAGACAAAGACCCAACCAAGAAGGTAATAATCATCTGTCTCCCTTATATCTTTATTGATACGCCGATGATTGGTAATGCCATTCGATATTAGGGTCATACTACATGCCCAAAGAGAAAAAGAAAAGATTTTACATAAGGGGAAGTCTAACACAGGGCCTAAAAATCATACTTTGGGAAAGAAACTCCAATGAAGCCCCGCCACACGTCTGCGCCTTTCCTCCTTAGTAGTAAGTCCTTTGAGAGGAGTGTTTGATGGTTGGGATGTGCCAGCCTTAAAAGGATATCCTGCGGCAACCATCTTGTAAATAGGGCTCTCGATGAACCTGCGTTAAAAAGGAAAAGGATATATGTGGTCCAATTATGGTCAAGCCGTGTAATGGACCTATTCTGAAGTGTGCCTCTGACGCTGCCCAAGGTATTTTTAGTGCGGAATTATGAATGCGCGGTACATAAGTCGCGACCTGGTGGGGCGATCGGTGGAGGCCGAACTGCTAATTAAGGTTTGGATCCATTGACTTATTGGTATTATGCGTGGACCGGACTCGTTTGGACACGTCGTTGGCTTTATTGGCCGGTGAACTGTTCGGCTTGATAAGGCCACTATATACTTCAGCTGCCAGGGCCGCAGTGTGCTCTTCAGTACGGAGGGAGTGTTCCGTGTTACCATTGACGGTAATAACGCCATGGGGTCCAGGCTTTTTAAGCTTTAAGTAAGCGTAATGCGGGACTGCATTGAAGCGGGCAAAAGAAGTGTGTCCGAGCAATGCGTGAGAGCCACTGCGGAAGGGGACGATGTCGAAGATTAACTCTTTGATGCGGAAGTTTTCTGGGGAGCCGAATACTACCTCCAGTGTAATTGAGCCCATACAACGGGCCTCCACTCCTGGTATTACACCTTTAAAGGTAGTGTTACTAGGCTTGATTTGTGATGGGTCGATCGCCATCTTACGGACAATATCTTGATAAATCAGGTGGAGACTGCTTCCTCCGTCCATAAGGACTCTGGTCAGGTGGTATCCGTCAATGATTGGATCAAGAACCATGGCGGCCGAACCCCCGTGATGGATACTAGTTGGGTGGTCCCTACGATCAAAGGTGATCGGACAGGCTGACCATGGGTTTAACTTGGGAGCGACAGGCTCTACGGCAGAGACGTCCCGTAGTGCGCGTTTGTGCTCCCTTTTGGGGATATGAGTGACATATATCATGTTCGCTGTCTTCACTTCGAGGGGAAACTGCTTCTAACCCCTAGTATTCGGCTGATGGGGCTCGTCATCGTCTTCGCTTGGAGGCCCTTTTCCCTTGTGTTCGGTATTTATCTTACCGGCCTGTTTGAAAACCCAACAATTCCTGTTTGTGTGGTTTGCAGGCTTATCGGGTGTGCCATGAATCTGAAAGGGCCTCTCAAGGATTTTATCTAAGCTGGATGGCCCGTCTTTGTTGCCTTTGAAAGGTTTCTTCCGTTGACCGGACTTAGGACCGCTGAATCCGGCATTGATTGTCATATCGTCCGCGTCATCGTTGTTGTTGTTCCGACGTTTGTTTTTATTTCGGTGAGGTTTACCATTGCCATCCCGCACCTCAGAGGTGCCGGGGTCACCCGAGCTATTGCTTCTATGAGCCAGCCAGCTGTCTTCACCTGCACAGAAGCAGGTCATGAGTGCCGTTAAGGCTGCCATGGTCTTTGGCTTTTCCTACCCAAGGTGTCGGGCGAGCCATTCGTCATGAACACTGTGCTTTAAGGCCGCTAAGGCTTCGGCGTCCGGACAGTCTACGATCAGGTTCTTTTTAGTTAAGAACCGATTCCAAAGCTTGCGAGCTGATTCGCCTGGCTACTGAATTGTGTGACTCAAGTCGTCAGCATCCGGTGGCCAGACATAAGTGCCTTGAAAGTTAGCCCTAAAAGCATATTCCAAAGTCTTCCCAGGTTCTGATAGAGTTTTCTGGGAGGCTATTTAGGTAGTGTCGTGCTGGTCCTGTCAGCTTTAGAGGAAGATATTTAATGGCGTGGAGATCATCTCCTCGAGCCATATGAAGTGGTGAAGAAAATCTTCAATCCAGACGGCCGGATCCATAGTTACATCATACTGTTCGATGTTTACGAGTTTAAACCCTTCCGAAAATTGGTGTTCCATAACCTCATCGGTAAAGCATAGGGGGTGTGCGACACCTCCATATCACGCAATGTTGCGACGGAGATCGGTTGACATCTGAGTTAGGTTCTGATCCTAAACATAGTAACGGTCATCACGCCGGGCTTCATAGCCATTGTCTCGCGCCGGGGCACGGCCCCTTGATCCGTAGATTGATCTAGCATGGCCGGCTTTATTGGCTAGGTCGCGTTGCAAGTCATAAGTGTATCCCGCGGCTGGCGTCTTCCTGCCTCTTCAGCAAGGGGGTGCGGGTTGGTGTTCAGCATGATAAGCCATTTTATCCCGTCCACGTGGTGGTCGGTCTGGTTGGTCTGCCTGATTACACTTCAATGGTATTGGCTCAAGAGCCTCATCGTCGAATTGTGGCAGTAGCTTGCGCCTAGGGTAACTTTTAACAAGTCGCCCATGGCCGTATTCCTCAGCGGCCAGGACCTTAGTCCACCTTTCATTCAGCGTATCTTGCTCGGCTTTGAGCTACTGCTGCTTCTTCTTCAGGCTCCAAGCTGTAGCAATGAGCTGTTGCTTGAAGCGTTCTTGGTCGAGGAGTTCCTCTAGGACAATGAAGTCTTCGTCACCGAGGCTGACCTCCTCTTCGGATTCTGGCATATAGTTGTTGTCCTCCGCATCTTCGTTGTCAGCGTGTCCGGGACTACTCACCCTCTTCCCCTTTGTCATATTCGGATGTGGGCTCGACAGGGTATTCGGGATCTTCGGCATCGTCCGGAGTCTCATTACCTCCGGTGTCGGTATTGCTATCCCTTGCCCGACGCGATCGTGAGCGGCGCCGCTGACGTCGGTGCTTTGGTGGTTTATCGACGAGTTTGTCCTCATCTGGGCTCGGGTTATCCTCGTCGTTCTTTGGAGTGTCCACCATACACATCGTAGGTTGAGGTAGCCATCCAATGCCCCATAACGGGTGGGACTTCGCTTGGTTCGGAGTCGGCATCGTCGTCCATGCCGTCGATGTCTTCAGACGCATAGTGAGGGAGTCCTGGATAAGAGGGTATCCGGACAGCCGGACTGTATACATCGTCCGGACTATAGAAGCGTCAAGATACAAGACTCAAGACATCGGCTCGTGTCCGGATGGGACTCTCCTTTGTGTGGAAGACAAGCTTGGCAATCTGGATATTATATTTCCTTCCTTGTAACCGACTCCATGTAAACCCTAGCTCTCCGGTGTCTATATAAACCGGAAAGGATGGTCCTTAGAAGGCCGATCACAATTACAATCATACCATCATAGGCTAGCTCTTAGGGTTTAGCCTCTACGATCTCGTGGTAGATCTACTCTTGTACTACACATATCTTCAATATTAATCAAGCAGGAAGTAGGGTTTTACCTCCATCGAGAGGGCCCGAACCTGGCTAAACATTGTGTCCCTTGCTTCATGTTACCATCAGCCTAAGACGCACAGATTGGGGCCCCCTACCCGAGATCCGCCGGTTTTGACACCGACATTGGTGCTTTCATTGAGAGTTCCTCTGTGTCATCGCTTTGAGGTTTGATGGCGTCTTCAATCATCAACAACACGGTCCGGGGTGAGACTTTTCTCCCCAGACAGATCTTTGTGTTCGGCGGCTTCGCACTGCGGGCCAATTCGCTTGGCCATCTGGAGCAGATCGATAGCTACGCCCCTGGCCACCAGATCAGGTTCGGAAACTTGAACTACACGACGGACATTCGCGGAGACTTGATCTTCGATGGATTCGGGCCTGTGCCAGGAGCGCCGGACAGTCATGACGAGCACGGCCTAGACCGGCTGTCGGACAATGCTCAGGACATCATCCCTACAGCAGCCCCAGATTTAAATTTGGAGCAGGTTGCGTTGCCCAAGGACGGAGGGATGGACCCCGCCCCGTAGGCCGCATACTCATCGGCGGTGGAGCCGAACGCGGGTCTCACCTCTATGGAGGCCTGTAACCCCGGGCCCCCGGACTCGTATCCGGTTGTTGGTCCCGGTCCGTACACTCTGGAGCCAGCCGAGCTAGGTTGGGCTCCGATAATGGAGTTTACTGCTGCGGACATCTTTCAGCATTCACCCTTTGGTGACATGCTGAACTCATTAAAGTCTCTCTCTTTGTCAGGAGGGTCTGGGCCGAACTATGTCCGGCTTGAGTGGGAAGCAGGCGACGCAGGAATTCGCTGCCCATCCACAACCCACTTCATTGCCACGATCGATGATTTAACCAACATGCTTGACTTCGACTTCGAAGACATCGACGGTATGGATGACGATGCCGGAGGCATACAGGAGCCACCGCTCACAGGGCGGTGGACAGCCACCCCTTTATATGATATACATATGGCAGACACTCCAGAAGAAACCAATGGTGACAAGGCAGTGGAGGACAACCCCTCAGGAGAAAAAGCAAACCATGGGCGTCTTCGGCACCGCTCCAAGCCCCGCCACATCAATACCGGCCTCGAAGGTGAAAGAAATCCGGATGGTGTCGAAGAGGAATACAGCCCCGATCAGCCTACCTTCAAGCAGGCCGGACCGGCCATGGTGGGATACTTGGAGAGGGACAACTATACACCCCCTGAGGACGAGGTAAGCCTCGGCAATGACGAATTCGGCGTGCCTGAAGACCCAGTGGAACAAGTTCGCTTTAAGCGACGACTCATAGCCACGGCAAAGAGTCTGCAAAGGAACCAAGAGCAGCTTAAAGCTGACCAAGATTTGCTAGCGGATAGGTGGACCAAGATCCTGGCCGCCTAAACGTACGTATTTGACCGCCCTAGCAAAGGGCATACGAGGCACAACTGGCTACCTCAACCTAAGAAGGAGAACCAAAGGCACACAATCCGACGTCCACACACCACCACGGTCCAAGACAGCAAAAAGGATACACACAGAGGCATCCTAAAGCCTCGGCGCAGCGGTCATAAACGTCAAGCCAAGGAAGCTGGCGCCAAGTCCAGCAACCCCCAGTCCGGTCAACGGACGAAGAACAGCTCAAGCCTATTCATCCCGAGCCACATACTTGATCAACTGTGTGCAATTCACGGTACTCCTAGAAGGACAGCAAAGCATACCAATAGAGAATGCCGAATCTTCAAAACAAAGCGATCGGTCATGTGCCGGAAACAATGAAGGGAGGCGTCTAGCCAAGAGCCCACCCCCCCCCCCAAAGCACAACAGTACGCCCGATCGCCCCCTATCGTACAAACCACGGCAATTCAATTGCCATGCCCACAGACCTAGTAGTCTAGGGGCTCCATAACACATAAAGCCCCTGTGGATACGAATCTACAAATGACACCTCCTAAAAGATGTCAGGTGCAAAGGCCAAATTCATTGGCCCACTGCTCTAACGATTGTTCTCAGATAACCAATAAATGTCACACCATCGGTGCACTCCCTCATACGATAACTCACCGTCTGCTAACGGGATGAACCACGTTGACTAAATTCCACGTGGTAAGCCATTAGGCCAAACACCGGTGATATACTCACGCCTACGTACAAGGCCGAACCCCGCCCCTAGAGCGGAATCACACAGCTGACAGAGTAGCAAGTCGTGCATGCCTATCAATATTTTGATATGACAGCCAACTATCCGAACACCAACTGAGGAGTCCGTGCTGCTTCCGGGTACAGTGGCTAGGGTCACCAGGATCCAGTCAGGAACCTTTAGACCAACCACAGGAGGACGTTCGGCGGTCTCCGCGCATTTACTTTCACAAACTAACTTTTATGCAGAACAGGTTTGGCGGCGTGGAGTCGGCCCGAACACACAAGAACAGGACCATGCAAGTAGACGGCAGTACGGATTCACTTTTGATCCACTCACAGCCCCCTCCAGTCCGGCCATCACTAGTTCCGCCAAAAAACCATCTCTTTTTCATAATCATAAATCGCATTCATATGCATAGACATATCATCCTACTGCAATGCGTAGACTTAAATAAACATGCACCGGCCGTCGTTTATCATCGACGCCTCTTTGCCATAAAAACGGCAGCCATGCTTCGTGTTACGCCTGGTTATGCCAGGGGCTTCACAGTACGGCAATAAAGTTCGACCACCTTCTCGGTCGCTCGGCACCCCAAACTTATAGCACTATATGTATCAGCTCCGAATCATGTCTTGGGTCATTGGTTGGGTTCGCCCGCTCCCATGTTTTGGTACCTTACGTTCCGTTCCGTCAGCTAAGGTAGCGCTGGGAGAACTACTACGATTGTGTCCCGGTTCTGCTAGACAAGCACCTCAGTAGAGGAAGCCGAAAACCGACTGTCATGATGCGGCGAGAGCTGGTCAGCTGTTCGAGAGGTTGCAAAATCCTTGAAGATTATTCCGCATAACGCCACTATAAAATGCAGATTGTGATGGATCGGTCTTCCGATCAGGTGCCAATAGCGCCCCTAGTCCGGCCTTTCGAACACTAGGGGCTGCGCCGACCATACTCGAATTCCTATGGCTAAGTGAGAGTAGTAAAGCCCTATAGTCCGATTGCCTGGTTCGTGGTGAGAAACACCTCCTTATAAGGACCCAATCATGGGATAAAGAGTGTTCAGAAATATCCCGAACACCCCCGTACTTCTCACGTGGGGGCTTGCTACCTCTTGAGCACTGCATTGGATTTCCCCGAAGAGGAGAGGATGATGCAGTTAAGTAGCATAAGTATTTCCCTTAGTTTTTGAGAACCAAGGTATCAATCCAGTAGGAGATCACGCAGGAGTCCCTCGTACCTACACAAAACGATAGCTACTCGCAACCAACGCGATTAGGGGTTGTCAATCCCTTCACGGTCACTTACGAGGGTGAGATCTGATAGAGATGATAAATAATGTTTTGGTATTTTTGATGCAAAGTGAAAAGTAAAAGGCAAAGTAAAAACAAAGCAAGTAATAAAGTAATGGAGATTGATATGATGAGAATAGACCCGGGGGCCATAGGTTTCAGTAGTGGCTTCTCTCAAGAGCATAAGTATTCTACGGTGGGTGAACAAATTACTATTGATCAATTGATAGAAAAGCGAATAATTATGAGGTTATCTAGGTATGATCATGTATATAGGCATCACGTCCGAGACAAGTAGATCGAAACGATTCTGCATCTACTACTATTACTCCACTCATCGACCGCTATCCAGCATGCATCTAGAGTATTAAGTTAAAAACAGAGTAACGCCTTAAGCAAGATGACATGATGTAGAGGGATAAATTCATGCAATATGATAAAAAAAACCATCTTGTTATCCTCGATGGCAACAATACAATACGTGCCTTGCAACCCTTTCTGTCACTGGGTAAGGACACCGCAAGATTGAACCCAAAGCTAAACACTTCTCCCATTGCATGAACTACCAATCTAGTTGCCCAAACCAAACGGATAATTCGAAGAGACTTGCAAAGATAACTCAATCATACATAAAAGAATTCAGAGAAGAATCAAATATTATTCATAGATAAGCTAGATCATAAACCCACAATTCATCGGTCTCAACAAACACACCGCGAAAAAGAAGATTACATCGAATAGATCTCCACAAGAGAGGGGGGGGACATTGTATTGAGATCCAAAAAGAGAGAAGAAGCCATCTAGCTACTAGCTATGGACCCGAAGGTCTGAAGTAAACTACTCACACTTCATCGAAGAGGCCATGGTGTTGATGTAGAAGCCCTCCGTGGTAGATTCCCTCTCCGGCGGAGCTCCGGAACAGGCCCCAAGATGGGATCTCGTGGATACAGAAAGTTGCGGCGGTGGAATTGGGTTTTTGGCTCCGTATTTGATCTGACGGGGGTACGTAGGTATATATAGGAGGAAGGAGTACGTCGGTGGAGCAACAGGGGGCCCACGAGGCAGGGGGCGCGCCCAGGGGGGTGCCCCCCACCCTCGTGACCTCCACGGCTGTTCCTTGGAGCAGGGTCCAAGTCTCCTGGATCACGTTCGGTGAGAAAATCACGTTCCCGAAGGTTTTATTCCGTTTGGACTCCATTTGATATTTTGTTTCTTCGAAATACTGAAATAGGCAAAAAAACAGCAATTCTGGGCTGGGCCTCCGGTTAATAGGTTAGTCCCAAAAATAATATAAAAGTGGAAAATAAAGCCCAATATAGTCCAAAACAGTAGATAAAGTAGCATGGAGCAATCAAAAATTATAGATACGTTGGAGACGTATCAGGCATCCCCAAGCTTAATTCCTGCTCGTCCTCGAGTAGGTAAATGATAAAAAAGAATTTTTGATGCGGAGTGATACTTTGGCATAATTTCAATCTAAATCTTCTTAATTGTGGTATGAATATTCAGATCCAAAAGATTCAAGACAAAAGTTCATATTGACATAAAAGTAATAATACTTCAAGCATACAAATTAAAGCAATCATGTCTTCTCAAAATAGCATGGTTAAAGAAAGTTATCCCTACAAAATCATATAGTCTGGCTATGCTCTATCTTCTTCACACAAAGTATTTAATCATGCACAACCCCGATGACGAGCCAAGCAATTGTTTCATACTTTAGTAATCTCAAACTTTTTCAACTTTCACGCAATACATGAGCGTGAGCCATGGACATAGCACTATAGGTGGAATAGAATGGTGGTTGTGGAGAAGACAAAAAGGAGAAGATAGCCTCACATCAACTAGGCGTATCAACGGGCTATGGATATGCCTATCAATAGATACCAATGTGAGTGAGTAGGGATTGCTAGGCAACGGATGCACTAGAGCTATAAATATGTGAAAGCTCAACAAAAGAAACTAAGTGGGCATGCGTCCAACTTGCTTGCTCACGAAGACCTAGGGCACTTTGAGGAAGCCCATCATTGGAATATACAAGCCAAGTTCTATAATGAAAAATTCCCACTAGTATATGAAGGTGACAACATATGAGACTCTCTATCATGAAGATCATGGTGCTACTTTGAAGCACAAGTGTGGAAAAAGGATAGTAGCATTGTCCCTTCTCTCTTTTTCTCTCATTTTTTTGGTGGGCTTCTTTGGCCTCTTTTTTTTATTTGGGCTTCTTTGGCCTCTTTTATTTTTTTCATAAAGTCCGGAGTCTCATCCCGACTTATGGGGGAATCATAGTCTCCATCATCATTTCCTCACTGGGACAATGCTCTAATAATGATGATCATCACACTTTTATTTGTTCTTACAACTCAACAATTACAACTTGATACTAGAACAAAATACGACTCTATATGAATGCCTCCAGCGGTGTACCGGGATATGCAATGAATCAAGAGTGACATGTATGAAAGAATTATGAACGGTGGCTTTGCCACAAATACAATGTCAACTACATGTTCATGCAAAAAGCAATATGACAAAAGTAATGTATGTCATATAAACGGAACGGTGGAAAGTTGCATGGCAATATATCTCGGAATGGCTATGGAAATGCCATGATAGGTAGGTATGGTGGCTGTTTTGAGGAAGTTATATGGGTGGTGTATGATACCGGCGAAAAGTGCGCGGTATTAGAGAGGCTAGCAATGGTGGAAGGGTGAGAGTGCGTATAATCCATGGACTCAACATTAATCAAAAGAACTCATGCACTTGTTGCAAAAATTTAGAAGTCATCAAAAACCAAAGCACTAAACGCATACTCCTAGGGAGATAGATTGGTAGGAAAAGACCATCGCTCGTCCCCAACTGCCACTCATAAGGAATACAATCAATAAATAAAATTGTGCTCCGACTTCATCACAAAGCGGTTCACCATACGTGCATGCTACGGGAATCACAAACTTCAACACAAGCATTCTTTAAATTCATAATCACCCCAACTAGCATTGCTTTGATATTATCACCTCCATATCTCAAAACAATTATCAAGCATCAAACTTATCTTAGTATTCAACACACTCAAAAGAAAGTTTCACATATCTTGAATACCAAGTATATTATCTTTAAGCAAATTACCATGCTATTAACGACTCTGAAAATAATCTACGTGAAGCATGAGATATAAATAGTTTCTTTAAAACAAATCCACCACCGTGCTCTAAAAAGATCTAAGTGAAGCACTAGAGCAAAAAGTATCACGCTCAAAAGGTATAAGTGAAGCACTATGAGCAAAACTATCAAACTCAAAAGATATAAGTGAAGCACATAGAATATTCTAGCAAATTCCAAATCATGTATGGCTCTCTCAAAAGGTGTGTACAGCAAGGATGATTGTGGTAAACTAACAAGCAAAAACGCAAATAATACAAGACGCTCCAAGCAAAACACATAACATGTGGTGAATAAAAATATAGCTCCAAGTAAATTACCGATGGAAGTACACGAAAGAGGGGATGCCTTCCGGGGCATCCCCAAGCTTTGACTTTTTGGTGTCCTTGCATTATCTTGGGGGTGCCATGGGCATCCCCAATCTTAGGCTCTTGCCACTCTTTGTTCCATAATCCATCAAAAGAATTCACCCAAAACTTGAAAACTTCACAACACAAAACTCAATAGAAATCTCGTGAGCTCCGTTAGTGAAAGAAAACAAAAGACTACTTTAAGGTACTGTAATGAACTCATTCTTTATTTATATTGGTGTTAAACCTACTGTATTCCAACTTCCTTATGGTTTATAAACTAATTTATTAGCCATAGATGCATTGAAATAAGCAAACAACACACAAAAAACAGAATCTGTCAAAAACAGAACAGTCTGTAGCAATCTGTAACTAACGCAAACTTCTGGAACTCTAAAAATTCTACCAAAATATTAAGTACTGGAAAATTTGTTTATTGATCATAATCAAAAAGAATCAATGCAAAAGCACGTTTCTGTGATTTATTGAATTTTTTCTCGTGAGCGCAAAGTTTCTGTTTTTCAGCAGAATCAAATCAACTATCATCATAGCTTATCCTATAGGTTCTACTTGGCACAAACACTAATTAAAACATAAAAACACATCTAAACAGAAAGTAGAAACAAAATTTAACACTAAACAGGAACAAAAACAAAAAACACAAAATAAAATTGGGTTGCCTCCCAACAAGCGCTATCGTTTAACGCCCTTAGCTAGGCATCAAAGCAAGGATAGATCTAGGTTTTGCCACCTTTGGTAGGCAATCCATAAGTGTCTCTCATGATAGATTCATATGGTAGTTTTATTTTATTTATAGGGAAGTGTTCCATACCCTTTCTCAAGGGAAATTGGAATCTAATATTCCCTTCCTTCATATCAATAATCGCACCAATCATTCTAAGGAAAGGTCTACCAAGAATAATAGGACATGAAGGATTGCAATCTATATCAAGAATGATAAAATCTACGGGCACATAATTCCTATTTGCAACAATAAGAACATCATTAATTCTTCCCATAGGCTTTTTAGTAGTGGAATCCGCAAGATGCAAGTTTAGAGAGCAATCTTCAAAATCACGGAAATCTAGCAAATCACACAAAGTTTTGGGAATAGTGGAGACACTAGCACCCAAATCACACAAGGCATGAAACTCATAATATTTAATTTTAATTTTAATAGTAGGTTCCCACTCATCATAGAGTTTTCTAGGGATAGAAACTTTCAACTCAAGTTTTTCTTCATAAGATTGCATCAAGGCATCAACAATTTGTTCGGTAAAGGCCTTATTTTGACTATAAGCATGAGGAGAATCTAGCATGGATTGCAACAAGGAAATACAACCAATCAAAGAGCAATTTTCATGATTAAATTCCTTGAGATCCAAAATAGTGGGTTTAGCAACATCTAGAATTTTATTTCTTTCAATCCCACTTTCATCAATTTCATCATCAAGATCTAGAAACTCCGAATTCTTAGAACGCCTTCTAGGTAAAGGAAGATCATATTCAGTTTCATCAAGATTCATATTGCAAAACAAAGATTTAATAGGGGACACATAAATAACTTTTAGATCTTCATCTTGATTTTCATAGGAATCGGAAGAACACGCTTTAATAAAGGCATCTTTGGAAGCACGCATCCCAGCGGTTCTTTCCTTGCACTCATCAATGGAAATTCTCATAGCTTTGAGAGACTCGTTGATATCATGCTTAGGAGGAATAGATCTAAGATTTAAAGAACCAATTTCAAGAGAAATTCTATCAACGTTCCTAGCCAAATCATCAACTTTAAGCAATTTCTCTTCGAGCAAAGCATTAAAATTCTTTTGTGAATTCATAAACTCTTTAACACTACTCTCAAATTCAGAGGGCATCTTATTAAAATTTCCATAAGAGTTGTTGTAGGAATTTCCATAATTATTAGAAGGATTACTAGGATAAGGCCTAGGATTAAAATTCCCTCTATACGTGTTATTTCCAAAACTATTCCTACCAACAAAATTCACATCCATAGATTCATTACTATTCTCAATCAAAGTGGATAAAGGCATATCATTGGGATCAAGAGAAGTATTTTTAGTAGCAAACATCTTCATAAGTTCATCCATCTTTTCATTCAAAACATTGATTTCTTCTATAGCATGCACTTTTTTACTAGAAGATCTTTCGGTATGCCATTGAGAATAATTAGCCATAATATTGTCAAGCAATTTTGTAGCATCTCCTAACGTAATTTCTATAAATGTGCCTCCCGCGGCCGAATCTAAAAGATTTCTAGAAGCAAAATTTAATCCGGCATAAAATTTTTGTATGATCATCCATAAATTCAAACCATGAGTAGGGAAATTGCGAAGCATCAATTTCATTCTCTCCTAAGATTGGGCAACATGCTCATGATCAAGTTGTTTAAAATTCATAATATCGTTCCTAAGATGATGATCTTAGCGGGAGGAAAATACTTAGAGATAAAAGCATCTTTGCACTTGTTCCAAGAATCAATATTATTTTTAGGAAAAGACGAAAACCAAATTTTAGCACGATCTCTAAGTGAAAACGGAAATAACTTCAATTTGACAATATTGTTATCTGTATCTTTCTTCTTTTGCATATCACATAAATCAACAAAATTGTTTAGATGAGTAGCGGCATCTTCACTAGGAAGGCCGGCGAACTGATCTTTCATAACAAGATTCAGCAAAGCGGTATTGATTTCACAAGACTCATCATTATTAAGAGGAGCAATCGGAGTACTAAGGAAATCATTATTATTGGTATTCGAGAAATCACACAATTTGGTATTATCTTGCGCCATGGCAACAAGTAATCCAACACACAAGCAACAAGAAGGCAACGGGAAAAGGCAAACTGGAAAGAGAGGAGGAGATTGGGAAAGAGAGGGCGAATAAAATGGCAAGGGTGAAGTGGGGGGAGAGGAAAACGAGAGGCAAATAATGTAACGCGAGAGATAGGGATTGTGATGGGTACTTGATATGGTTGACTTTTGCGCAAACTCCCCGGCAACGGCGCCAGAAATTCTTCTTGCTACCTCTTGAGCACTGTGTTGGATTTCCCCGAAGAGGAGAGGATGATGCAGTAAAGTAGCGTAAGTATTTCCCTCAGTTTTTGAGAACCAAGGTATCAATCCAGTAGGAGATAGCACAACGAGTCCCTCGTACCTACACAAAACGATAGCTACCCACAACCAACGCGATTAGGGGTTGTCAATCCCTTCACGGTCACTTACGAGGGTGAGATCTGATAGAGATGATAAATAATATTTTTGGTATTTTCGATGCAAAGTGAAAAGTAAAAGGCAAAGTAAAAACAAAGCAAGTAATAAAGTAATGGAGATTGATATGACGAGAATAGACCCACGGACCATAGGTTTCACTAGTGGCTTCTCTCAAGAGCATAAGTATTCTACGGTGGGTGAAAAAATTACTGTTGAGCAATTGATAGAAAAGCGAATAATTATGAGGTTATCTAGGTATGATCATGTATATAGGCATCACGTCCGAGACAAGTAGATCGAAACGATTCTGCATCTACTACTATTACTCCACTCATCGACCGCTATCCAGCATGCATCTAGAGTATTAAGTTAAAAACAGAGTAACGCCTTAAGCAAGATGACATGATGTAGAGGGATAAATTCATGCAATATGATAAAAAACCCATGTTGTTATCCTCGATGGCAACAATACAATATGTGCCTTGCAACCCTTTCTATCACTGGGTAAGGACACCGCAAGATTGAACCCAAAGCTAAACACTTCTCCCATTGCAAGAACTACCGATCTAGTTGGCCAAACCAAACGGATAATTCGAAGAGACTTGCAAAGATAACTCAATCATACATAAAAGAATTCAGAGAAGAATCAAATATTATTCATAGATAAGCTAGATCATAAACCCACAATTCATCGGTCTCAACAAACACACCGCGAAAAAGAAGATTACATCGAATAGATCTCCACAAGAGAGGGGGAGAGCATTGTATTGAGATCCAAAAAGAGAGAAGAAGCCATCTAGCTACTAGCTATGGACCCGAAGGTCTGAAGTAAACTACTCACACTTCATCGGAGAGGCCATGGTGTTGATGTAGAAGCCCTCCATGGTAGATACCCTCTCTGGCGGCGCTCCGGAACAGGCCCCAAGATGGGATCTCATGGATACAGAAAGTTGCGGCGGTGGAATTAGGTTTTTGGCTCCGTATTTGATTTGACGGGGGTATGTAGGTATATATAGGAGGAAGGAGTACGTCGGTGGAGCAATAGGGGGCCCATGAGGCAGGGGGCGCGCCCAGGGGGCGCCCCCCACCCTCGTGACCTCCACGGCTGTTCCTTGGAGCAGGGTCCAAGTCTCCTGGATCACGTTCGGTGAAAAAATCATGTTCCCGAAGGTTTTATTCCGTTTAGACTCTGTTTGATATTCTGTTTCTTCGAAATACTGAAATAGGCAAAAAATAGCAATTCTGGGTTGGGCCTCCGGTTAATAGGTTAGTCCCAAAAATAATATAAAAGTGGAAAATAAAGCCCAATATAGTCCAAAATAGTAGATTAAGTAGCATGGAGCAATAAAAAATTATAGATACGTTGGAGACATATCAGGGCTGAAGCCGACGACTGGCCAACTCTCAGAATTGACATACAATAAATAACCGCAAAGGAAGAACATATGTTCACAACAACACAGGCAATACATAATAAAAGTGCCATTATCCCATATTACAAATGTTGGCCAGAATGCCCTCAGGGAAATATAATGTCTTTGGTGCACTTATCCGCCGCCAGGCGGGCACCCCTCATTACACCTTCATAATACAGTTTGGGCTCGCGATGCTCCTTACCCTCCGGTGGCCCCTCAGTCATCAGCTTCGTCGCATCAAGCTTCCCCCAATGCACTTTTGCATTGGCAAACGCCATGCGCGCACCTTCTATATAGACTAATCGCTTGATAGCATATAGCCTGGGACAGGCACCAACAATCCGCTTTATGAGTCCGAAGTAACTGCTTGGAATTGGCTCTACAGGCCACAGCCGGACAACTAAGTCCTTCATGGCTAGTTCGGCCGCCTGGTGCAGTTCGACCAGCTGTTTCAGCTGATCAATAAAAGGCACCAGATAGTTCGGCACCAAATACTGCGACCAGAAATTCCTCTCCGCAGACCCCCTTTCCTCGGTCCGGTAAAATTGGGTGGCATCTGATATGCTGCGAGGCAGATCCGCAAACGCCTCTGTAAAATCAAGAATTCAGCTTGCCGCTTAGAGTTCTCCCCAATATCACGTAATAATGGCCATAGATACAACAGGCCTTACCAGCCGCAACTTTCCGGGCCTCCTGAATGTCCCGTACAGCACCTCGGGCTTCTTCCCGAGCATCTTCCGCGGCTTGGAGAGCTTGGGCGAGTTCAGATTCTTTCCCTACTAGACTCTGCTCCAAGCTCTCGCTTTTCGTCACAGCCTCCTGGAGCTTCCGCTCAGCTGTGATAACCCTGGCCTCGTGTTTTTCACGAAGCGCCTGTTCGGCGGCAGCCTTCTTGTGGGCATCAGCCACTACCTTCTTCAACGCCTCATATTCGGCACTCGCTCCTAGGGCGTACAACATAAATACTTTTAATAGGCACACTTATTCGTGCCCAGTGCAAGACACACGTTTATACATACCTTGCTTCTCATCTAATTGCTTCTTCACACGGCCAAGTTCTTCCTCGGCCCGTTCCAGGCTTCGCTTCAGTTCGGACACTTCTGCATCATGAGCGGCCGTCTTCTCCGCGGACGCCTGTTTTCAAAACAAAGGGGTACTCATCATTAAAAAAGGGTTCCCACTACAAAAGAGGGTTTGATCCCCTGCCCAGCTCTCTTTCTACGGACAGTGTATCAGGGGCTACTCTTCATATCATGATGATTCTTCAAAGGTTACTTAGAAACCATACCTCAAAAGCCTTTATAAGGCCAAGACAGGACTCATTTAGCCCGATTTCGGCAGACTGAATCTTTCCAACCACCGTACCCATGAGGGTCCGATGTTCATCGACAATAGACGTGTTCTTTAACGCTGTCAACAGACCGCCCGGCAGCTCGGCATAGACTGAGGTTGCCGGCGGAGTAGGCAAACCTCCCTCCATGGAGGATGGCCGCTCGCCCGATCCTGGAGACTTAGAGGCCTCCAGGACCTTATCCGGCTCTGAGTCTCTTTGAGACGACACCTCGGTGTCACGCCTGGACTTTGGAAAAGGATCCTTCGGAGGCTTCTTGCTCGCCACAGCATCCGAGCTCAACGAATCCTCCGATGAGGACTGTCCGGCAAGAGACCTCGCCGGGCTACACGAAATGTGGTGACAGTTAAAATCACTGTACCCAGGCGACCCAGGATGCATAGGCGCATTCAGACTTCGGTCACTTATGATTTTTCTAGGGGCTGGGCCTCGGGATCCCACTCCAGGCTGTTATCGGCAGCCGGGGTGGATGCCTCTAGATGGGAACCTTTCCCCCTCTTGGTCAATTCGGCCTCCAGGGACGGGGAAGCCGCATGCTTCTTCCCGCCTTCAGAGCGAGGCTCGCACTCCTCTGCTTCCTCCTCTTCGTCTTCAGAAGAAGGAGTATCGCTGGAGCCTTCGGATTTGGTGTCCGAAGCCTCGCGGCGACGGAGGCCACTCCGGGTCTTCTGGACTTTTTTGGAGGCCTCCTTCTTCGGCGCTTTGTAAGGCGCAGGGACCAGCATCTTCGTTAGAAGAGGTCCGGCCGGTTCCTCCGGCAGCGGGGCCGGACAATGCACCTGCTCCACCTTCTTTATCCATCCCTGAAGCCACAATGAAACACGATTAAAATGTCTCCCTCATGATATGCCAGCTAAAGCTTGGATGGACAGAGCATGGCTGTAACTTACCGGGCTTGCAGAATGGGATAATTGATACCCCCAGTCCTCGGAGGAGTCCGGCCATGATTTGCCGGACTTGAAGAGCACCTTCCAGATATCCTCATGGGAGGAATCATAGAGCTCCCAGAGGGTTTGGTGCTCGGTTGGGTCGAACTCCCATAAAGTGCAGGCTCGACGCTGGCGAGGGAGAACCAGGCGAACTAGCATCACCTGGACCACGTCAACAAGTTTGACGTCCTTGTCCACCATACTCTAAACGTGCGTCTGGAGCAGTAACAGCTCATTAGACGAGCACCAGTTCGGGCCCTTCTTGGTCCAGGACGTGAGCCGCAGTGGAGCTCCGGATCTGAACTCAGGAGTTGCAGCCCACTTTTCGCCGTGTGGTTCGGTGATATAAAACCACTGCTACTGCCACTCCTTGACGGAGTCGTTGAAAGTGCCATTTGGCCAAACTACCTTGGGCATCTTGCTCACCATGGCGCCGCCGCACTCGGCGTGTTCGCCACTCACCACCTTGGGCTTCACATTGAAAATCTTCAGCCACAGGCCGAAGTGAGGCGGAATCCGGAGGAAGGCCTCGCACACAACGATGAACGTCGAGATGTTAAGAAAAGAGTTGGGGGTAAGATATGAAAGTCAATCCCGTAGTAATGCATGACTCCTCAAACAAATGGGTGGAGGGGAAACCCGAGCCCGCGGACAAAATGGGGAAGGAACACGACTCTCTCGTAGGGCTCCGGAGTAGGGAGAACCTGTCCCGCTGGTGGGAGACGGTGGCCAATCTTCTTGGTCAGATACCCGGCTTCCCGGAGCCTCTTGATATCCTTCTCCCAGACGGTAGAGGCCATCCATTTGCTTCCTGCTCCGGATCTGGACATCTTTGGAAAACCTCTCTTCAATGGAGAAGTAGAGCGCTTAGGCGTTAGGGCTCGAGCAGTGGGGAATGAGTTAGCAGAAGAAGAAGGCGTGGGTAAAAGAGGAAGAGACCTTGTCTCTTTATAAGAGAAGGTAAGAGCTTTTTGTGCCTCCCCACTTGCCTAGTGGAACCCGCTCACCTCCTACTCACTGCGATTAGCGGTACGGTTGGATTACCTGTACCCGTATTGATGAGAATCCCGTGATAAGGGGACACGATCTTCGCTTCGACAAGACGTGCTAAGGAAACCGCCTCGCAATATACGCTGAGGCTGGGCGTGGGAAAACGGCTCGAATAATGACCTGACCGTAATGGCATATCACGTCGTCTAAAAAATTGTCAGCTGAAGTATCATTCTCTCTACGGTGGTATGTGAAGATCATTTTGCAGATCTGGACACGGCCTACGTGTTCGACAATAACCTTGGAGTATTCGGAAGGAGGAACCTGCCTAGCAATGCCGAAGACCAGACTGCGCGCCGGACTCATCATCATTGAAGCCTGGTTCAGAGGCTGCTGAGGGAGTCCTGGATAAGGGGGTATCCGGACAGCCGGACTGTATACATCGTCCGGACTATAGAAGCGTCAAGATACAAGACTCAAGACTTCGGCTCGTGTCCGGATGGGACTCTCCTTTGCGTGGAAGACAAGCTTGGCGATCCAGATATTATATTTCCTTCCTTGTAACCGACTCCATGTAAACCCTAGCTCTTCGATGTCTATATAAACCGGAGAGGATGGTCCTTAGAAGGCCGATCACAATTACAATCATACCATCATAGGCTAGCTCTTAGGGTTTAGCCTCTACGATCTCGTGGTAGATCTACTCTTGTACTACACATATCTTCAATATTAATCAAGCAGGAAGTAGGGTTTTACCTCCATCGAGAGGGCCCGAACCTAGGTAAACATTGTGTCCCTTGCTTCCTGTTACCATCAGCCTAAGACGGACAGATCGGGACCCGCTACCCGAGATCCGCTGGTTTTGACACCGACACATAGTCTAGCATGTCGGTTAAGTCCTCGACAGTGGCTATCAAGTGGGTGGTGGGTGGGGTATAAAATTCCCCGCTCCCAGCCCCCAGCCCTAGCTGAGTATAGTTCGAGGGGAAAGCCTCCATGATGGCGAGAGACTACATTAAGTCCAATGCTTCATCTAGGAGCGAAAGCGGGACCAGGAACTGCGGATCCGCGGGGCTGACTTCGGCATGGGACACCTAATCGAACCCACTGAGTGCGGACCTCGGCAGTTCGGGATGACTGCCTAGAGCCGAATCTAAGATCGCATCTTGGTCTTCGATCGGGAGTTCCACAAGGGGAAGGAGTCCGGCGGGGCTCATGATCCCGTCTTCGGACAATAAGACCTGCCCTGGATCTAAGGCCAAAGCTGGTGTGGATGTAGACCCCTGGATGGGAACTGACAGGGGATCTGAAGAGTCTTCTTGGCGGGGACACATAGTGGCGGCCGAGGCTGCGAACCCGTCAAAGACTAGGTCTCCTCAGATGTCAGCAATGTAGTTCAGGTTTCCAAACCTGATCTGGTGGCCGAGGGCGTAACTATTGACCTGCTCTAGGCGAACAATCGAGTTGGCATGAAGCACAAAGCCACCGAACACAAAAACCTGCCCAGGGAGAAAAATTTCCTTGGATGCAGCATCATTGTTAATGAATAGATGAGCCATCGATCCTTCTGTCAACGATACAGCGGAGCTCTCAATGAAAGCACCAATGTCGGTGTCAAAACCGGCAGATCTCGGGTAGGGGGGCAAGCTGTACGTCTCAGGATCAATGGTAACTATGGAGAAGGGACACAGAGTTTACCCAGGTTTGGGCTCTCTTAATGGAGGTAAAACCCTACTCCTGCTTGATTATATTTGAGGATATAGGGGTTACAAGAGTTGATCTACCTCGAGATCGATTCGGCTAACCCTAGATAGCTAGCCTAGCAATGTTGTGATCCTGCCTCTGATCTACCCTCTGGTTTACATAGACACCGGAGGGGCTTAGGATTGTACAAAGTTGATTTTACAGAAAGTAATAACATATCCGAACACCTATACTTGCCATCCACGCATACGAGAGTCCCCACCGGACACGAGAGGTGATCTTCTGTCTTGTATCTTGACGGCCCATTAGTTCGGCCCACATTAATAGACCGGACGCCCGAGGACCCCCTAGTCCAGGACTCCCACAAGGGGCAATTAATTGTCTACCACTAGGAACACAATTGCAATTGTCACGCTTCGACGCGATTGCAACTTTGTGGTGTTTTCTCAGTTGCATGTTAATACATCCATTTTGTATCAGTATTTCATATTATAATTTACTATTTATGGATATATTTTTTACACATTATTGCTCAATTCTTAAACTGTCAGGAAAATACCTAACAACTGGAATACAAGGGCAAAACAACAACAAAAGAAAAGAAAAAACCCAGAGCTCTATAAAGGCTAGAACATTTACCTAGTTATTTTCCGAAGAAAAGAAACCAGAAGCCAGAAGAGGGGCTAGAGGAGAGCCATAGATCTCCTACACGACATGGCCACACACACCCCTGGCCGTGTGGAGTCCCTCGCCACTGCCTCTCGACGCGCCTTGGCAATAAATTCACTTTTGACCTAAAAAATACTTGGATTTTTTGTGCTGCCATCTACAAGGTGGAGCACTTTTTCCCTCTGGCAGGCTAATTCTGTCGGAGATCCATCCCTTCGCGAGGGGCAATTCAAAGCCATGGTCATCACCAACACCCTGAGCATCATTGGGATCAACATCTTCATCAACACCGTCATCTCCATCAACTCCCTTCATACCATCTTTCTGATCTATGAACTCTCATCTCAAATCTTTTCTTGAGATTAGTTTCTGGTGTTGATTACTCCTTGTAGCTGATGCTTAGAGATTTTATTGGTGAAAGATTCGTATGTTAAGATTGTTAATCCTATATTCATCATCACTAATCATGATGCATATTATGTGTTGTGAATAGTTTGTAAGCTTTTGAGGAGATGTGATAAACCTTATTGCTCGTAATCTTCTGAAGTTGAATCTCACTCAATGTGGTGATATTCTGTTGTGGTGTAATTCTCTAGTGGTGTTGTTCGAACATCGATTGCATATCACTTCACCTTTAAGGGCCTAGATAAGAGCATCATGTGATTAGCTTGTTCATGGATGGGTGGCCAGAGTGACAGATATGGTTATATGTTATCTTAACTTCTCCCTTGTATTTTTGGATGCTTGCATACGGGTTTAATCATTAGCATATTTTATTCAAGTAAGAACAACACATTATCATAGGTTCCACCGCACAAAAACTATCAAAACTGTGACCGGTAACTAACTAAATCTTGGTGAAACTCGCGTATGTCCTCGAAAATGCCTTGATCCATATAAGTAAAACTACTGACTTGTCCTTCACAAAATTAAGGATTGGACCACTTGCTACACCATTGCAATATTTTTACCATTTACTTTCTTGCAATCAATCTAGTTTCCAAACAATTCATCAAACATACTTTGTAGATTTTATAGTGATCTCTTGCTAGTTTTCATCGACCAATTTATTCTGCCACTCTTTGGGTTCAACACTCTTATTTCTCTGAAAGGATATGATAGATGCCCTAAACTTGTGAGTTATCACATGCCTGATACTAGACATGTAACCGTAAGCGTCGTCGCCAATATTAACTCTGTGATGTTTTGTCTAGAGGGAGCATTTGCATGTCGGTCATTACGCATGCAACTGCAAGCGTAGCCCCTCACTGCAACTCTGTGATGTTTTGTCATGGATGGGGCAATTTCATGTCTATTAGTAGGCATGCACGTCCAAGTGTCGCTCTGACTACAACCTCAATTCTTTCACATGACTACAACTCAGTGGGTTTTTTATTCTATTTCCATTTATATTTTGCACAGTACCCCACCTCTTGCACACCCACACGCAAAGCACAATTGCATGTGTTCTTGTTTTCATTTTTTACCTAACCTTTTATGGATTTGTATTTTCAAAAGGTGAATTATTTTTTGAAATTACATGAACATTTTGAAAATATACTAGTAGCTTTTTGAAATTTCATAAACATTTCTTTGGAATGTACGGGCACCTTTTTAATCTTTTATGAACATTTAGAAAAATGAATGAACACTTATTTATCATATTTGTGAACATTTTTGTGGTTTGCATGAACGTTTATTTGCATATGCATGGAATTTTTTTCTCACAACATTTGCAGATGCTTGGGTCATATCGATATCACTGCACCGGCACGCCGCCATTCTTCTACACCAACCGTCTACACCAAATGAAGGTCGTCACTGTAACTACGACGCCCTGAGGTCAAGCTCGTCATCTTCAAGAGACGCCGCATGGCATGCGGTGACACTCAAGTCTACTCCAACTTCTACATCAACACCTTTCCCCAACATCGCCCAAGCTCCGACGAGGCGAAGCCACTTCACCGACATGTCTTTCTTACGATGAAGCTACCCATATCTTGCCGGGCACCGACGAGGCGAATGCAAGACACCCAGTCCAACACCGACGAGACGGACACCACCAGGCCGAGCACCGACGAGGCGAAGGCTACCCATCTGTTTGAGCCGACGAGGCCATACATCTTCATCATCGGACACCAACAAGCCGGAGGGATATGACCAAGCATCGCCGGAGTGACGGACGTACCGCTCCACCCTCTATCCCACAACATCATCACCATCTTCTACGCTGAGCACTTGGAGAAGACGAGACTTGAGACGACGACCATTGCAGCAGCTTAATCGGAGGTGGTCCACGACTTCGACTCGCGGACGTAATTAATCGGGAGCCTTCCGAGGCCCCGTGAACCAGAACTTCACAATTGCCCAAGTCATATCAGCCGCTAGCAAGCCACAGAGCGCTTATGTAAAGGGATCATGTAATTTGTTTCTCCGATGAGAGATTAATAAAGTACAAGTTTCCCTATATTTTATTTGTGTACTTAGTACACTGGCCCACACATATTTATTTCTCCTAGCGTGTAGAGAGATAATAACACGAATAAGCAACGTTGTTTTTATTATTTTGCGTGTCAAACACTTCCAGCTTCAAGATGGTAATGTTAGGAAACTTTGTCATCTCTTTCATCAAGAATTGGCCGTTACCTATGCCTGTAGTAGGTTTACAGGAAGTCATATAAACAATTGGATAAGGACACAAGCATCTTATTTTCTACTCAGTGACAAACACATAGTAACTAAACAAGTTCACTTTTATATGCATTTTAAATTTCCAAATGACATATTCTTGAAGTTTAACTCTCTAGTTGGAGGGGAAGAAGGAGAAACGAGCCCCCTAGGACAACAATAGATATCCTCCTCGAAGAACATCTCTCAAGTGGTTGTATATATGGTGGACATTCGCTCACTGGTATTTCGCCCGTCGGTGATGGTCGTTACTCCTCCTTCCCTCCTGTGACACCAAGGTCTAGCTTAAGGAGAAGAAGGAGAAACAACCCCCTATGATAATAGTCGGCATCCTTACTCCAAGAACATCTCTCATCTCTCAAAAGTGTTGTATGTACGCTAACCACTCTCTCACTGGTATTTGGAATGTTGTGATGGTCGATCTGCCTATCCCCTCGTGCATTACAACAGAAGGAGATCTCCCAGATCGACCCCCTATTACAACAGTTGGGATCCATTCCCAATGAACATCTCTAACAAAGGGAGCACCATCGGACTAAAAGTCAAGACACATATCCTTAATGGCTACATTGTTCAATACTACTATTTTGACACCCTTTGAATATTTTAAACGAATTTGAATTAAAATCATGTTTAGTGAGCAAAGGCCCATACAAAACTTTTTCTATGGCGTGTTGCGAAAATAGTTGAGGAGACATGCGGCCTTTTTTCATACAAATAATTGAGGAGACGTGTGACCTTTTTTTTCGTACGAATGAGCATTTGTCATATGTAGCATCCAAAATATATACAAAGAAACTGGGTGAACTTTTTGCATGAGATATTTAGCAATAAAAAAATCTTCATTATTTGTTACAATGTGCTTGTATGCCACTACTAATTCTAACACAAATTAACCTGACGTGCTCGTATGCTACTAATAATTAAGTTAATTAATGGTAACAACAAGCTAATTAAATAGCTTAAATTAAGATTGAAATGGTGAAAAGAAAAGAGACCTTAATGATGAAGAAAAACAACAATCTTTGATGAAGCAGCGCATCGCTACTCTCAAACTAATAGGCATGTTGTAGAGGTATACACCAAAACATGGAGTAGAACGCCCATCTATGGAAAGAAATAATCGTATCACCAAATTAAGCGTGCTTGTCGACTCAAGTCATTATGCTCATCGAGACCACATTTTACCAACGTGCCACCTATCACATGTATATAAGAAGAAGAAGAATTATTTATAAAAGCGCAAATAGTTGGGCTAAACCAAAGACCAATTCCTGATCAATAACAATACTAGATATAGCTAAGCCAAAGCAACCATGAAACATGCCATGCATCTTTCTCGAGGAAAAAAAATCATACACTACAGTATATGTGTTTTTATGATGATGCAGTATATGTTTTCTTTTTGATACAGTATATATGTTTTTTTAGGAAATGTGTTTTCTTAGAGAATGTGCTTACGTTTTTGTTCTTTGAGAAAAGAGAATGTGCTTACGTGATTCATTTTTTTTAGGGTACGTGATTCATTTGTAGTTTCTCAATTTTAGTCAGTGGGCTGGGCCGCGAGGGAGAACGTGCAGAAGTCGTCGTCGGTCGTCGGCTGAGTCGTCAAGCAGATTTTTTTTCAAAACTATGACCTTTTTTATAGCTAATTCTGAAATTATAGTACCCATTGCCAAAATATCAAAAATATGACCCTGTCGGCCTTGTGGTGGCTGAAGTGGCAGTTTTCGGCCGGAACTAGGCCGAAAAGGACTTTTCGTCCAGCATTAGGTCGAAATGAGCCTCAGTTGGGCCGAAGAGGTGTCGTCGGGGTGGGGTGGGCCGAAAATAGTAGCTTCGGCCAGGCCTAGACCAAAATGGGCCGTTTTCGGTCAGCCCGCAGCCGAAAACCTTTTCGGCCAGGCCTAGACCGAAAAGGTCTGGATAAGGCCGATCCCGTCGTCGCCTTCCTCCTCTTGCTCGCCTCTGTTCTTTCTCGTTCCTCTCGTTCTTCTCTGTAGAGCTCGCGTCTCCTCCCTGATCTCCTCCAATTTGCACTCATTTACACAACCAAGGCACAGAATAGATAGATCATAGCATTCTCCACCGGCCTATGGTTTTTTTTTCCGTTATGGGTTAGTTTTTTGTGCGCTTGGGGGAGGAGCCATGGTGGGGTGGAGGAGGTCTGGTTGGGAAGGAGGTGGTGGTGAGGAGGAGCAGCAGCTGTGGAGGAGGAGGTGGTGAGGAGGAGCAGCAGCTTGTGGGGTGACCGGAGTTAGACCTCCGGCCGTCGAGTGGGCGGCGTTGCCGTTGTCCGGTGGCCGGTGCCGGTGACCGGAAGAGACGCACGCTTCGAAGGTATAACCATGGCGTCACAAATTTTCTCTAAATTGTATAGTTTATTAGTTAGAGTTAATATGTTTGTGGTGGCATTTTAGCGCGTAGTTAGTGTAGCGGGTAATATTAGTGTTTGTTGTGATTAATGAGAAGATGACAATGTCTGACAGGTGAAAATGTCTGAATCAGTAAATTTGAATGTTTACTACGGCGCTGGTAACGTTCGATATAATGAGTTGGGAGTTGATCTTAGCGAGTTTAAAAATGGCGTCATGACACTAGCAGACCCGGACATTAGACAATTGAAGTACTGGTTGACAACTAGTTTCGGGCTGGATCCTGAAGTATGTTCCGTCAGTATTCACGCATTGTGGACCAAATCTTGTAAAAATGTCAAGTGGGAGTTGATGCCAGTAGATAGGAGCCAACATTGGTTGTCCCTGTTAAGACGCTGCCGAGACCGAAGAATCCACCCATATGCACTTGTGCAACCTGTACCGAAGGAGGAGAATGTCGTACAACTCCACAGGGGGTATGAACCCGGCCAAGGCAGTGAAGTGGCTAATGAGATTGTTTTATCCGGGTCACAGCCACAAGATGTGGATGCTAGCCAAGCCGAGAAAGAGTCAGACTACGTGCCACACAATGTTTGTGGTCCTGATACTGGGCAGAGTAGCCAGTCGATAATATTAGCTGGTTCTGGTTTTGCTGATGGGGATGAGGAAGGGGATGAAATGCATAGGGTGATGGAGGAAGAGGACGAGGATGGATTGGTGGAGGAACTGGATTCTGGAAATTCTGAGGATGAAGTGGAGGTACCGATTCCTTCTGCATGGGAGCAGGACATATCCACCGGCCTTACGGTGAACGATGGCCATGAGACTCCATGGCAGTATAATCTGAACCAAGTACAGATAGGGGCTATGTTTGATACAAAGAAAAAATTGAAGTATGCGGTGATAAAGTGGGCTATGTCTACACAGAGGGTTTTCCGAACACACATATCAAGTCCAACAAACTATACCGTGAAATGTGTTGAAACAAGTTGTCCTGGGAAGGTGCACGGGCACGTGCCGAAGTATGACATCCACTGGGTTGTCACCATTGTCGTCCCACATAATTGTGTGAGGAAGAACCTGCTGGTGAAGCATCCGAACCTGACTTCAAGTCTCATTGCGCAACTCATGTATACTGAGATAGTAGAGAAGAAAGATATGGAAGCAAAACACATCCAGACAGCAGTGAAGGTCAGATGGAATTATGTCATTCCTTATGGGAAGGCTTGGAGGGCTAAGCAGAAGGCTATGGAGGAAAGGTTTGGGACGTTCTTCGACTCATATGATAATGTTGTCCGTCTCCTGGGCATACTGAAGGAGAGGAATCCCGGCACTTATGTGAACTTACAACACATGAGGTTGCTGAGTATACCAGATTTCAAGGTGTTGAAACGAGTGTTCTTCTCTTTTGCTATGTGTATCGAAGCTTTCCGGCATTGTCCTCCTGTTATATTTGTGGATGGTACATTCCTGACCGGTCAGTATAGAGGGCAAATCCTGACTGCTATTGGTGTGGACGGGAACAATCAAATCATCCCACTTGCCATGGCATTTGTGGAGGGTGAGAACTTTCTCAGCTGGGTATGGTTCTTCCGCCAAGTGAAAATTGCCATCGTGAAGGACCGACCAAACGTGTGTGTCATTCATGACAGACATGCTGGTATATTGAAGGCCGTGAAGACACTTCGTAATCCAGCAGATGACGAACCAACACCTTGGAGGGACTTGCAGAGCCGGTGGTGCATGCGCCATCTTGGGGCTAATTTTTTCTCACAGTTCAAGAACAAGCGGTTGATGAACTTGTTCAAAAAATTATGCAAGCAGAGCCAGCAGTGGAAATACGAATTTATTTGGTCAAAACTAGATGAGTTTACTAAGAAGCAGGTCCGTGCAAGGAAGAAAATGGAAGAAGATCAGGTTAAATTAGCAGCACTCATCACGGAGCTAGAGGAGCCAGTTGGTCTTTGTGACTTGCCAGCAATTGACCCTCCTAATACTAATAGAAAGAAGGGAAGGGCAATAAAGAATTTTTCTGAGTGGATAGAGAAAGAGCCTCCAATGAATTGGTCTTTGCTGCATGACACACATGGAGCTAGGTATGGCCACATGACAACCAATCTTGCAGAGGTGTATAACTTTGTGCTGAGAGGGAATAGAGCATTGCCACTCACAGCTATTGTGGAGGCTGTATTCCATGGCACTTTGAGATATTTCAGAGAAAGGCACGAGTTAGCAAAGAAGCATATTGAAGATAATCAGAACACACCTTATTGTAGCCGTGTCATGGAATACATGGCAAAGAAGATAGAGAAAGCAAAGAAGCACAGTGTCAGACTCATAGAGAATCAAGAAAGGAGGTATGAGGTTCAGCTTCCTACCGATGGTTTTGGTTCTGGAAATGAGGTGAAGACACACGAGGTAAAAATTGGAACTGAATTTTATCCAACGTGTGAGTGTACATGCAACAAACCGAAGTTGCTGCACCTACCTTGCTCTCATGTGTTGGCTGCCTGTGGCCAGATTCAGTTGGATGCTATATCCTTCGTGTCCCCATACTATTTAAAAGAGGCAGTGCTCAACACCTGGACAAGCGAGATGACAGGGTTTAGAGTCGTCGGCAATTTCAACAAGGTAAACGATGGTGAGAGAGTATACATCCCGCATCCAGACCTTCGGCGAACAAGTAGGGGCAGACGAAAGGCCCGTCGCATCCGGAACAATATGGACCAGTCTGAAGCTGGTGGAGCGACCAGAAAATGTTTGTTATGCGCGGCTTATGGGCATAGGATGAAATATTGTCCCGACCTGAACAAAGATGGTGCTTCCGCATCGACGAGTGCTTCCACATCGACGGCTGCGACAACAGGAGCAAGAGGCGGACGTGGTCGTGGCAGTCGAGGCCGAAGGGGCGGACGAGGAAGAAATAACTCACAAGCTATATAATGTGCCATACTGGGTTTTAATATGTAATATGTCAGGACTATGTTTTAATTTGTAATATGTGAGGACTATGTTTTAATTTGTAATATGTCAAGACTATGTTTTAATATGTAATATGTCAGGACTATGTTTTAATTTATAATATGTGAGGACTATGTTTTAATATGTAATATGTCAGGACTATGTTTTAATTTGTAATATGTCAGGACTATGTTATAATTTGTAATATGTCATACTATGTTTTATTTGCACCTGAGATTTGTTCTTTGAATTGCAGATATGTCTTCGTATCCGTTGCTTAATGGTAACATCGATAGAAAGCACTGGGGCGCTCTTACGGAAGCGGGCAACAACTTAGACGTGTTGGTCACTCGTACCCCAAAGACTAACTGGCTGATACACGATTCATGGGTTGATAGGTATGTGTGCATATAATGGAGACCATATAATGACTTACTATGTTTGACATACTTTTCATAACCGCTAACAATCTCTTTATTTTGTAGGTTAAGTTGGGCTGAACTTCTACCCTTGGCACGGCTGGTTGAGGGTACATTGGATGAGTGGATTGATGGTCCGGACTTAGATGAGGCAGGTGAACCATTGCAGTTACACAAGAGGCAAGTGAGACGTTTCTCTTACGACAAGTCACTCCTTACCTGCTTAGTAGATAGATGGAGACCAGAAACACATACGTTTCACTTTTCTTGGGGAGAGATGGCGCCTACTTTACAGGATGTGTCTTACTTGTTGGGATTACCTCTGGCCGGTGCTGCCATAGGTCCCTTAGAGGCAGAATCTGGGTGGCAAGCAGCGATGCAGACCCGTTTTTTGGCTGCAGTCCCGACCAAAGAATGGCTGACGGGCTATTAGTTTTGGTTTTTTTGCATTATGTCCTATAGTTTCTGAAATTGCTACAAAAAATAACATAATTTTGAAAAAAAATCCGTCAAGCAGTGCACATCTCCTCACTCCTCCTCAGTCCTCACTCCCTCCCTCGTCTCCTTCTCTTGAGAGCACACACGATCCAGATCTGCGTCCTTCTCCGGCCGCCTCCTCCGCGTCCGCCTCGCCACCGCCAGATCCCGGCCGGTCCGCGTCCTCCCCTTCATCCGTGGAGCTTCCCCGACCAACCCATCTACGTGGCCACATCAGGTAAATGATCAACCATAGAGAAATTTTAGCACTTCAGTTCACCCATCTGTACCAAATTTGTTCTTGTATTGTTGTTGTGAATCCATTTGCGTGGCCACATCAGGTAAATGATCTATCATCGCGGGGCCGGATCTGCTGTTATATATAGGCATTGGGTTCGTTCAGCTAATCCCAACGATTTTTTTGGGGCGTGAGATTCAGTGCTAGTTCAGTTCACCCATCTGAACAAAATGCTTTGTTGTATTGTTGCGAATCCATCCGAAAATACATCGGCTTGTATTATTCAACAACAGAAAATGTACTGTTGTGAACCCATCTGCGCAGTCCACAGATATTGCCGTATTATCTGAAATACATGTATTGGGTTCACAGCATACACATATTTTCTAGCTCCACCGGCCACTCATTTCATCGCTTATACCAACTAATTCTTGCCTCACAGATGGCTGGCGGAATCGTGACCGTGGTGAGCGGGGTGATGAACCCCCT
Source organism: Triticum turgidum subsp. durum (assembly GCA_900231445.1). Taxonomy (NCBI): domain Eukaryota; kingdom Viridiplantae; phylum Streptophyta; class Magnoliopsida; order Poales; family Poaceae; genus Triticum; species Triticum turgidum. Next base: position 670,683,065 of record LT934112.1, on the reverse strand, counting down.
CATCGGCAAGCTCACCACGCTCATGGGCGACGAGTACAACAAGTTCAAAGGGGTCAAGAAGCAGGCCTCCTTCCTCCAGGAGGAACTTAGCGCCATGAATGCCGCTCTCCAGAAGCTGGAGCTCATGGATGGCGAGCTCGATCCAAACATCAAGGACTGGAGGGACCATGTCAGGGAGATGTCCTACGACATGGAGAATTGCATCGACGACTTCATCCGTCAGTCCCGAGCTGACGATGCCAAGAGAAGCTTCATCAAGAATACTGCTCGACGCATCAAGAAGATGCGAGACCGTCTTCGTATAGCCCACCAGATGGAAGAACTCAAGACCGTCGCTATAGAGGCGAATGCTCGGCGCCAGAGGTATAAGGTTGATGATTGGAAGCCTGCCTCCGGCTCTGTGGATGTTGACCCTCGGCTGCGAGCAGTCTACCAGGAGGCAGATTCTCTCATTGGCATTGATGGCCCAAGGGAGGAGGTTGTGACTCGGTTGATGGATACTCAAAAGAATCTCAAAGTGGTGTCAATTGTGGGATTTGGTGGCCTTGGCAAAACTACACTTGCCAAACAGGTGTATGACAAGATTGGCTTGCAGTTCGATTGCAAGGCATTCTTTTCAGTTTCGCAGAGGCCTGATATGACTGAGCTACTCAACAATTTACAATATAAACTTGGGATGAAGAAGCCTGATACATCTCACACTCGCAAGGTTGACGACATCATTGAAGAGATAAGACAACATCTGAAAAATAACAGGTATTGCTTACTATCGTCAGTAATTTGCATGGGCTACACTTGTTTAATTCGAGCTAACTAATTGAATGTACATTTTGTACTGATATTTGTCCATCCAATCTGCATTTTGATTGTTCGGTGCTTTGTCTGTGTATGGCAGACATATGATGTCAGAAAAATAAACCTATAAAAAAATACATCTAGGATTTTGACAACGTTTAAAAGACCGGTTATTGAATGTCTATGTGACACATATGTGCTAAACAGGTCAGAAACTTTGACAAAGTTTTTTACATCTAGGATTAAACATATCCCTCCACACCTTTTGTTTTTGTGAAAATAGAAATAGGTAATTAATCATTTGTGACGTATAGGACATCGATTTATAACGTCAAGTTCGCATATCTGGTACTATTTTTGATCCTTTGTGATAGACAGGGACAATGATATGCTTTGATATTACTTTTCCGATCATTATGATAATTCATTAGCTTCTCGGAAAATTTCCTATACCCCTTATTGCTGCAACCTATTTTGTCAAGATTTTGATGATTCCGTCTATAATCTAAATATATCATATTGTGATGTAACTTACATTAACAAACATGTGAACAGGTACCTTATTGTTGTTGACGATGTGTGGGATGAATCAGCATGGAACATTATTAAGTGCGTGTTTCCAGAAGAGGGTAATGGAAGTAGAGTAATAGTCACAACCCGAGTTGAAGTTGTGGCTGGTGCAGCCTGTCAGAATGACCGTGAGGGTATCTACAAATTGGAACCTCTCAGTGAAGAAAACTCAAGAATGTTATTGCTCAATAGAGTATTTGGGTCTGTACATGGTTGTCCACCACAACTTGCAGACATCATGGCTGAGATTTTGAGCAAGTGTCATGGATTGCCACTTGCTGTTATAACAGTAGGTAACCTATTAGCCAGTCAAGAAAGATCAAGGAAGGGCTGGGAGAGTATAAGGGATTCTCTGGGTGCTCACTCTGCCACAAATCCCACTTTGGAAGAGATGAAGAGTATATTAAACCTTAGCTACATGCATCTTCCTGCTCATCTGCGGGCATGTTTTTTGTACCTTGGCATGTATCCTGAGGATCGCGAGATCTTAAGGGATGATCTGGTTCGGCAATGGAAAGCTGAAGGCTTGCTTGTTGATAGTTTGCACGTGCAAGATTTGGAGGTTGTTGGCAGGAATTATTTCAATGAACTTATCAATAGAAGCATGGTTCAGCCGTGTCACACACAGTATGGGGAGGTGTTGTCTTGCAGAGTACACGATATTATGCTTGATTTGATCCTGAGCAAGTGTGATAGAAATAACTTTTTAAGTGTGGCATACAGTTATGAAGGCATGGCAAGACTGCATGGCTGCAAGTATAAGGTCCGTCGAGTATCTTTGAGCTCCATGGCTGGTGGTGGAGCAACAGACGACCCAACTATTACTGTTAACCTATCACAAGTTCGGTCATTTACACTGTTTGGGAAATCCATGCCTCCTCTTGTGTTGTTCAAGTATCTCCGGGTGCTCAGGATTGATCAAGGCAGTGCCAGGGGAGACGAGCAGACTCTTGATCTCACTGCTATTAGCCAATTGTTTCAGTTGAGGTATTTGTACGTTGAGGGACCAGATTTCATACAGCTCCCTGCTGAACTTCAAGGGCTTGTTTACTTGGAGACGTTGCACATTGATTCAGAGCTCAAGAGCATTCCCTCAGATATAGTCCATTTGTCGTGCTTGTCCTATCTCTACATTGATAAATGCAACCACGGAGTGCTGCCTGAATGGATTGGGAATATGAAATCACTGAATAGTCTGAGAATGCCGGTAGGCATGGGGACCGATCAGAGGGAATTGAATGGGATGAACGGTATTATAGGTCTCGGCGAGCTGACCAATCTCAGGGACCTAACAATCAGTCTGTGGTCTTTGGAGAAGTCAGAACTTGATGCTTTGGCCTGCTCCATTGGAAAGCTCTGGAACCTCAAATCTCTTCAACTCTCAGGGTTTCAGACTGAAATCCATAGCCAAATGGGCTCATTATCCAATCCTTTCCAACACATCGAGGAGATTGATGTGTCTGTGTTGAATTTTCCTAGAGTTCCCATATGGATGGGTGGTCTCCATTGCCTTCGCATCCTCAACCTGCGTGTGGAGGAGACCTCAACTGAAGATTTCCGTCTTCTGGGAGATCTTCCCTCCCTCGTCAAACTCATTTTCAGGCCGTCACATATCCCTAAAGAAAGGGCTATAGTGGGCGCGGGACTATTCCCTGTTCTGGAGCACTTTGAATTTTGGAGTGAGGAAGACGCTATGGCAGACCTGGGATTCGAGGCGGGGGCCATGCCCAACCTACAAACGCTCGGTTGCAAATTCAAGGCGAGGGCCATACCTGGGTTGCTGTTGCTGTTGACCTTCGGTTGCAAGTGGTCTACCAGGAGGCAAATTCTCTTAGACTTCTGCTTCGGTGGACCCTCCTTAAACACAAGGACGGCTCAGATTAGGCCATACCTCTTCGTAAGAAAAGGCATGATGGTCCGTAAAAAAAAAGGGCATGATTGCCTATATCCGTCAAGTACAAGTATTTTGATACAGAGGAAGTACTCCCTTCGTTCCAAAATAGATGACCCAACTTTATACTAAAGTTAGTATAAAATTGAGTCATTTATTTTAGAACGGAGGGAGTATATTAGAAACCGCCGTATACGGTGTACACCTGTAGAGTGAGCTGGGCCTGCCAATATTTTTTTCTAAATGTAAGTCGCAAGAAAGTGAGCCTGGTAGGACTCGAACCAGGGACTTCCTGGTACAAATGTAGACGCAATAACCAAGCAGCCACAACCGTGTTTAGATTATTATTATTCTCGTTCTTTTCCTCTGTCCTCTTTTCTCTTTCTTTCTTTTCTTTCTTTTTCCCTTTCTCTCAAATGCTTTTGTTCGGTTTTTATTTTCCTTTTTTTGCTGTTCCTTTTTGTTCCTCTTTTTATTTTGCAATGTGCAAACCTCTTTAGTTTCATTTTTTTTAAACAAATCAATGAACTTTTTTTGGAAGTCGTTGAACTTTATTCAAAATCGATGAACCTTTCTCAAAATGATTGAATTTTTCAAAGTTGATGATTTTTTATTTTTGAAAATCGATGGACTTTTAAAAAAATTGATAAACTTTTTGCAAAATCATTGAACTTTTTTTAAAATTCGTGAAATTTTGTGAACTTTTTTCAGATCTATGATTTTTTTCAAAATCCATCATTTTTTTAATTTGTGAACATTTTGCAAATCTGCTAAAATTTTCGAATCCATGAACTTTTCTAAAAAGATGAACTAGTTTTTTAATGTCAATGATCAAAGGTCAAACATGTCAATGGTCGACTTCTTGTCTAGGTCAACCATAAAAAGTTTTTTGGGCCGAACCACAAAGAAGCGATCAGGCGTATGCTCTTGACAAGTGACAATTGATCCCTCGTGTAGTTGGGCCAGACCATGAAAGGTGGTGTGCGAGCTCTGCATCCGCTAACTAGTGCAGTAAGAGGTTGAAAGAACATGCGGTGCCCCAATGTTTGGTTTTGGTAATTGATGACAATCTCTATGGACTAATGGTTTCCTTGAGTTATATTTGAAGGGTTTGTCCATAGGCTTTTCTTGGAGTCCATGTGTTGGTTTCAAGGAGAGTTTGTGATGACCACGGTGCTATTAAGGAATTATCCAAAGATCGGTCATGTGAGTGTTGAGCTTATTGTAAGCATGTCTTGAAGAATAAGATTGTGTGATCCTTCATGTCCACCTTCAAGACATCATTCAAATGAAGAGAGTTGAAAAGATTCAACACACAAAGCGCACAAGATGTACCGAGGGATCAAGTCCCATGGTATGGTAAGCATTGTCCATTACGCTTTGTGTGCTAACCCATGGTCTTTGTGAGAGTTCTTTGTGGGGTTAGGTTGCGGTGTGCAAGTTCAAGTGATGTATCACGAAGAGATCAAGTGCTTGAAGCTTGTCGTCCATTGTGGTGACAATGGACTTGTGAAGATGATCGGAAGAGTGGCTCACCCATAGTGGAGTATGGGGGAGCAATCAACTAGTCTTCATCGAGCCAACGCAATCAAAAAAGGTGGTCCATCTTGAGGAGGAGTAGATCATCATCATCTAGCTCAAGTGGACTTTGTGCAAGGCAAAGGTTTGCCCTTGATAGATTTTCTATTTACCGGTCTCATGGTAGTTGTGGGAGACCGGGTTATAGGATCGATTGCCGTACTATCAAGGGGGACTCTCGATGAGTTGCTTGATCGTATCATTCGTAGAGAGCTCAAACCATTGCATCCTTGCATCATCCTTATTGGTTCTTGTTTGGTTCTTCTCCTTGTGAGTTTTGGAGCTTTTGGTCATTTTTATGACAAGTTCGAGTTCATCGAAAACGGAGTTCACATGCGTCTTCTATGATGTTTTCGATGTTGGAGGGTATGCCGGTTCTTCTCTGTTGGAGGTTTTGATGCTACTCGTTGTCTTGTATCAAACAAGCTTGAGTTTGCTTAATTCGGAGCTCATTTGCAGAAGTTATGGCAGTTCTGGTTTTATTGTTACCCTCTGTTGTCTTCTCTGCAAAATGAAGGACTCCTAGTGTTGCTGATCTGGAGCATGCGGTAGTACTGCTCTCCGGAGCGATAGTACCGCAGGCCCTTGCGGTAGTACCGCTCTGTTGGAGCGGTAGTACCGTGGCCTCCGGCCAGGCGCAGCTGCTCGAGCGGTAGTAGGGGCGGATGTAATTTTTTACATCCGCGCCCTACGCGGTAGTACCGCGCCGTGAGCGCGGTAGTACCGTGGGCTCTGGCCAGGCGTAGCAGCATGAGCGGAAGTAGGGGCGGATGTAATTTTTTACATCCGCGCCCTACGCGGTAGTACCGCTCTTCGTGTGAGGTAGTACCGTGCCGGAGTTTTGCGCAGGTCCTCCTCAGCGCGGTAGTACCGTAGGGGCGCGCGGTAGTACCGCTCCGGCGATTCTACCGCTCGTTGCCCTGTGCAACAGGCCTTCATCTGGTCAGTGCTGCACATGCGGTAGTACCGCAACCTGCAGCGGTAGTACCGCAGCCGACCACGGTAGTACCGCAGCTCTGTGCGGTAGTACCGCGTCGTGCGGGCTGAGTGAGGGGATAACGGTTGGTTTTTCTCCCCACCTATAAAAGGGGGTCTTCTTCCCCATTGAGAGATATCCTTTGAGCTTGTGTTCTTCCCCCATTGTTGACCTTCTTCGAGCTTGCTAACTCTCAATCCCTCCATGGATTCTTGCTAGTTCTTGAGGGAAAAGAGAAAGGAGATCTAGATCCACGTTTCCACCAATCACTTTCTCCTCTAAGTGAGGGGAACCCCTTGGATCTAGATCTTGGAGTTCTTCGTGTTCTTTTTTCGTTCTTCCTCTCATTTTCCTCCCTAGCATTAGTTGCTTTGGTGGGATTTGGGAGAGAAGGACTTGGGCACTCTGTGTGCCCTTGCCATTGCATTTGGTGCATCGGTTTAAGTTCTCCACAGTGATACGTGGAAGTTACAAGTTGAGAAGCTTATTACTCTTGGGTGCTTGGTGCCCTTGAGCTTGTTCATCTTGGGTGCTTGGGCGCCCTAGTTAGTTGGTGGTGTTCGGAGCTCAATCATTGTGGTGTAAAGCTCCGGGCAAGCGTCGGGGTCTCCAATTAGGTTGTGGAGATCGCCCCGAGCAATTTGACGGGTACCGGTGACCGCCCCCAAGGGTTGCCAAAGTGTACGGGTTCGGTGACCGCCCCCAAGGGTCGCCATTTGTACGGGTTCGGTGACCGCCCTCAAGGGTCCCTTAGTGGAATCACGACATCTTGCATTGTGCGAGGGCGTGAGGAGATTACGGTGGCCCTAGTGGCTTCTTGGGGAGCATTGTGCCTCCACACCTCTCCAAACGGAGATTAGCATCCGCAAGGGTGTGAACTTCGGGATACATCATCGTCTCCGCGTGCCTCGGTTATCTCTTACCCGAGCCCCTTTACTTATGCACTTTACTTTGTGATAGCCATATTGTTCTTTGTCATATATCTTGCTATCACATAGTTGCTTATCTTGCTTAGCATAAGTTGTTGGTGCACATAGGTGAGCCTAGTTGTTGTAGCTTTTGTGCTTGACAAATTAACCGCTAGGTTTATTCCGCATTTGTTCAAGCCTAAATCGTAATTATTTTAACGCGCCTATTCACCCCCCTCTAGGCGACATCCACGATCTTTCAGAGGTGACTAGGCGTCACATAAACCGGCACACACATCCCTCCGTCCTTGGTCTGGTCCATTTCTATTTTCTTTTTTAACCTTCAAAAAATAGGTACACGAAGTAGGATTCAAATTATGGACCTCTTGGACTACTTCACCAACTTTAACCAATTAGGACAACTAACTTATTGTGTCTAATTACCTTTTTTCATATCTTCTCAGTCTGTTTTTTTCTTTTGTTTGGCCTTTTTTTCTTCATTTTTATTCTTTTCTATTTTTATTTGTTTCTTCTTATTTTTAATTTTCTTAAATTCATGAACTTTTTTCAAATCTATGAACTTATTTTAAGGATGTTGAGAAAAAAGGCTCTCGGACGGAGCCTTCTGGCCTACCGGACACCCTTTGTCAAACATGGTCTAATTTTGGACTTCCTTCAAATGACCCCAACTTTTGCAGGAATGTGGGCATTGCCCATGGTAGGCATCAGTGCCAAGTCTGAACGATTTTTGACACCGTATGCAAGTTGTGACAGGTTTGATCATTTATTAGTCTTTTGCATCGGGAAAACTCTAGAAAATGCAAAACTTGTCGAAAATCCAAACAACTTGACATAGTGCCTTGAATTGGTCATACAGACCATGGAAAAAATTGGGGCCATTTCAAAGATGTCAAGAAACAACGTGCTAGACGGAGCCTTCTGGCCAACCGAACACCCTTGTTTGAATATGGTCTAGTTTTGGACATTCTTGAAATGACCCCAACTTTTTCAAGAAGGTGGAAATGCCCATGGTAGGCACCCATGTGCATGTTTGAATGATATCTGACACCGTATGCAAGTTGCGACATCTTCGGCCATTTATCGAATTTTTTTGGCTGAAAAACTCCAGAAAATGCAAAATTCATAAAAAAAACCAACTTGGCATTGTGCCTTTAGTTAGTCATACAAGGTCATGCAAAAAAAATTGGAGCCATTTCACGGATGTCGAAAGACCACGTGCTCTCAGGCGGAGCTTTCTGGCCTATCCGAACAATCTCTGTTGAACATGGTCTATTTTCAGAAAAACTTCAAATGACCCCAACTTTTGCAAGCAGAGGGGCATGCACATGGTATGGCATCTATGTCAGGTTTGAACGATTTCTGACATTGTAAGCAAGTGGCAACATGTCCGGGCATTTATTGGCTTTTCTTCTACCGAGAAAACTCTAGAAAATGCAAAATTTATTGAAAAACCAAAACAACTTGGCATGGTGCCTTCAATTGGTCATACAAGGCCATGAAAAAAATTGGGGCCATTTCAAGGATGTCAAGAAACAACCTCCTCTCAGACGAAGCCGGATACCCTACGTTGAACATGGTCTATTTTTGGAGACAATCGAACTGACCCAACTTTTGCAAGCAGGTGGTAGGACACCTTATGCAAAGGTGCGACACGTCCGACAATTTATCACCCTTTTTTGACTGAGAAAACTCCAGAAAATGTAGAATTTATAGAAAACCAAAAAAACTTTGGTATGGTGCCTTGAATGGTTCATACATCCAATGAAAAAAATTGAGGTCATCTGACGGATGTCGTCGAACAACATGCTCTCAAATGGAGCCTTCTAGGTACCCGGACACCCTACGTTGAACATGGTGATTTTCTCTACACGAATACAAAAAATGTTCTCAATTAAAAAATGGTTTCAACTTTTTGTTCACATTTTGTTGAAATATTTTGAAATTCCAATTTTGTTACTGTTTTTCATAAAATGTTTTTAAAAAATGTTCGTGTTCAAAATTGTGTTTGCTCTTTTTAAAAAATTCGTGTTTTTGACATTATGAGCAATTTTGGAAATGTTTGCGTGTTGGAAAAATTGTGTGTAGTTTCAGAAGTTGTTCGTGTTTTCAGTTTTGTTCCTTCTGAAAATGTTTGTAGTGACAGAAAATGTTCTTGTTTTCAATTTTGCTCCTATTTTTTGAAGTAAAGTTTGAGACTCTGAAACATTGTTCACAAAAGGTTTGGATTTTTAGAAGTATGTTCACAAATTTTGAAAATGTCCGGGTTTCAAAAAATTTACTTTGTCAAAAGGAAATTCACATACGAAATTTCAAAAAGGAAACAATCTTTTGGGGCTAGTGATGTTGAGCTTGTGTGTTAGATCCGCTCACGCATTTTAGTATTTGTTAATGGGTGTTTAAGTGTTGCCCCTTTCGTTGGTTTCTTAAAGTGTGCCACAGCAAATTATGAATATTTTTATCACACAAGCATCTTTTTTATCACACAAGCATTTTTAAATTATGAATATTTTTATCACACAAGCATTTTTTAAATTATGATTATTTTTATCACACAAGAATTTTTTAAATTATGAATATTTTTATCACACAAGCATTTTTTATAATCATAATCATTATTGTAGATATATCAATATTTTAAATAATATATAGTGCTTTTAAAAGTAGGTTATTTCGTTTGTGGGTACAATATTTATAACACACAAATATTTAAAGGTTATTTTTATTAGTGAAATTATAATTTCATACTATCTACAAATTTCTAAAAAATGAACAGGTGCGAAATGGGCTGCACTGGCCATATCCCATTTGAGCTCCACGAGCGCCTCTGTCCTATTAAATTCGTATTCCACTAGTTATTATCCATTATCTCTAAAAAAACTAGTTATTATCCATTATAAATATTCATAGGTGGATGCTGTAATGCCTAGGGCTACTTTTCTGCTAGCCTCTGGTCGTGAGTTTGAGACTTGATGGCCACCCTTTTTATGTTAATTTTCATTCTATAATAACAGGTGGGACATCGTCCGGTACATATACACTTGTTATCCTTAGCAGGCATGTCAATGTGATCGATGTAGTGGCTAGACTTGCTAGTGTGGTAATCATGGATTGTGCGCCCAAAACGCGAAGGGGTCTTGCGCAAAAATGAGTCATGGTGGTCAGCTTTCCCGTGAATAAAAAGTACAAGGTTGTTTTATGCAAAAATCCGTCGGTCGAGTGCCTCTAGTCAATGACAGGTGGGGCCATACACACGGATACGGTGGCATACACATTTTTGTCATGGTACGTGCATATTTGAGTCAAGTCGAGTGATTGTAATTCCGTATTTTTAAAGTTCTAGCATCAAACTGAACATCGAGCGCAAGTTCTATGACTCTTGATAATATTACCTATCCTCAAAATTGAATCGCCCCGCATCGCCCAGCCCATGGCGACTCGGGCGCACTTCCATACTCGCACCGCTGCCGTTCCTCCTCCTCCTCTCGCCGCGCCGCCGGGTGAAGCCCGTGTGGCCGACGGTGGCAGCGAGGCGCTCTCTCGCGATGGCCTCCGGCCTATAGAGCGGGAGGTTCAGAAGGTACATCGGTGTGTTCTGTGCGCGGGATCCGTGGCTGGAGACTGACCTCATCGACCTCATCTGGGCGGCTACCAGCGGCGTAGGGGCGACGGATAGCATGTGCGATGTTGCGGCCAGATCCATGAGGGCGCGTGTGTTCTTCGTCGACGGTGTGGCAGTGGTTGCATCGTGTGCGTGCTCGCTCGCGGTCTTGGCGGCCCTTGTCGCAAACTGCGGGTGGCGCGGATCACCTTCTCCTACCACTTTGGCTCAGCCTTGGGGCTCCGACTGGCGGTTGGGGAGATCAGGGTGCATGGTCTTGTGGATTGGCGGCATGGGGGCTGCTGATCTGGGTTAATAAGGGGGTTGCCATATTGGTCTTCTCACACCAAACTGACGATCTACCTGTTTTACATCCTCTTCGATTTGGCTGATGATTAGTTCTACAGATTAGGCGCAACACGCTCCTGGTTTTTTGGATTGAATGGGATTCGGCCGTGCACATCTGTGTATCTGCCCGTGCGGCGTTAAGTGGGTGTGGCACAAAGCTCCGCTTTTGTCGATACCATGGGACATGTCTACTTATAGATTCCCATGGTATTGAGAGAGGAAGAGAATTTCATGGCGGTGTGATTCGGGGATCAGAAGAAAAGGTGAAAAGGCGCCTTGGATGTGATGAAGACTGAGCTTTGTGTTTAGTGACTTGCAGTAGCGGCCTCGGCAAGTGAGGGTGGCATCACTAGAGGACTTCAGTCTGGGGTGGTGCTCCTCAAGTACCAAGTCTCAATTCTGTGGGTGAAAACCCAAGGTCTGGCCTTCATTTGTTGTACCTGGCAATGACTTGATGAAAGCATTGTTTTTAGAATTCGGACATTCACCAGGGTGAAAACCTAATATCATTGATCGTGTGATGATGGTGCTTGTGCTCTATTCCCTTCTTGGAGGCATCACCTTTGGAGGACCTCTTTTGCTGGGTGCTGTGGTTAGTGTGCTGCTATTGTGAGTGACTGATCACTGTGTTGAGGCTTTTTTTTCTCTTTTTTCCCATGTGCATCCTCAATGTCTAGTTGTGCATTTTGTTGTTGTAGAGGCGGGGTGCAATTGGTATCTTCTCGATATTAATATATTCCTTTCATCGAAAATATATCCTGGAAACTAATTGTTGGACAAACACCATGGGATTAGAGGATGAACTAACCAGATAGATCTCAACACCTTCGATATGTGTTGCACTTACCCAGGAATGGACCGCCGACAAACATGGAGTACAACTCTGGGCTGGTCGAGAACCGCCAATGCACATGTCAAACACATTTGGAGGATGCAGATCGAGTTCCAACCGCTGCAACCAACACATATAACTTGCCTTGTATCGATAGATTCTTCTCAGCCTCTTATGATGATTGGACATGTCCCATGGTAGTCAGCGGCACAGCTTGGACTTGCGCCATCGTACCCCACTCCAGCGGCTCCGAGAGGAATTACCCAAACGACACCGACTCCCCCAGCGCCGACATGCAGTGCTAAAACCAAAGTAAAATCAAGAAATTGGACAACTGAAAAAAGGCCCAAAATGCAACAAACAAGATTGTGCTGCCTCTTGCCTGATCCTTGTTGCGTACATTCTCCGACTCTGGTGGTTGTCTGGGCCTCCTCGATACTTTGGAGAGTTCAAATTGGATCTGAGCAAAGGACTCGTGAAGCGGGCATGAAACGAATAGGTTGTGTATTATTGGGGCTAGCAAGCGTGGATGGGGCTGCCGTCATGGTGGCTAGTCGCGGTGAAACCACCCCATGTGCCCGGCGGCTGGGAACGAGCATGACCGGCGAATAGGACGAAGGGAACAAGTCTTATTGCTCAATTACAAGATAGTCTAGGGTACATTATGCATATTACGCAGTGGAATGGGAGGCCGCTCCGTCATGTCCCTTCAGTATAGATCCAACGCTCGAGATAGTACATGATCAACGTATCATATGATGTGTCGTATCACCAGATAAGCACTCGCGGATGGAGTAAGGAGGCTATGTCTATCACATCACGGCCTAGGTCCTACCCGCCCCATCATGGTCCACGTGTGGCCGGACATGTGCAGAGGAAAAACCAGCGCGGCGAAGCGCGGAAAGCACTTCTAGTATGTGCTAAAGTCCATAATATTCAAAATCGCCAAGGTATATTCAAAACATTAACAACCGATGCACAACCATCCATGGACATATCCTCTGCTCTGTTCATTTGAGGTACCAAATGCATGACATTAGTCATTGGGAATATTTCGTTAGAAGTACGATATTTGTTAGGTGTACCTTTATAGGAAAGGCAAGCCAAATAACTCTTTGTAAACCATTTAAAAATGAAATAACTATATAATGTGTGCTAAAATAAGATACTTGCGCTTCTTTCCTCGGTCCTATCAACGCAGGTGCGGAGGCCATTGCTCTGAATATCAACGTAGGTGTGGACGCCGCAGGGGAATATATTAACTCTAGTCTAAATCATGTAAAAAGAATATTATGTTTAGATCATGATGTTTGCAATACATGATATTGGCTAGTGTTTATATTTATGATAATAAGGAAGATATTAGCCAGTACCCAAGTAACTTTGTTCTAAATCCCTATTGAGAAGTACGCTCCGACCAACATACTATTTACTTTGGTGCACTTTCTGAGTCTGAGGTCTAATTGCTTGGCGCAACTTTAGAGGATATGTAAACTAAAAAACTCAGTCTGTTCTAGATCGTTTAGGAAACTCGTTAGTATCCTCGCAATCTCCCGGCCAATTAGCTTACGATCAAGCTTGTCTACAAGATACCATGAAACTGCAAATAAACAAAACAGAGCACTACTGCTACTAACTACTATCAATCACACTGTGATTTAGTACAACCCACTTGACTACTTGTCATCTTAAGCAATCAAGAAGTATGTAAGAAAAGCAATCCACATCAGTGTTAGCCACGTTGTCGTGGCAGATCATTTCGTAACCAAGGAAACAAAGCACACGCTTTTGCTCTTTTCCCTTTGGATACAGTGGGGACATGTACCACATAAACCCACCCTCTTCTGTTGCAGTAGTAGATAACACCGCACTTTTGCTCCATTGTTTATGACATGGTAAGGTCACACATCATGTCCGTGGATCACCTCCGGACATAAAAACGGACATTCGCGATGTCCATTTACGGGTCACTGTTGGAGATGCCGTAACTGCTTGACGCAACTTCACAGGATGGATAAACTAAACAACTCACTATGTTCTATATTTTTTAGAAAAATCATTAGTATCGTCCCAATATCGTGGCCAATCATCTTATGATCAACCTTATCTACAAGATACCACGAAACTGCAACTAAACAAAATAGGGCACTACTGCTACTAACTACTATCAATCACCGTGTGATTTAGTACCGCCCACTTGAGTACTTGTCATATTAAGCACTAAAGAAATATGTAAGAAACGAAATCCATATCAGGTCAGCCATGATGTGGTGGCAGATCATTACGTAGCCAAGGAAAGAAAGCTCACGCTTATGCTCTTATCCCTTCGGATACAGTGGGGACATGCACCACATAAACACACCCTCTTCTATTGCAGTAGTAGATAACATCGCACTTTTGCTCCATTGTTTATGACATGGTGAAGTCACACACCACGTATCACCTCCGGACATAAAAATGGACATTTGCGATGTCCCTTTACCAGTCAACGTTGGAGATGCCCCAACTGCTTGACACAACTTTACATGATCGATAAACTAAACAACTCACTCTGTTCTCACAGAGCACTACTGCTACTAACTACTATCAATCACCGTGCGATTTAGTACTACCCACTTGACTACTCGTCATCTTAAGCACTAAAGAAATATGTAAGAAAAGCAATCCACTTCAGCGTCACCCACGATTGCTATGGCAAATCATTTCGTAGCCAAGGAAACAAAGCTCAAACTTTTGCTCTTTTCCCTTGGGATACAGTGGGGACGCGCACCACGTAAACCCACCCTCTTCTGTTGTTGTAGTAGATAACATCGCGCTTTTGCTCCATTGTTTATGACATGATAAGGTCAGACATCACGTACGCCGTACCACTAGCACTCACAACTATGATACATGAGCTTTCACTAGGACAAAGGGTTTCATGGACTTCGGTGCAGCGATCTGACGTACCGTACAAACAACTATAACACTATCGAAAATAATGCTAAGCATCAATATTGGTAAAGAAAAATCTGATGCCATTTTGTTCTCAGTTGCACCACAAACCTATCATCACAGATTATTTATTTTTATTAAAATGAAAACCTTGCATATAGATGTACATATAATTTACATAACTCCAAGTTAAGATCTAATCAAGATTGTGTCGTTATGAGAAGGTTCCCACAAAACTCATCCCGACATCCATGAGATGAACGTTATCCAACCAGTTAAGTAGCTCGTACCAAGGTATCACTTTCATCTCAATTAGGCATTGCTAATAAATATGCAATTACGGTTTCAGCCTTTTTTATTGCGTAGTAGGGACCCGTACAACGTAATACACATGCACACAGACTAGACGTGAACTTTTACTACCAGATAGGCTTATCCATGCCTTCGTCATCCGTCATCTTGGTGAGCACACTCCCTGCGCCCGCCTCTATCTATCTATGCAATGCAATAACTTAGCTGCTTAGCAGCAGCAGTGTGCAACCAATGGCGGAGCTAGCATTTGGCAACAGGGTGGTCCGCCCTAAAAAATTTTTTTGATAAAAATGTGACATGTGAACGTTCTAATAATTATCAATGTCACAAAGAAATAGATCAATATGATCTGACAAACACACTGAAATTCTCACTTAAATCTCAGTTTTTCATAGTACATACTACATGGATCATAGTAGATAATACGTACTTCCTATCAATAGAGTTAATTGAGGCCGAAACGATGCGCAAAATTGTGTATGTGTTCATGTACTGGATAGTGGAGCATAGTGCAAATACGCATAACCTAAATCATAAATTGGGATATTTCGGTACCTTAAATTGGGATTTTCTGAAGACAGCCAACTGAGAGGCAGCGGTCGCAGCCGGATTTGCAGGGGGTGGGGACAAGGGCGTCAGGCGGCCGGCTGGCGGCAGGGGAGTGCAAGCAGGGTAGGGGCGCAGCCGCGCGCTAGGCGCGCACGGAGGTGCGGCTGGAGCCAAGGGCCGGCAGGGCAGGTGGGAAGGAGAAGCGGGAGCCGGGAGACTCCTGAGCGGCTGGGCTCCGGGATCTAGCCGGCGACCGGCGGCGAGGCCCCCAGGCGCAAGGAACGGCGAGGCCTGGCGGTTTGGAGTCGGGGTCGGGGCGTCGGGCAGTGCTGTGCGGGGATGAGGCCACGAGGTTCTGCTCGATGTGGACTGGCGTGGCTGCGTTCGTTCTGGGCATGTGTTATTGGGTTGTTTTCTTGTCTGGCCCAGTTAGAAACCTATAGGTATATAGGCTGACCCCAAATCCCAGGGTGGGCCACGGCCCACCCTGGCCACCCTGTAGATCCGCAGTGCAACTGAGGTACATGTGCAAATTCAAAGGGTGGATAACCTAAAGAATTCTCTCTGTTGTGGATCGTGTACAAACATCTTAGCATCCTACGAATCTCGTGGCTATAGCAGCACCTGGGAGTGATGCGGTTAATCACATCAATATACGATACCTCAATATGCACTTGCATCCAGAACCTCGGGTACAAGATATACCAAGAAAGAGCACATAAACAAAACAGAGAGAACTGCCAGCACTACTACTAATAATAAACTATTGATCACTGGCTTCTTTAGCGCATGCACCGTCATCTTAAGCACTCAAGTACGATAATAAACTACCCACGGGGATTACAAGATATCAAGAAATGTGTAAAGAGCAATCCAGGTCAGCTCCAGTGATGATGCTGTGAAGGATGTCATGGCAGATCCGTTCATAGCCATAGAAACAAAGTGCACACTTTCGCTCTTTTGTTTTGGATACAGTGGGGACACACACCACGGGCATCCACACTATACTGTTGTAGGAGATAAGACTGCACTTTTGCTCTATTGTTTAGGACGCAGTAAGGGCGTACACCATGTACGTGCACACCCATGCCACTAGCACTCATAGAAGTGAGCTTTCACTACGGCATGGGATTTATTATGCCACTTCGAGTTACGATTCTATCGCCCCGTGCACACAACTATGATATAATTTAAAATAATGCTACGTGTCAATATCGGAAAGAAAAATGTGATGTCATCAGCTTTGGCCCATTCACACAACAACACATTCTTATTCGCACAAAAGCTTATCACCGTGGACAACAATTTGTCAATAGAGCAGCATAATACCTAACAAAGAATTGATGTTGTCAGGTTGAACTAATAAACATTGGATGCTATCACCCCCGAAGTGAAACATCGAGTCAACACCTTCACCAAGTTAACAACATACATAGCGGTGATGTTACTTGAACCAAATCTTACATGTCATCAACTACCCTCTTTACAAGCATGCCCAGCCAGAGCATCTCACTTGTAGAAACACGAGCATTGTGGATGTTTTTTGTAGATGGGATGGAGGCGGTTCCAGGTTACGCCTCAAAGCCTGTGTCGCTAATACTTGAAAAAACACATGCATGTAAGTGGTTTGTTTTGGTAAATCGTCTCCAATGCGCGGACGCCTAGAGACCAATGTGTATTTCTAACGACCTCCAAGATCTTCATGAGCAGCCATTCCATTTTGTAATCAGTCATGATACCAAAATTCACATACAATTCCATGGGGTTGTCATTTCATTTCTTAACTAGTCACGCGAATGAAATTTAAACAAAACATTGAGATAAACATGAGCATACAATTGCTAACTCTAGAAGCAGAACTAAACACACAGAAATATATAAACCATGGTGAAACATAATTATATAACCAGCAACCAATCAAACAAAAGGATATAAGCATACAATCACCAACCCTAGAAGTAGCAACTAAACACACAAAAATATATAATCCATGGCGAAACATATTTATGTAACCAGCAACTAATTATACAAAAAGATATAAGCATACATTCGCAAACCCAAGAAGCAGCAACTAAACACACATACTTATATAATTGTGGTGAAACATTTGTGAGCTCACCATGCCGGAGATTCGGAGACCTCTATGGAGGCCACCAGCGGCAACAATCCAATCCCCACAGAGTCACCACGTCGCCATGCAGCTACAAAACGGGCAGATCTGCCACTGCACCATCGCAGGCGCCAAAGGGCAGATCTGCCACCATGACACCGCGGATGGGTGGAGCTTCCACGGCGCCGCCTCGGATAGGAAGATCATCCACCGCACCTCCGTGGATTGGTGGCTGTGCCACCGCGCTATCTGAGATGGGCTGATCAGCCACCTCACCGTGAATGAGCGAATCAGCCACATGGTTGCTGTGGACGGGCAGATCTTCCACCCACTGGCCCGCCTCGGATGGGCAGATGACCATTGTGCCGCCGCGGAAGGGCGGCGTGCCACAAGGGATGGGTGCAAGGGTTTGCCCATAGAATGGGGAGGGCAAGGGAAAATGGTAGGAAAAATAG
>LT934112.1:670587141-670656021 GCA_900231445.1 Triticum turgidum subsp. durum | reverse complement strand
AGGATGTTTAGGCTGGATCTGAAATCGGTGAACACCGGTGTCGGCAAGCCCTTGGTGAAAACATCAGCAAACTGAGAGCTCGAAGGGACATGTAGAACCCGTACTTCGCCGAGTGCCACCCGGTCACGAATGAAGTGTAGGTCAATCTCGATGTGTTTTGTGCGCTGATGCTGTACCGGATTGCTTGCAAGGTAGGAAGCGGAGATGTTGTCACAATACACAATGGTGGCGCGTGTAGGGGGCAGTTTCAACTCGAACAGAAGCTGTCGCAGCCAACACGATTCTGCCACACAGTTGGCAACACCGCGGTACTCAGCCTCTACGCTGGAACGAGAGATGGTGGGCTGCCTCTTTGATGACCACGAGACAAGGTTGGAGCCAAGAAAGACGCAGAACCCAGATGTTGACCGCCGTGTATCCGGGCACCCGGCCCAATCGCATCAGTGTATGCAAAGAGATCCATGGAGGGGGACTTGTAGAGCTGAAGTCCATAGTGCGAGGTGCCTTGCAAATACCGGAGAATGCGTTTAACAAGTTGCATGTGAGTGTCGCGTGGAGCATGCATAAATAGGCACACTTGCTGAACGGCATAGGCAATATCGGGCCAAGTGAGAGTGAGATATTGTAAGGCACCTGCCAAGCTGCGATAATGGGTGGGATTGGAGAGAAGTGCACCATCCTGAGAGGAGGACTTCGAACTGGTGTCAATGGGAGTGGATACTGGCTTACAGTTTAGCATCTTGGCGTGCTCGAGAACCTCAAGTGTGTATTGCTGTTGGCAAAGAAAGAGGCCGGATGAGTTGGTGGTGACGTTGATGCCCAAAAAATGGTGAAGGGGGCCGAGATCAGTCATAGAGAACTCGGACTTGAGCGAGTGAATGATAGAGTGGAGGGTGGTGGAGGAGCTCGCCGTGACAATAATGTCATCTACGTACACCAACAAGTAGGCGACGGAGTGGCCATGATGCATGATGAACAATGATGAATCACTCTTAGAGGACCGAAAACCCAATGACAATAGGAATGCCTGAAACCGAAGGAACCAAGTTCGTGGTGCTTGCTTGAGACCGTATAATGACTTGCGAAGAAGGCAGACATGATCCGGCCGTGATGAATCCACAAAACCTGCCGGCTGGGAGCAATAAACCGTCTCATTGAGATCCCCATGGAGAAATGCATTCTTGACATCAAGCTGGTGAATTGGCCAAGACCGAGAGGTAGCAATACTGAGCACCACACGAATAGTTGCCGGCTTCACAACGGGACTGAAGGTTTCATCATAATCAACGCCAGCCTATTGAGTGAACCCACGTACAACCCAGCGAGCTTTGTACCGTGCCAAGGAGCCATCTGTGTTGAATTTATGACGAAATATCCACTTGCCCGTGACAATGTTCACACCTGCAGGCTTAGGCACCAAAGACCATGTGAAATTATTCATTAAAGCATGATATTCATCTAACATGGCCTTGTGCCAATGGGGGTCTTTGAGGGCAGATTTATAGGTGGGTGGTATGGGGGAAATAGAGGATGAGTTGGCGTCCGCAAGAAATAATCGTTTGGGCATGAGGTATCCCGTTTTGGCGCGGGTGGACATCTTGTGTGCATTCTAGGGTGGCCGAACGGGGACTGCATGCGGGGGAAGAGGTGGCGCTGGCGGAGTGGTTGGTGCGGAACGCGAGGAGGATCGGGTGGGGCTGGCTGGTTCCCTGGCAGGAGAATCGGGTGGCAGATCCGAGGAAGATGCGGTCGAGGTAGGTGTGGCAGGGGAATCGGGATGGGATGGTGTGGTGGGCGTGGACTGCGAGGTGGGGGACCGAGCGTGGTTGGTGGATGGGGCCGACGTGAGGACCGAGGAGGGTAGGGAGGTTGGTTGCGGCGAATCAGGTGGGTGGGACCCGTACGAGGTAGGTAGCGGCGGGGGATCCGAGAGATTCGGTCGGGGAGAGTGGGCTGCATGGGGATCGATTGTGGACGTAGTTGCGGTGTGGCCCGTGGTGGGTGACTGGTAAGGAAAAATAGTTTCGTCGAAAACTACGTGTCGAGAGACTATGACGCGGCGTGTGGATGGATCGTAGCACATGTATCCCTTGTGTTCAAGTGGGTAGCCAAGGAAAACACAAGGAGAGGAGCGAGGAGAGAGCTTGTGGTCCATTGTGGCGTAGAGGTTTGGAAAACAGAGGCAACCGAACACGCGTAGGTTATTGTAGTCGGGATGAACAGCGTGGAGCATGAAGAAGGGTGTGTTGGGCGAGGTTGCAATGGATGGACGCCTGTTGAGGAGATAGGTGGCCGTATGGAGGGCTTCAACCCAAAAGGGAGGTGGTAAAGTGGCTTGGATGGGAAGAGTGCGCACTATGTCATTGGTGGTGCGTATGAGACGTTCTGCCTTGCCATTTTGAGGAGATGTGTGAGGGCATGAGAAGCGGTAAGCGACACCGTTGTTGGAGAAGAAGGAGTGTAGAGAGGAGTTGATGAATTCGCCGCCATTATCACATTGCATGCTTTTGATGACTACATGGAATTGGGTGTGAACGAAGGTGAAGAAGCGTTGCAAAACCGTGGATGTGTCAGATTTGTGACGCAAGGGGAAGGTCCACGAGTAGTGAGTGTAGTCATCCAATATAACGAGATAGTATTGAATACCGGAAAAGCTTACAACAGGAGATGTCCACAAATCACAATGGATTAAATCAAAGGGCGCATATGTTTTGCTATGAGAGGAAGAAAAGGGAAGGCGTGGCTGACGCCCTAGTTGGCAAGCACTACATGGTACATGAGGGGCCTTATTACAATCACTAAGAAAATCACGGGAAATAGCGGAGAGGGTGTGAGCGCCGGGATGCCCGAGGCGACGATGCCATAAGTCCGAGGTGGTGGTGAGGAGTGCAGACGCCTTGGTTGAATTATTGCCATAAAAGGGGTAGAGGTCGCCGGTGCTAGCGGAGATCATGAGAACTTTCTAAGATCCTTCATCACAAGAAAACCACACGGATAAAATTCAACAGAACATGAATTATCTTTGGTAAATTTGCGAACGGAAATAAGGCTAGTGACAACATGAGGAGAAACAAGAATATCCGTGAGGCGAAAATCGTGAGGGTGAAGTGTGGTGGATCCAGTGGCCGTGACGGGAATGTGTTGCCCATTACCAACAAGAATGCTAGAAGGAACATGCTTTAATGAATGACTAGACGTGGTGAAAGTACCTTGGGTGCCTGTCAGGTGCGAGGAAGCTCCACTGTCCAAGTACCATTCGGGAGCAGGTTGGGTGGGGATGCCGGTGTTGCTGTAGGCGGCATGTAACATGGCCAAGTGCTCCCAGGACGGTGGCGCTGGAGGGTAATAGGGCGTCGATGGCGGCGACGGAGGCTGGTACATGGGGTACGCCTGGGCATGCGCACCGGGGCGGGGGCCAAGCACGCCAGCAGCGTTGGGGGGCACCCAGCCAGCACGCGGGGAGGATAACGCCATGCCGTATGGCGCAAAGTAGCCGGTGAACGGCGACTGGAGGGGCAGGGAGGGCGAGCCGCGCCCAGTGTAGTCACCACGCCCGCGTCCACGGCCACGGCCGCGATCACCCTCCGCGGAGCGGTCACCACGACCGCGTCCAGAGGGCTGCTGGTGTTGATGATGAGGAGCCGGGGCGCGGTCGGAGGAGCCACTGCTTTGGCCGTGGTCACCAGAGCCGCGAGAGCCTGTCCCGGAGCTGCCGCCTTGGCCACGGTCACCACCGGGGAAGGCAAATGCCGAGGCACTCTCCTCGGCGGCGCGTTGGGCCTGGGATTCCTCCGCCAGGATGACCCGGGAGAGGACCGTGTCGAAGGGAAGCACTTGGTCGCCGAGGACGACGTCGATGGTTTCGAGGCGCTTGTCGAGGCCATGGAGGAATTGGGTGGAGAGGTCAGTTTCGGTGACGGCGTGGTCGATGTCAGCGAGGGCGTCGGTGAGGAGTTTCATGCGACGGGCATATTCAGAGACAGAGAGTTCACCCTGTTTGAGGTTACGATACTGCCGGTTTAGGATCATATACCGGGCAGCTCGATTAGCGAGGAAGAAATCTTTGATCTTCGTCCAGAGGGCATAGGTGGAATCAGCCCCAACCACGTGATCTACCATGGTGTCGGAAAGGGTGGCGTAGATCCAGAGAACAATGTGTGCATCGAGCTCTAAAAGAGAGGGATCGGCATTGGGAGGGAGGGGAGTCTCAATGAGGAACCGAACACCGTAGCGGATCAGAACCATGAGGAAGAAGGATTTCCACTTGTGGTAGTTGTGGTCAGCAGGGTTGAGGAGGAATTTTATGTGGTTGGTGATGTGATCCTGGTAGATGGGGTGGCGGGGTGCCGGCGGCGCCGTCAGGGAGGGGGAGTGGGAGAACAGAGGGGCAAGGCGAGATCCGGAGGAGGGGGAAGTACCATGGAAGAGGGAGGGAGTTGTCCCGAAGATGAGGGGCGGCAAGGTGGCCGCGGAGGAGGCCGAGCTGGAGTTCACGCCGGGAGCCGTAGAGGAGAAGGAGGCCGGCGACGTGCCGGAGCCGAGGGCGGCGGAGGAGGAGGCGGAGGGAGAGGTAGGGCGGCGGAGGAGGAGGCGGAGGGAAAGGTGTGCTCGGCCATAGGAGTCCTGATATCTGATACCAAGTTGGAAAGTAATTTCCTTGATAATTCGGTTGTACAGATTACAAGCATATATATGCGAGAGGGAGAGGAGAAGGAACCGCACGTCCTATACATTGGCACGCAGGCCTCACGTGGTCCTGATCCTATAAACCCGCTAGAGATACAAAATACACAGGAGTACACATATAATCTAACAGCTTCTCTGCGCGGTCAAGCGCTGCCGCCAGCCACCGAGCGCCGGAGACGGTCTTTGTTGTTTGCCTCCGTGCGCTCGTGCGCTGTTGCTGCTCGGGCTTGTGTGTCATCGCTGCTGCGTGCTGCTTGTGCGCTGCCACACACACACACGAGGTGGATTTAGTCTGAACTATGATGAACACAGGCTAACAGAGAAGAATAGAGAGGAGACAGAGTTTTTGGCGACGCGCACTACCTGCGTCCTTTTCGCTTCTTTCCTTTATTCAATCGTAACAAACTGTAAGCCCACGATCCATTACACCCACGCCATCACACTGCCAGATCGTGGTCATCACTCTACCGATTACAGAGGAGAAGATGACTGAAGAAACTTAACATCTGAAGCTATTAAGCCGCAGTACAAACAAAGCACTTCTGGCTCTTATTCAGCAAATTCAGTAGTAGAAGACAACTACGTGACTACTCCCAGTGCGCCGAGGTGGACGGCCTAGGCAGCTACTACTGGCTCCTTCCCGTGCTTGCTGCTGTTTCTTACTGCTGGTATATGGTGCTGCACAGCCCGAGCTCAAGCCTGAGTTCTTGGCTGATCTTGTTCGGATTTGTGGCTCCGAGCAGTTGCCCATCCTGGTGGGGGGTGATCTCAATATTATTAGACGGCGTGAGGATAAGAACAATGATAATTTTGATGGCCGATGGTCGTTCATGTTTAACACTATCATTGAAAGTCTGGACCTGAGAGAAATTGAGCTCTCGGGTAGAAAGTTTACCTGAGCGAACGCGATGCCAAATCCGACGTATGAGAAGTTGGACCGTGTGTTGGCTAGCGTTGATTGGGAACAGAAGTTTCCCCTGGTGACTGTCCAGGCCTTATCCCGTGGTGTTTCTGACCATACGCCGTTATTTGTCGACTCTGGTGAACCCACCCACCTGGGGAGCAAAAATGTGTTCTCCTTTGAGATGGCTTGGTTTGAAAGAGATGGCTTCCTGGATCTTGTGGCCAGAGAGTGGGCTAAGGATTCAGGAGGGAAGACCGCGCTTCAGCGCTGGCAGAATAAGATTAGGCACTTGAGGAGTTTCCTACGTGGGTGGGCTAAGCATCTGGGCGGGATTTATAAGGTCGAAAAGGAAAAGCTCCTTGTCCTTATACAGTCTCTGGATGTAAAAGCGAAAACCACGATACTGCCGGCTGCGGAGCTTCATGCCAAGCTCGAGGCGGAATTGCGGCTGAAAGAACTTCTTAGAGAAGAAGAGTTGAAGTGGGCGTTGCGGGCCAAGGTCCGGCGAGTAGTCCAGGGGGACGCGAACACGCAATTCTTTCACATGCTCGCTAACAGTAAGCATCGAAAGAAGAGGATCTTTCAGCTTGAGCAAGATGAGGGTACGATTGTAGGACAGGACAACCTAAAATTGTACATTACCGAATACTATAAGCAGCTGTTTGGCCCTCCAGAAGAGAACTGTGTGTCTCTAGACGAGTCAAGGGTTGAGGATATTCCTCAGCTCACATCGGTGGAGAATGATATTCTTGCGGCTCCTTTCTCGGAGAAAGAGGTGCTGGAGGCCATCTCGCAAATGAAGAATAACAAGGTGCCGGGCCCTGATGGTTTCCCAGCGGAGTTTTATAAGAAGTGCTGGCATATCATTAAAAGGGATTTGTTGCCTATGTTTAATGATTTGTTTGCTGGGCAGCTTCATCTGTTTCAGCTAAATTTTGGAATGATTACCCTTCTTCTTAAGAAAACAGAGGCCGTGAGAATTGAGCAATTCAGGCCAATATGTCTTCTTAATTTCAGTTTCAAAATCTTCACCAAGGTCGGGACCAATAGACTCATACAGATTGCGCATACTGTTGTGCAGCCTACCCAATCTGCTTTCATGCCGGACAGGAATATCCTTGAGGGGGTAGTGGTCCTTCATGAAACGCTCCATGAAATCCACACGAAAAAACTGGATGGGGTGGTTTTCAAAGTGGATTTCGAAAAAGCGTACGATAAAGTCAAATAACCATTCCTTCAACAGGCCTTGCATACGAAGGGTTTTGATGAGGCTTGGCGACGCCAGGTAGAATCCTTTATGCAAAAAGGGAGTGTTGGAATTAAAGTAAATGATGATACACTACTAGGGAAAAGCCTATACACAGAATCTTACTAGTAGCGAGGGTTAAAAACCCTCGCTACTGCTACTTACTAAGCGGTCTCTACGCTACTACTAAGTTGATAGCAGTAGCGTGGGCTTTTAACCCTCGCTACTACTAAGCGGTCTCTACCGTGCCCCCCGGGACATGCCATAGTAGTAGCGCAGATTTTTACCCCTCGCTACTACTAAGTTGATAGTAGTAGCGCGGGTTTTTAACCCTTGCTACTACTAAGCGGTCTCTACCGTGCCTCCCTGAGACATGCCATAGTAGTAGCGAGGGGTAAAGATACCCACGCTACTACTGAGCGTATCCCTCCCTTGCCGCACCACTTCCACCCCGATCCTAAAGAAAAAAAATTCCACTCCCACCCCACCAAACTCTCTCTCTCCAACCTCACCCCCACCCCTCAGTTGACTCATCTCCCCCACGACCACCTCGCCGCCGCCAGCACCCACGCCGGCCGGTTCCGGCGAGCTCCGGCCGCGCGAAATACGCCCCCAAGCACCCCAAGCTCCACCCCTCCCTCCCCTCCTCCCAGATCCGTGCCTCAAGGCCTGCACCCTTGCCTTGAGGCGGCGAGGGGGAAGGCGGCGGCGGAGAGGCAAACGGCGAGGAGGAGGAGCACGCGACTCTTCCACCCAACGACCGCGGAGTCGTCGGTGCGGGCCGTCAGCCTCACCGAGAAGAGGAGCAGCATGGCGGCAAGGACGACGAGGGAGAGGAGGTCGTGGCTGAGGACGAGGCGCGCGTACAGGTCCCTCCCGCAGGCGCTGTCGGGGCGGAAGGCGTTTCTGATGACGAAGAAAGTGGTGAGATTAATCCTGAGCTGCTCCCTAGTAGCGGTGAGAATCCTGAGCTGTTTAAGAAATTTAGATCTCCAATCATCTCACTATCCCTCAGTTTAATATATTCTTTTTCAATCGAGGATATGCAATTTTTCTTGAGTTGCTGAAGACATTGGGCCATTGGGGTATGCCTCCGGTTAATTAACCTGAGCATAAGGGAAAATGTTTAGCCTGCGAACTTAACATACATGCAGTATGCATGTGCCCTCCATGGCAGAAACTTCCATTTTTTGTTAAACAAGAGTCCATGTTGGCTGAGTCGTGGATCATTTAGAACCGTCTAGTTCAGTCCCTGCCTGTTTATGAGCTTCACATAGCCTCCCATGATAGTTTCTGAAGGCAGGACAGACCATGTGGAAATGAGAACAGATGTACGGGCATGGTTCTGTACAGGTGTTAGGTAAGTGTCTTTGCTGATTGTGTGAAATTTTGCAGGTACTGGTAGCATGCTATATTAATGCTTTGGACGAAATTACATTATTCGTCACCCCTGCTCAGCTCGGAGAGGTACCTCATCCCATCGTCCCCTGATCTCTGAATCTCAATGCTTGGACGAAATTACATTATGAAACTTATATGCAGTAAGGCCTAGATTGGCAGTGTAATTTTTAAAATACCGCAGTATTCGAAAAATTTGGCATCATGTTTTAACTAGTGTGGAGCATGCTATGCAGAGGCCTAGTTTGCCATGTTGATAATTGTGAGTTACAAACCAAGCTTTCAGTTTGAGAAAAAAGAGGTCTGGACCTCTTTTTCTAGAAGTTAGAAAAAAACATTGTATCAGGAATACAAGTGAATATGAAACTATTGTTGTTGGTTTAGCCAAACACCTCACAGTTTTCAAAACTACAGTTTTATAGAAACCATAGTATTCTGATTGAGCTAAGCTAGCAGTGTATCTTCACCTGTGGGAATCAAGGTGCATATGCTCCTTGTCTTTTTTCACATTCTAGACTAGATTGAATAACAGGAATTGCCAATCAACTGTAAAAAAAATAAATTTAATTACCAATCTGCACGCACAAGACATATATCTTTCTCATCATTTTAAACAGTAACCATTGATACTCCACGTATACATTTTCTAAGAATTACTTCATATATGTAGGCTGGCAGCGGTGTTCACAAATCACCACGGAGAAAGTAAAGATCTAGAGAGGATTCCGTTTGTTTGCTCTATGTATTGTCTTTCGAAGCGCGCGCAGGAAAACACACACACAAAAATGCTAGTTCATTTTACTGCCTTTTGTAGCAAAAGAAAATGAAAAACACAAAAAATGTTTGTTTCTCTGCCTTTTGTAGTAATGGAGAATGAAAGTCACAAAAAATGTTTGGAGGAGTGGTCTCTGTGATTTGGGGGTAGTGGCCCGGGTGTGGTCGGGCTCGAATTCTCTGCTATGGGTTTGGAGGAGTAATGTTTCTGGTTCTGCAGATATTCAAGCACTGGCGGACGGAGTGTCTGTGCGTGAGCAGTGAGACGGCGGCTAAGGCTAGCGTGGAAGAGGTTAGTTTTAGCATCTAGTTCTGCATCATGGCTGTAAACTGAACTTGGTTCAGTTAAAAACTGCACTGTCCAATTTGGACAGCAAGCTTAGATCTGAAAAATGAGTTAGCTAGGCTTAGAATTTGGAGTGGCCCCTTTACATAAGTTTTAGATAAAGTTCCAAGGTTTCTTTAGAGTATTTATTTGTGTCGTTTGGATGTATGGTTTGAGAGCAGCCATCAATTTAGTTTGCTGTCCCGAAATATATGTTCCTGGGTACAGTATTTTGATATGGGAGATTAGGCCCTGTTAGAGGTGGTATTAAAATAAAGTTACAACATGAAAATTTTAGAGGCTGTTCTGTAGATACTTAAACACATATCACTTGCCAGGTTTCGTTCGTTATATTAAATACTATGAAATTATCAAAGTGGGTTGTACTATGTTGGACAGAATTTTATGTTTGGACTTGGGTGAATGTAACCAGACTTATACTCTCGGATTTTTTCATAGTTGATGGTGTGAGGACTTATAATGTGATAAAGTATATACGTTGTTGCAACACCAAAATCAGTGAAATATATTTCCTTTTTTTGCTGCCGATGACATCTCCATAAAGTAAGGATTTAGATAACATCATATGTTCAGAGTTCAGTTCTTTTCTTATCTGAAACTAACATATTTTACAATGGGCATGATGGATGTTGCAGGTTCATTGATGACAACCAAGGGTTCATGCTCGGAAACGACTACATCTTGCTCCATGTTGTCGGCTCAGCTAGAGTCCTTAATCATGCGGAGATGGGACACGTCGATTGTTAGAGTACACTTGACAGGTGCATTTTGTGAAATTCTAGCCAGAAGATTGATAGCATGCTTGCCTGCTTGTTCTTTTCAGTTCAAATAAATGTTCCTTTTCTTGTTGAATCCAAAGTAGCTAGCGGAGATAAGTAGAAAGGTTGTTGATTATCCCAAAGTTCTTGGACCATTTAGTTTGAATAGCCAGTGAGGAATTAAGCATATATTTTTGGCATGAGCCCCTTTAAATTGCTAGATGAGAAAGAATCTTAACTTAATTAATGGGTCTTGTGAATTGGAATATACCATTTAGTTGAACTGACGCAATTTGCGTACTAACAAGTTTTCACTTTCTCGACATGGGCGCAGGGGTGATCGACGCTGACTAGCGCAGCCGGTGGGCGCTGTGCTCTTGAACCACTCAGAGGCGGACTTCTCCGTGAAGCTGGTGGCCATGTCGCTTAGATGATTGTCCAGGTGATTTCGACGCCGGAGATCGCCGAGGTGGAGGACCTCGACGCCACCGTCCGGGGGAGGGAGGATTCGGGTACACCAGCGTCTAAGCTCCGAGCCTTGGTAGATACATCTAGGGAAGTTGTCTGTTTAGGTTGGTGATGGAACACCAGGGAAGGTACCCACCTTTCGATGATCATTGTGTGTGTGTCTGAAGTTAAATGGAATCTTGAGAATGTTATGTGACGTTGGTTTGGTTTGCACTGGACGTATTGCCATCCATGAATACTACATCTAACTTTTATTTTTTTAATTCCTAAATTATTAGTAGTAGCGTGGGAAACAAATGAGTGCTACTAGTAGTTAGGTTAGTAGTAGCGTGGGAAATAAGAAATGAGCGCTACTAGTAGTTAGGTTAGTAGTAGTGTGTGATATAAGTGAGCGCTACTAGTAGTTAGGTTAGTAGTAGCGCGCGTGCACCCGCGCTGCTACTAACTTTTAGTTGTAGCGCGATACTAGTAGCGCGAGTACCCGCGCTACTAGTAGCATTTTACCCGCGCTGCTAGTAGCCTTTTTCCTAGTAGTGATATTGGGCACTATTTTCAGACACACAAGGGTCTGTGGCAAGGAGATCCAATGTTCCCTGTTTTGTTCAACATTGTGGTTGACATGTTGGCAATCCTAATAGGTCGGGCAAAGGAGGCCGGTCAAGTGGGAGGCTTGGTGCCCAACCTAGTTGATGGGGGGGGTGTCCATTTTGCAGTACGCTGATGATACTATCATCTTTATGGAGCATGACCTGGCAAAAGCGAGAAATATGAAGCTGGTGCTTTGCTTATTTGAACAATTGTCTGGGTTAAAGATTAACTTTCATAAAAGCGAAATGTTCTGCTTTGGTAGAGCCAAGGAGGAACAGCAGGCTTATAGGCAATTATTTGGATGTGAATTAGGGGCTTTACCTTTCACCTACCTAGGTATACCCATTCACCATCGTAAGCTTACAAATCGAGAGTGGAAATGCATTGAGGATCGGTTTGAAAAGAAACTTAGTTGCTGGAAGGGCAAACTTATGTCGTATGGAGGCCGGTTAATTCTTATTAATTCGGTACTCACGAGTATGCCGATGTTCCTACTATCTTTCTTTGATGTTCCAGTTGGGGTTAGGAAAAGACTGGACTTCTACCGATCAAGATTTTTTTGGCAGAGTGATGAACTTAAGAGAAAGTATAGACTCGCCAAGTGGGATGTTATTTGTCGACCTAAGGACCAAGGGGGGCTGGGTATCGAAAATCTTGAGGTCAAGAACAGATGCCTGCTTAGTAAGTGGCTGTATAAGCTTTCGGCTCTGACTGACGCAACTTGGGCGCAGATTCTTCGTAACAAGTATCTGCAGTCCAAAACTTTGTCACAGGTGACAGTGAGACCAACTGATTCGCCGTTTTGAAAGGGGCTTATGAGAGTCAAGGCAACCTTCTTTAATAGAACAAAGTTTATTGTCGGTGATGGAAATGTCACACGTTTCTGGGAGGACACCTGGCTGGGTGATACACCTTTAGCAATACAGTACCCAACCTTGTATCGTATTGTCCAGCGACGTGATGCGCTAGTTGCAACGATTATGCAGTCCATTCCCCTTAATATTCAGTTTCGGCGGGTGCTTGTTGGTGAGAGATGGGAAGCTTGGCTTCATCTGGTGCGTAGACTGATGGAAATCCAGCTAGCGCAACAGCCCGATCAACTTTGTTGGAAGCTTACTAGGAACGGACAATTTACTGTAAAGTTGATGTACAACGATCTCATCAATTCCACTGTCATTCCTAGTACCAAACATGTTTGGAAAGTAAAAGTGCCTTTGAAAATTAAAGTGTTTATGTGGTTTGTCCATAAACAGGTAATTGTAACAAAAGACAACTTGGTCAAGCGCAATTGGACTGGATCTACTAGGTGTAGCTTTCGTGATCAGGACGAGACCATTAAGCATCTCTTCCTTGACTGTCCTTCGGCGAGAATTCTATGGCGCACTGTGCAAATTGCTTTTAACATTACTCCTCCGAGTACGGTCGGGTCGTTATTTGGAATGTGGCTGGATGGGATAGAGTCCGATACAGCTAGACATATTCGTGTAGGAGTGTATGCGTTGTTATGGGCAATTTAGAACTGCAGAAATGATTTGGTTTTTAACAAAATAACTACTATTTATTTTTTGTAGATTTTATTCCGTGCTACTGCGCTGATCCGTATGTGGTCCTTACTCACTCCGACGAAGGCCAGGGAGCGTTTGGTTACTGGATCTGTCCGGTGGGAGATGGTAGCGCGGGATATCTTCAACCATTTGGTTGGTGGTCATGTAATAGGATAGGCAATTAGTTTTCCTATCTTTTATTTTACCAGCCGGTTGTGGCCTTGTGGTTTTGTCTTGGTTTAGCTTCGAGGCTCTCGGTGAGCTCGCCTTTATTTTGTTGAAGACTATACGACTTTGTTGAACCTACTTTATTTATTGAGGTGGCCGTATGCATCGTTCTGATGCAGGCCGGGGAGTTCCCCCTTTTCGAAAAAAAGGTGTGGCAATTTATCTTTACCTATAATATAATATAATAAAGCAAATTAGGTTTTTGTTCGTCCGTCATTAGCATTTTTACAGAAAAGTCCCTCTATTTCTTAGTATTCAACCCGCAGTCCAACTTAAAGTTTGTCCTGACGAGATAACATTTCGTTTTTTTGCAAAAGGAACCCTGCCACCACGGCCACCACGGCCACCACAGCCACTTATCCACTGCCGGCCTCCACAGACAGGCAGGCGCCGCCGGCACGCTTGCTGCGGGCGTCCGCTCCACCCGAATCCAGGAATGGGGCGAGGCGTCGCGGCGGTGTTCCTGAGCGCCTTGTCGGCCCTGGAGCTGGCCTTGGGGGGCCGAGGCGTCGCGGCGAAGGACGATAAGATGGCCAGCGTGCTCTCTTGGGGCGAGGCGTCGCGGCGCTCCGGCTCCGGCAGAGGGCCAGGCGTGGCTTGGCATCGCCAAGAGCCACGAGGTCGTCGGTGCCGGCCTCCGCGCCATGCTGGACAAGCTGCTGCTGCCCCCTGCGCCGCCCAACTTCAGTTCTCTGAATCCTTAATTTCGTGTGGTGATTTGGACGGAATTGAAGGCCGCGTCCTTCTCCAACACAAATCAATGTCCAATGTAATCGAGTTGGAGTCTGTGTTCTTCTCTGACACAAAAGCATGTACTGCCCGACACAGATTGGACTTGGCTTCCATAAGAAGGAAGGATCCTCGACCGGAACGTCCATCAGGCCGCCATTGCATTGCAACTTTCAGAGGAACGTCCAATGTTGCCGGCGGAGGAAAATCATCCTTCGAGCCATACTGTGCCAAGTTCGCCGGCGGAAAAAGAACACCCGATGAGCTGTCCATCGCCTGAGGCGGCTACACCAGAGGTATGTCTCCCCTCGAAAGTTAATCAGCAATACAAGCCCCTGTTTCAGTTTATTTTTTCTGAAAAACTCATGCTACTTCCCATTGCTCTGCAGATTCTGTTTTCCCCCCTTAGTTCTCTGTATGTTCATGTGCTTCCCATTGAATCTTCAGTTCTCAAATTCGTTGCAACTTGCAAGCAACCCTGATGCAGAACCTCGATGCCTAGATTGATGTGTAAAAAGAAGACTAATGACCTGCGTTTCAATTTGGGACATGCATGGATAATGTGTGTATCTACATCTACTCATCAGTGAGGATGGGGTTAGCCCTTGGGTTGGTATCATTTTTTTAATATCTACTCATCAATTCACTTAGCATATATAGTGGTGTATGCGTCATTGCTCAACTTCTGGCAATACAATTCCAGAAAAGAAATAGTTTCGGCCATATGTGCTCGCATTAGCATCAAATAGCTAACGCGGAGTGAAATGCTCAGATGTCTACTTTGAAATAGCTTTAAAAAAACAAAAACTTTAATGCCTTATTTTTAATCCGTATGTTTCAGTAGCCGTCTAAAGAATAATGCCATGCTGCCTTCTGGATTTTTAATTTGCTGAAAGCATTAAACCAACTACTT
Organism: Triticum turgidum subsp. durum; assembly: GCA_900231445.1. NCBI lineage: Eukaryota > Viridiplantae > Streptophyta > Magnoliopsida > Poales > Poaceae > Triticum > Triticum turgidum. Next base: position 670,641,439 of record LT934112.1, on the reverse strand, counting down.
TCTCTGTTTTATTATGTATTTTGCATTATGTTTCAGCTAATCAGCGATAGAAGCCCCGGTTTCAGTTTATTTTTCTGAAAAATTGGTGCTACTAACCACAGATTGAACCAAGAAATTTCATCTTGCTGACTACATATACCTGAACATGGTGGCTTGAACTTGGTTACAGTAATTCTTGCACATGATGCCAGAGTGATACCTTGCATCTTTCTCAATATAATTAATTATTGGTTAGCTGCTATACCATTGTGTTTTCTGCCATGGGTGTCTTCGGAGTTGTTGTGTTTTCTGTCATGGCTTACTTTTTCTTTTCCATAATGTATTTTTAGTTGCATGTATATATCACATTGCCAATATTTGCATGTGAGTTAAATGATGCACTTGGTAGGATCAAAGGGTTCAAAACTTCTACATGTTCTGCACCAACATAGCACTAATTTATCCCAAAGAAATCGTAAAATCGAACAATTCCTTTGTTCCTAGCTGATTGGGCTGTGCATTAACACCAGGGAAAGGAAGGAGGAAGAAGAAGGTGGAATGAGTTGCAGCATGACCATATATCTCCCTCCTCGCTGTAGAATTATATGTTGGTGTGAGCTCAGTTTGATTTGGCCTGGTTTTGATGTGTTGAACCGGTATGGGCCCTAGCCCATCTGTACCTATCTCTTAGGCCCAAGCCCATGAGAAATGTTGACCTAGAAGAGGAGCTCCTCCTCCTCTGTTCCGTGAGAGCCGCCACACACCAAGAAAGACACAACAGCAGCTGCTCCTGGTACGCTACTCCTCCAAGTTCAACATGGTATCAGACCAGGCTGCAGCGGCAGCGGCGGCGCCGGTGGTGTAGTCCGGCGAGGAGGACCTGCCGGGGGCGAACGGCGGCGAGCTAGGCGCAGCGGCTGCGGCTGGTGGCGGAGTGCAGCGAGGCGGCGCGGCTGGCTCGGGAGAGGAGGTTGCCGTGCGCACGTGCTGCTGGAGGTGCTGCTGCTGCTGCGTGAGGCAGCGAGAGAGAGATTGAGGGGAAGAGAGAAAAGGAAGGGCGGGTCACGCATCTCACCTGACACGGCAGCAACGCTGTCAGGTCCACTGCGAGAAGCTGCAGTTGGTCTCCAAGTCCCCTTCTGCTCTCGGCTGTTGATTGCTGCGGGTTGGTAAAGGAAGGAGAGGTGACGAACTGCTGCTGGTTGAGAAGAGGAGAAGAGGAGTGCTACTGCTGCTTGCAGGTGCTGAAAGTGGCAGAGGAAAGCACTGGCGGCTGCAATGGACAAGCTTGCGGACATCATGGCCGCGAAGATGGTGGCTGCAGGTGAGAAGGCACCTGCTGATGTGGGCTCGAGCGCTGCGCAGGCAGAGATGGTGCAGAAGATTGAGCTGGCTCCAAACGAGGTGAAGTTAGAAGGTGTAGAAAACTACCTGAGGTGGTCGAGGAGAGGTAAACTCATCCTCAAAACTAAGTCACTGGAAGACTATGCTCTTGGTGAGGTGAAGGAACCAGAAGACAAGAGGGGAGCTTCATGGAAGAAATGGAATGCCACGAACAGTTTCGTGTTGAATTGGCTGCTGAGTTCTCTATCCCCTTCTGTTGCTGCTTCGGTGGAGGACCTCCCTACTGCTGCTGAGGTATGGGCAGCGTTAGCTAGTATGTACTCAGGGAAGGGAAATGTCATGTTGGTCTCCAAAATTGAAGAAACTATGCATGATCTCACTCAAGGTGATAGGACTGTAATGATGTATGTTGAAGAGCTGAAACATCTTTGGGCTGATTTAGACTATCTTGCACCTATTGTGTTGCCACATGCTGAGTGTGCAGTGATAGCTAGAAAGTGGGTTGAGGATAGGCGTGTCCTCAAGTTTTTGAAGGGGCTGGACTCCATGTTTGAGAATAGAAGGGCTATCTTAATGCAACAAGCTGAGTTGCCGTCACTAAGAGATGCCATTGCTGCTATAGCACAGGAGGAGACTAGACTGAAAGCTGTGGAGCGGTCAAAGGTGGCTTCCAGACCTGCTTATCACATAATGAATAGGCCTGAGACAAGAGACTGCCACAATTGTGGGCTGAAAGGGCATCTCAGTTACCAGTGCACAGCCCCACCGAAGAGAGACAACAAAGGCAGAGGAGGTTACAGAGGCAGCTACAGAGGAGATGGCAGGGGATACTATCGTGGAAGCAACAACAGGGGCAGAAGTGCTCCAAGTAACTATAACAACTACAATCGCTACCAAGGGGAGGCCAGAGCGAATGTATCTGTCATGAGTGAGGGTCAGTCCAGTTCTTCTCATAGTCAAGACATGAGAAATGAGCAGCAGGGTCAAGACAAGAGGAACGAACAGCAAGCAGAGACAATGTTTGGTGACTTTGCTCATTTTGTGTACTCTGATGAAGGTAATGAAACTGCATCTGTTGCTGTTCATAGGGCTGGTGTAGATTGGGTTTTAGACTCAGGGGCATCGAAACATGTAACCGGCAACGTTAGAGAGTTTGAATGCTATCAACAGTAACCCCAATCGTACAATGGAACTATTCAAACTGCAGATGGTATTGCACAACCTATTAAGGGGGTTGGGGCAGTCCAATGTACTCCAAGTATTAAGTTGGAATCAGTTTTGCATGTTCCAGCTTTCCCAGTTAGTCTAGTGTCATTGAGTGCTTTGATTGATCAGATAGATTGTGACGTAACTCTTAATAAGTACCGCTGTTTGATTCAGGAGATGGGAACTGGGAGGAGGCTTGGGGCAGGAACTAGGCATAGAGGACTATGGTACATGGATCGCCAGGAGGATGTGAAGACTGCTGGCATGGCTCTTGCTGCGACTGCGACAGAGAAGGAAGCATTAGCTATGATCCACCATTGTAGGTTTGGACATGTTTCTTTTGAGAAAATGAAGAAAGCTTTCCCTGATGTAATGAATGGTTTAGATAAAACCAAGTTAAGGTGTGAGGCATGTGAGTATGCTAAACACACTCGGATATCGTATGTGAGTAAGGGGCTCAGGAGTATAGTCCCATTTGTGCTTGTTCATTCAGATGTTTGGACATGTCCATCAACCTCGATAAATGGAATGAAATATTTTGTCACCTTCATTGATTGCAATACTCGCATGACATGGATGTATCTAATGCGACATAAAGATGAGGTGTTTGAGTGTTTCAAGGACTTCTGTGCGTATGTTAAAACTCAATTCAAGGTGCAGGTTCAAATGATAAGGACCGACAATGGGACAGAATATGTCAACAGAAGGCTGGGAGAGTTCCTATCAGACCAAGGTATTCTGCATCAGACATCTTGCCCGGACACTCCTCCCCAAAATGGCGTGGCAGAGCGGAAAAATCGGCATATCCTTGAGGTGGCGCGCTCAATCATGTACACTATGAATGTGCCAAAGTGTCTATGGGGTGAAGCCGTTCTGACTGCAACCTATCTGATCAATCGCACACCATCCATGATACTGGGTATGAAATCTCCTTGTGAACTCTTATTAGGAGAGAATAAATTTAGTGTGCCACCAAAGGTGTTTGGATGTACTTGTTTTGTCAGGGATCATAGACCTGCTGTGAACAAGCTGGATCCTCGGGCGGTGAAGTGTATCTTTATTGGCTATCCTTCTGGACAGAGAGGGTATAAGTGTTGGAGTCCTTCTGATAGGCGCACTTTCATGAGCATGGATGTGACATTCTGGGAATCTAATCCTTACTATGGGGAAAAACTGACTTGAGCTTGTTGTTTGAATGTCTGGACCAGCCTGTGGTTGGTCCAGAGGGGGAGGTGGTGTTGCAACCTCAAGTATCTGAAGCAAGAGGAAGAGAACAAGGAAGATGTCAGGAAGAGGTGATGCAGCAAGCAAGACCGCCAATGGTGGGCACTATACCCGTGTTGCCGTTGTCTAGTGGAGAAGGTGAAACAGAAACGCATCAGGTTCAAGAGCAACCTGAGCAGCAGCAGGGCATAGCACAGAAGCCACTTAAAGTCTACACCCGGCGAGCCAAGGCAAATGAACCCCAGGGGGAGCAAGCAGGAAATGAGAATGTGATGCAGGGGGAGTCACACATAGAACAGGAGGACTCATCCACGGAGATGCCAATTGCGTTGAGGAAGGGAACTAGGGCTGCGGCTGCCAAACCTGTCGAGAGATATGGGTTTGAGCATAATATTGGGAATTATGTGAATTATGATGCTCTGTCGGCATCATATAAAGTGTTCATTGCTTCTCTTCAAGCGATGGTTATTCCTTCAGATTGGAGAAATGCAAAGAAGGAGCCTAAGTGGTGTGCTGCTATGCGAGAAGAACTAGAAGCATTGAGAAAACAGAGGACTTGGGAGTTAGCTGAGTTGCCAGCAGGAAAGAAAACAGTGGGCTGCAAATGGGTTTATTCTGTCAAACAGAATCCTGAAGGCAAGATTGAGAGATACAAAGCCAGACTAGTTGCAAGAGGATATAGTCAAACCTATGGGATAGACTATGACGAAACATTTGCTCCAGTAGCAAAAATGAACACTGTGAGGATATTAGTATCATGTGCAGCAAACTTTGGATGGCCTTTGCATCAGTTAGATGTGAAAAATGCTTTCTTGCATGGAGAACTAAAAGAAGAAGTCTATATGGAAGTCCCCCCTGGATTGGACTCATCTAAAACTGAAGGCAAGGTGTGTAGATTGAAAAAGTCTTTGTATGGTCTGAAACAATCACCGAGAGCTTGGTTCGATAGATTCCGAAGGGCTATGTGTGAGATGGGATACAAACAATGCAATAAGGATCACACTGTCTTCTACCGGCATCGGAATAGGAAGATTGTCATCCTTGCAGTCTATGTAGATGATATAATCATAACTGGAGATGATGGGACGGAGATAGCAAGGTTAAAGGAGTGTCTTGGAAAGGCATTTGAAGTGAAGGATCTTGGTCAGATGAAGTATTTTCTGGGTATTGAGATTGCAAGATCTGCCAAAGGGATAGCCTTGTCCCAGCGCAAGTACACCTTGGATCTCCTCAGTGATATGGGAATGTTAGAGTGTCGAGCTGCTAGTACCCCAATTGACCAAAACCATAAGGTAACAGCACAATCTGGAGATCTAGTGGATAAGGAGAAATACCAAAGACTGGTAGGGCGTTTACTATACTTGTGTCACACAAGGCCAGACATTGCCTATGCTGTGAGCATAGTGAGTAGGTATATGCATGAGCCCAAAAGTGGACATGTGGAGGCAGCACACAGAATTCTGAAGTATTTGAAGGGAACACCAGGAAGAGGACTGTGGTTCGAAGGGAATGGCCACTTGGTAGTTGATGGGTATAATGATGCAGACTGGGCAAGTTGCCTGGATGATCGTCGATCAACATCTGGGTATTGTGTGTTTGTGGGAGGTAACTTAGTTTCATGGAGAAGCAAGAAGCAGCCAGTTGTATCAAAATCAACAGCAGAAGCAGAATATAGAGCCATGTCTCAGGGGTTAAGTGAGATGTTGTGGGTGAGAAACCTTCTAAGTGAATTGAAATTGCTACGAGAAGGACCTCTGAATGTCTGGTGTGACAACAGGTCTGCTATATGCATAGCTAACAACCCAGTGCAACATGACAGAACTAAGCATGTAGAGATTGATCGATTCTTCATCAAAGAGAAGCTTGATGCTGGGATTATAAAGATTGAGTATGTGCACACAGGCCAACAGATAGCAGACTGCTTGACAAAAGGTTTGGCAGCAAAGGAATGCAACCTAGCTTGCGACAAGATGGGAATGATAGATATCTACCACCCATCTTGAGGGGGAGTGTTGAACCGGTATGGGCCCTAGCCCATCTGTACCTATCTCTTAGGCCCAAGCCCATGAGAAATGTTGACCTAGAAGAGGAGCTCCTCCTCCTCTGTTCCGTGAGAGCCACCACACACCAAGAAAGACACAACAGCAGCTGCTCCTCGTACGCTACTCCTCCAAGTTCAACATGATGTCTCTGCTGTGTGTACGCGTGCAGGTGCCAACGGTGTCTGACCAAACTCAGGTGGAACCAAGGAGGTTCGGCTCTCGGACATTGCACCAATGACGCTGGATGATACCGACGTGCATACTGTAAGTTTCATTTGTTCAGATTGGAACCTTTCTTCCTGTTACTTTGCCGTCAAAACTGAAAAAGAGTGATGCTAATCAATTTGTTCAGCATTTACATGATATATTTCTTCTAGCCAATGAAATTTGGTCCACATTTGTGTGTGTATGCATATCCTATACGGGAACCCAGATTTTTCGGACCAACCAGTAAGTATCAATTATGCAAAACATGTGAAACAACCAGTAAGTATGGGTACTGATTGTAAGAAAATAAATATCAATAGGAAGGAAGGAACTGGAGCCTGTAGTGGTTACAGGGAGCCAACCGTCTGTTTTGACAACATGGAATGAACATTTCATCGATGTATCTAAATGTATATATTTTTAACTCACCGTGCCCATCCTCCTACAAACCCTGTTCAACCTCTTGAAATCAACTCGCATGTCGAGGAGCCTAGCTCAGCAAGTTGTTTGCATGCTCTGTAGTTCCTATTCTGAACATATGGGTTAACTTCCTGAACCCATGCTTACGGCATCAAGTATTACATACAGTTTTTTCTCTAATCTACTTGTCTATAGAAGAATATGGATGTTTCCAAAATGTAGATGCTATGTTTTAACAATTTCAGAACACATATGATTGCTAATGTGATAACTTATTCATTTCATTAGATAGTGTGTTCCCATCGATCCATCCATGCACTGAACCGATAATTTTCTTACACTGTTCAGGTTGCAATCACGAACGAGCAGCAAATTTTGCACTGAACTACTGGCATAAGGCAGTGAAATACTTTTTTCTCACATGAGTGGAAGTTTGGAACATAAGAAGAACAGATAACAAAGTGTATGCACTACACATATGCTATTACTTAGATCCTTATTGCTTGTATTGCAATGAAAGAGTACATATCCTTCCATATATATAGGACTTACAAACTAACTAAGGACCGAGTATTTCTACTAGCGGCTTATTACTCATCTTTGCAATTTTATTGTCTCGGAAGCATAAAGGTAAAATTTAATAAATCTCTTTCTTTTAAATCGGCTCTGTTCTGAATCTGCATTAGCATATCAAGGCCATAGACCATAGATATGAATAATTGACAGGTTGCTCTTTTCTCATATTTTAAGTTGATAGGGAAATTTTACAGATCACATGCTTATAGGAATGACTCAATATTCTCATGGCAGAATGAGGATGGGGTATTCTGTGATCCAACATATGTTCTACCATCAGGGTTGATGGCATTCTTTGGCAATGCTAAGCCGCTTGATAAATCATGGCATGAGATGGGCCCTGGATATAATCCAAGCATCAGCCCTTGGTGATCTGTGGTGATGCAGTGATGCACCTTACTGGAAATATGAACCATAGCTTGATGTTGCTTTCAACCTATACAAGGCTATGTGGTGAAAGTATGTAGAGATTGAAATGGAATTCTTGACACTATGTAACTTTGGTTTCTCAAGTAATTGAAGAAATGCTCCAAGAATAAGGCCACCATCAATATTTGTTCTTTTATGGACAAAAGAGTTTACACGCTAATTATCACTTTTTATTTGTTGACAAGTTTCTTACCTTTGTGCTGGTCAATTCTTTTTATGTAGATTTTGATAATATATATTTAGCTAAGATGCATTAGATCATTGTAGTATAGTCGAAGGGGATGTTATACATGAACATTTGTGTACTATTTGTAGCGAATTATCTCCAATTGTATTATTGGAAATTAAGGAAAATTTTGGCATTTGATACGTAGTGAAGCACTAAAATGGCATGTGGGGACACGCACATGACTCACCCCCCTCCATGAAAAAGTCCACAACATTACAACTCAAAAGCGAGCGGGAGTATCATGGCAGTATATGGACTTCATGCAGGAGTAGATCGGTGTATAGACTAGGTGGAGGACTAGCTCACAGAGGGCGACTCTCATATCTAGCTTGACAAGATTATTTTTTAAAGTTTTAAACATTTCCTTGAGTAGTTCAATGACAAGTGTGTCATGCAGTGGTTGACCTCATCACCTTGGAATTGATCATGTTCCAACATGATTTGATGAGGTAAACAACACGACCATCATCGTTGTCAAGGGCTTAATGAAGGATAAGTGGCAACACGGATGGGCTATCGTGTTGACATAGATGTCATGTTAAACATAAAAAACATGGACGAAACGAGCATGTAAACATGCTTTATTAGGTTATATATAGAGAGGATTTTTTTTCCCGTTGCAACGCACGGGCATTTTTGCTAGTCAAATATAATGTAAGGAGTCGCAAATTATTAAAGTCGGAAGTAACAAGTCACAATAATCAATTCGCCCTTGGAGAGGAGGCGCCGGCTTTAGGGTGGCTGGTGGCATGTCGTCATTCTGTTTGTACTCTGTCACAGCATCTCTCGTATCTTCATGTGTTGCACCTGCTTCTTGCTCCGGACCGTCGGCCAACTTGCTGGCCTGGTGAACCTTCAATATTCTCTTCCCTCTTGGCGCCATTCTATATTGGCTAGAGATTTTGATTGGACATGTTATCATTCTGTATGTGTCTACTAGGTGTTTGATAAATTGTGTGCAATATTCTCAATCTTTCTCTCTCTCATCTCCATCAATGGTGACACATAGGGCCTGAAGGAGGCGACACAGGGAGTCGCAGGAGGCCAATAAGGCCCTCACCATGGGATGCGTCGTGGTTCATTGGTGCTAGACAGGGATATCTGTCACCTCCAAGGCTTGATTGTCTTCCTCAACCCGGCCACGGTCCACATCTCAACCCACCCTCCTCCCTCTCAGCTTGATTCAAAACTGGTTACTGCTTACTTTGGGGTTGATTTAAATTTCAAAAGGTATATTGTGATTCGCTCTTGGGTGACACCTTGCCGCTGCTAATATCTACTCGGTGATGCAGCAAACGAAGGTGAGTATGAGTCTGCATTCCAATGTCAGTTTAATTAGCACGCCTGGAAATACACACCATGTCTTCATACACATGCCGTGCAAGCTACCGGAGCTGGACTGTCATCAAACGCTGAAGGCGGCATCGTCCTGAAGCGCTCTATTAGTATATCGAGCCAACATATACTTATGCAAAAGTTCACTTTGTCTGTCCAGTTCAGATCCTTCCCAATTGCTCTGGTTCCTACTTATTTCTAATGTTGGGCAATGCACTTCAGGGATTTGGTGAATTGCTAATGTTCCAATCCTTCAATTCCAACAGTTTTCTTTGACAAGTTCGTTCAATCAACTGGTAATACGGTAAAGCTAAAAAGATGATCTTAGTGTTTCTCAATATATGCATTGTAAAAGTATGTTAATTGTCGCGCCAAAAATACAAGGATGCACTTAACTGTTAGCCTCACAATCCTGATTTTTTTCCTTAAATTATCCTTTTTGTTGTTAGTATTCCTCAAGCAATGTGTAGTGTATGTACACATCTCAATCATTAATCCCAGTATGTTCTGCAAATGTGGTTTGTTCATCCTAATTTTTTGGTAGATCAATTAACCAGTTTTTCTCTTTTTTATTGAGAGGTCTATATTGTTTTTTGTTGTTGAAATCGGTAGCCCTCATGATTTATTAAGTATGGTCTGCAAGAGACTGTTATGGACCAGCCATGACAAATAATCAAACATGGAGCACATCTACAGTATATTGGTTATATTAGTTGTGTGGATAAGCTAGAGTTCATGACGCTGATAGTTTCTTGCAACCATATTGTCATAAGTATCACGTTGTGGCTTATTTACCTGGATCTAGCTTCTCATGTATTATCCTTTTAGTAATGTTCTTCCAACTTCTATGCATTACAAAAAGGAGCATGCAGTTCTCATTTAGTATTTAAATGATAAGGTGTATTTCTAAAGCATGTTCGTGAAAGATAATATATCCTGGACAAGAGACAATGTCACTGCTAGATAAATGCTTTGCACCTAGAATTGACATGGAGTTCTTTTATTTTACTAGATAAAGTTATATACATGTTTGGCAAGTAATGATGGTTCTTTACAACTTTGATGATAACTTTTGCACTGTAGGCACCTCTCCTCCTCGGCACTCCATGGAGAGCCACTGTCTTTCTCTGCACATAAGATTTTCTCCCTTTGCTATGTTTGAATTTCATTACTGGGCCGCCAGCGCATGACTCGCGAGAGCTTGAGAATGATTTTTTGCATGTTGATACTGACCATCATGGTGGCAATGAGGTGTGCGAGCAATTAATAGTCAGGTAACTACCTTGGATGATGTTTATCACTATTGCCTATCAGAAATTACTTTGTTCACTACGTGCTAGCCTGCAATTATACATGCCTTGTGTATGCCACCTTTGATAGCACAACAATCATCAATTTATTTACCCAGAATCGGTGATTAATGTCATTTACCACTTCTTTCAGAGTATCTGGTTGATTTTTTCCTTTTGTATGCACATATTATTTATTTGCTTGAGCTACAGTTTTAGATGATCAGTACATTTAATCCACCTCGAGGCAAGGAAAATTGTTCTGTGCCTTAAATTGTGAAGGAAAGGTTGCATACTACTCCCTCTGTATCAAAATATAAGATGTTTTTTGATAAAACCTTTGTATCAAAAAAACGTCTTATATTTTGATACAGAGGGAGTATTTCCTAATGAGTAGTGATAATCAGTTCTAATAGATCAAGACACAGTTTTAATTTAAGTACAAGAGTAGTTACATTAGAAATCTTAATTTATCCTTGCCTCGAAAATAAAACATTGGTGACGATATCAAGGCAGTATAAGCTTTACTCTGAACTTCTGAGTATAACCATTTGCAGATAATTATAATACATGAGTAAATATTGATGCATCGATCCTTGGACTTGCTTTGGAGTATGTATCGCAGGGAGGAGTGTTAGTTATGCCTTAAATGTTTGCTTGGCTTATAATGCCTGTTGGAATTTAGCAGAAATAGTTGGTCATGTTTATCTAAATTACACAATGATAGTTTTGCCCAAAGTTTATTCCATTCAAATGCAACTAAGTTATCAGAAAATAGTCTCGCTCTATATCGATGACTGAATTTAGGAAAATATTCAGTTATTACATTTCAATTCCTTTATTTTTTGAGACAGATCCTACTTTTTAAGTAGAACAGCTGCCAACTTGCCAATTTGATTATGTGGTACTTTTCTTTCTATTGCCTGTCAGACTAAGTTTTTGGACTATTAATAGCTATAAATGCTTGTAAGAGCTTCGGCTGACTATTCATTTCTCATAATCACTTATACAACAGTAATGTGGTAATTAGCATCAATGAAGCCAAAGAAAATTACACCTTGATTCCTTTCGGTATCGCAAAGTGGTCTATTGTTTGATGCGATTTGGAAACTGTAGCATTTCAGAAAAGTGTATTGTTGTCTCTACCATCACTAAACTAATGTGCTTATCTTGACAAACTAGGATCTCATGCATGACGTTTGTAATCACCAGCCTTTCCTCCTCTAGGATGTCATAGCAACATGTCTTCAACAGAGTGGATAGATGAAATGGGAAGGTATGAAGGTGTAGCTCAAGTGTGTCTGTATTTGCGTCTAAACAAAGTCAAGGAATATTCATTTTTTCCCGTGTCTATATTTGGTTATGATCTCTAAGTGATGAACATTGAGAATGCTTATGAAAGCTACAAATTTAACCAAGTCTGTGAAGTGTATGTGTACTTGTTATGAACTCTGGTGATGATGGGAATGTTTGGGAAGGCTATAAACAGACCTTGTTGATATCATGGGGCAATTTTAATTTTTTTAATCATAGTTATGTTCGTCAAAGATACACTGGTTTTAGCACTGTATGTAGTCCCTCAGTTCAAGAATAAAAGCGAAGCCACCAAAAAACCCCGCCTATGTAACTAAAAATCAGCCAAACTCAGCTTTCATTTATGTGAAACCCACAACAAAGCAACCAATTGGAACAGTCCGCATAAAAAGAGCGCTTAATTCACGACTGACAGAAGTACGGCGCCGCGAAGCGCGCGTCACCCTCTAGTAGATACTTTATTTGTTGTCAACAAACAATAAGAGAAATGTGTCACGGGTGAAGGTGGAGTATGAAGCTAGACAATTTACTGCAGTTTGGGAAAAAAAATCCAAGGTGTAAACAAACAAACAGCAAGGGGGGAGTTTGTATTTCTGCCTCTTGTTCCTCTGTTTCTTGAAGGGAAAATGGGCGTGGAACATATCAGCCTCATTTTTAAAAATCAATTTGACTTCAAACTTTTTTCATGAGTAATAGACATTGTCGGAAGCCCCATGCTCAAAATTTGACACTTTTGACTTAGTTTGCTATTTTCGCGGCATTAGTTTATTTTTCGGCAACTAAAAAAGGCAAAAAACTTTGAGCGTGCAAAAGAGCTCAAAAAGGGATAAATTTTGCATGGTGTCTTCATTGGATAGCCGTAGGGTGTGGTGAAAAATTGAGATCGTTACGGCAAAAACTTGATGCACGTAGTGTACAAACCAGTCACTCTCCCACCTAGTGTATGGGTTTCGAACGAAGTAATGACAATAACACACAACAAAGGGCCAGCAAGGATCGTGGTTCAGCAACTACTCTGTTTCCTCCTTCAGAAAATATATTGTTGCCACTACAAGATAAGATGTCCCTGCCATTTGGCCCATTCTAGTTTCATACTGTGTCTACCCAAACTAACAAAAAAACTGAAAATTTGATGGACGGAAACAAAAAATTGATGCACATTCACCACCGACACAGCCGCCACCCTGCCACGTCTGTCATGTTTTCAGCCTGCTTACATGCCACTCAATCTTCAGAGAATCCACTGCTGGAAGTAATCCCCGCTTTATTACAGACCAAAATGTGCTCTACATATTGAAAGAAAACAAAGAAACTAACAAAACATAGATTTTGTTGCTTGACGCGATGTATGGCTCACGTCCCAGGCAGTGGAAATGAACCAAAGTGACAACGAACAAAATAAATAGATACGTCCCCTGAAGCCTGGGTATGGCCTCCAACCAGCTACGAGAACTGAATTCGTAATTAAAAGTTTTCCCTCAAACGTGCAGGGTTGGATTTCAGCTAATGCTGTGTATCATTCCTTGTTGCTGCGACTCTGAAAACCAGCTTGCAATCGTTGAACCCTGTCCCGCAGCCCTTGAGATGATGCTGACGTTCTGAAAAGGGAACAGCTCCAGCTTCTGGCAATCACAGGGCCTGCCAATAGAATCAGGCTTTGTTCGGTTACACCCTGCCCTAAGAGGATTGGAGGGGATTTGGGGGGGATTTGACTTGTAGAGGATTTAATCCACCTCAATCCCTGTCAAAACCCCTCCACAACCCTGTCAACCGAACATGGCCTCAGGGGAGTCAAAAATAAAGTATGCTATGTGTACTTTGCGTTTCTAGGTGCCCAAATACATTTTCTGTACATATAAAGGGTGAACAACTACGTTGAACAATGTAAAAAAGAAATGAATCCTATCCATCATGTATGTATAACAGCCAACTCTTACCTATAGCTAGGGTATACAGTTACTCTTTTGACGCGTCTAGCATACTAGATGATCGAAACAGCACCATCGCACATGCAACAACTATCATAATTAGTGACAAGACAGGATCATGGTGCACGTACTGATCGTTCCTAGATGAAGTAGTTGTGCCTGTTGCAGGGGCGGCAATGTTATTGATGATGATGTTGGTGGTGACGACGGCGCGCAGCAGCGCCAAAACTTGGTGGAAGACGTCCTGTCTTGACGACTTTGAGCAGTCACGCGGAGCGCTTCCCAAAAACCATATCCGCCCTCCCCTAGTGCAGGATTACAAGGGTGAGATATTTCGGAGACCTGCTCTCCCTTTCGCCAGTGCACATCCGTGTTCGGGATGAAGTGGACTACGGTGGCGATGCAAGTGCGAGAGGAGGACCAAGTTGTGCCCCTGCAAGGCAACAACTCGGATTTTGACAGACCATTCACACGCATGTCGCATGCGCGCGCGGCAACAGGTCGGATTTTGACAGAACATTCACGCGCATGTCGCATGTGCGCGCCGCCGTAGGTCGAGCCGGACCAGACGCTTCAAGACGCTTCAAGCAGCATGGAAACTCCCTGGCAAGTGGCACCCACTCGCCTACTCTGCTGGGCCAGCCCATGTAGTCTTCACATTTTATTTCCCCATGGTTCGCTCGATCGCATTTGGAAAAAATATAAAAAACAAAAACAAACACAAAAAATGGAAAAAAAATTGTGAATTGGAAAATTTTCACAGATTTTTTTAAAAAATCATGAATTTAAAAAAATATCACTGATTTTAAAAAGTTCAACAAGTTAAATAAATTCATCAAATTTGAAAAACGTTTCTCATTTTTTTTAAAAGATCATTGTTTAGGGAAAAAAAATCATCAATTGTGAAAAAATTCATCGTATTTAAAAGGAACTAACTGAAAAAAGTTCATCGGTTTGAAAAAAATTCCATCAAATTTTTAAAAATGCATCAAAATTGAAAAGGTTCATCAACTTGAGAAAATTGTGCATTTTAAAAAAAAGTAAAAAAGGGAAATAATATGAAAAAAAGGAAACAGAAAAAACAAACCAAAACAAATAAATAAGTCCAGAGAAAACACACAACAAAAAAAGAAAAACCTGGCTATGGAAAGTATAATACAAAATAGGGAGATATATTATCCCAAGATGTGGTCTGCGTGGTTGGTTAGTGCACATTTTTTGAGTCATCCTGAAGACATTTTGTGCGGCATCATGCTGATATAACCAGCTGATGTGGTAGTATGCTAAGTTTGTAATGCATTGTACACTAGACTTTGCATTCGTTTGCATTGCTGAAGAAAAGTTCAGACTTGGCGGGTGTTAAGTTACCGAAAGGCAAAAATGTTGATTCATGCCAGTCAGTTATGAAAACGCAACTGCAATTGAACATGGTAGTTCTAATTCAGTTTATGAGGAAATAAGACTGTTGAGTTTCCGACTTATCTGACTTGATAAGTAGTATTTGATTTGTTGGTGAAAAGCTTCTTATTACCACTAATATTTAGTCTACCCATGTGGTTAACTTGTGATGTAGTAGCAGCTTGGTTGGGGTTAATTATGTATACATGATAAACAACAACTGCGGATGTGTGATGGAAGTAATTTCAAATTGGTCAGCCTTGTGTTTATGTTCATTGATCTATCTAAGACTGAAGAGTGCAGGTGTACATCCATGATACATCAGCCTGAAGCTGAAAGTAGAATAGATCCACGACGCCGGAATCTCACTAACTAGGAGGTATAACTAGCAGAGAATAGATCTGCGACGCCGGTATCTCGACACTGTTGTTAGAACCCTAGTTGAGAATTTGAGTGGAGGCATAGGTTTGCTTTTGCAAGAATTAAAATATTTGTAAAGCGCAAATCATATGGCCGAACCAAAGACCAATGCCGGATTAAGAGCAGGAAATAGCTAAGTCAAGGAACCATGGAACCTACCGTACATCTTTCTCAAGAAAAACACTATGGTACACCCTTGTTTTAAATTTCACTTTCAGAAATATTTCAGCACCTACCGAAATTACTGAATTTCAATGAATTGGGTATGTGGTTCAGCAAACTTTCACTTAAAATTCAAAAGAGTATTTAAAATAAAAATAAAAGTATTTGAATTCTTGTGTACAACTGAAATGACTGAAGTATTTTGAAGAAAGGTTATTTTTTTTGTGTGTCTACATGAATTCTCAGTGAAAGTGAAAACCACGGCTACACCACAGAATTCTTTCGTACACTGCAGTATGTGCTTACGCGATTTATTTGTCGGAGTAGTTTATTTTAGTTCGTGGGCTGGGCTGGGCCGTGCGTGATAACGTGTGGTTGTGGGCTGGCCTGGTTCGCGGGGGCATCTGTCTAAGTGGTCGTCGTCAACCTCTGAACAGTCCCGGGCCTTTTCGTCGGTGGTCGCCGGTCGTCGAGCTCTGCACATAAATACTCCCGTGCCTCACTCACTTCCAGCACTCCCCACTCTTCTAGGGTTCCTCCGCTCCCGCCGCCCCTACCTCCTCATCTCCTTGCTCTGTCGCTCGTCGCCACTCCCGCCGCCGGCGCCGCCCACACGAGCCAGGATTTCTTTTCCGCATCCGCACTCGCTTCCTCATCGACCCACTCCCGTCGCCGGTGCCAGATCCCCGTCCTCCCCTGGACGGATCCGGCTAGCCTCCGCCTAATCCCCTTCCGCCTCCCGTCCTTCACCCGTGAGGTGCCTCCCGACCTGCTTCCTCCGCCACATCACATCAGGTAACACCTCGACCACAGCCTGCATCTATCTCTTAATTTACACCACCAACTAACTCTTGCTTCACAATATTATCAGAGAGAGCACTCGGATCCGTGCTACATTCCTTCTCCCCCGGCCGCCTCCGGCTTGCTGCCTGCCGCGCAATCTCCGACCTGCCCGTCTCCTTCCTTCACCACATCAGGTACGATGCCCCTCGCCACCAATTAATTCTTTTTGAGCTCTTTATGACACCAACTAACCGCTGCTTCACTCTGTAGCCAAGACAGCACGCGAGATGTCCGGCGGAATCGTGACCGTGGCGAGCGGGGTGATGAACCCCCTCATCGGCAAGCTCACCGCACTCATGGGTGACGAGTACAAAAAGTTCAAAGGGGTCAGGAAGCAGGCCTCATTCCTTGAGAAGGTACTCAGCGCCATGAACGCTGCCCTTCAGAAGCTCGAGCTCATTGATGAGATCGACCCAACCGTCAAGGATTGGAGGGACCATGTTAGGGAGATGTCGTATGACATGGAGAATTGTATCGATGACTTCATCCGACAATCTCGAGCTGACGATGCCAAGGCGGGCTTCATCAAGAAGACTGCTCGGCGCATCAAGAAGTTGCGGGAGCGTCTTCGGATAGCCGACCGGATGGAAGAGCTCAAGATTCTTGCCTTGGAGGCAAACACTCGGCGCCAAAGGTATAATATTGATGATTGGAAGCCCACCACCAGCACCGTGGCCGTTGACCCTCGAGTGCGAGCGGTGTACCAGGAGGCGGATGCTCTCGTGGGCATCGATGGCCCAAGGGAGGAGGTTGCCACTATTTTGATGGATGCTCGAAAGAAACTCAAAGTGGTGTCGATTGTGGGCTTCGGTGGTCTTGGTAAAACTACACTTGCCAAGCAGGTGTATGACAAGATTGGTTCGCTGTTCGACTGCAAAGCATTCTTTTCAGTTTCGCAGAGGCCTGATATGACTGAGCTGCTCAACAATTTCCAGTTGAAACTAGGGATGAGGGATCCCGATACATCTCGCACTCGCAAGGTTGACGACATCATTGAAGAGCTAAGGCAACATCTGAAAGAGAAGAGGTATTGATATATCCATCCTGTCATAAATGCTAGGGTATTAGAAACATGTTGCTCCCATCTGCCTTTCCTGAGATGAGTTTTTTTAATTTTTGAAGAGAGGGTCTGGAATGCCTACATGACCTATATGTGCTAAACAAGTTTGAAGTTTTAATGATTTAGGATTTAACAACCACTACATACCTTTTTGTGTGAAAATAGTTAACCCGAAGATCGATTTATGAGGTCACATTTACATATACAGTATTGATTTTTGTCCATGTATGTGAGATTTGTGACTGTTTTTATCTTTTTGTTTTGCATATTTGTGATACACATGGACAATATACATAAACACTTTAGCAGAAATACAATCATTAGAAATCTCGATGTAAGCTTTGGTAATATTTTCTATACGGTGTAAAATTTGCTAGGCTATATTGGAAACCTTTCGGTACTCATCCATGCCTTTAATAAATAGAGTTCTTTTGAAAGAAAGGTTCTGGAATGCCTATGCCATCCTTATGTACTAAATGGTCATATGCTTTTGGTGTTATTTTTCCATTCATTATGATAACTCGTAGCTTCTTTGAGAAGTTCCTATATCATTTTTGTGTAAAGAGTATTTGCTCGGACCTATTTTTTCCCAAAATTTTGATGATTTCGTCCATAATTTAATTATGTTCAACTATAATGTAATTAACCTCTGGAAACATTTGAATAGGTACCTGATTGTTGTCGATGATGTGTGGGATCAACCAACATGGAATACCATTAAGTGTGCTTTTCCAGAAGATATTAATGGAAGTAGAGTAGTAGTTACAACACGAGTGAAAGATGTTGCAATTGCAGCCTGTCAGAATGATGCCGAGGGCATCTACAAAATGGAACCCCTAGGTGAGCAAAACTCAAGAATGCTATTGTTGAATAGAGTATTCGGGTCCAAACATGATTGTCCACCCCATCTGAAAGAAGTTATGGCTGAGATTTTGAAGAAGTGTCATGGATTGCCACTTGCAGTTATCTCAATAGCTAGCCTATTAGCCAATAAGGAAACATCAAGGAAGTGCTGGGAGAGCATAAGGGATTCTTTGGGTACCCAGCTTGCCGTAAATCCCACCTTGGAAGAGATGAAGAGTATATTAAACTTGAGCTACATGCATCTTCCTGCCCATCTGCGGGCATGCTTTTTGTACTTTGGTATGTATCCCGAGGACCGCGACATCCTTAGGGACGATCTGGTTCGGCAATGGATAGCTGAAGGCCTTGTTAGTAATTTGCATGGGCATGACCTAGAGGATGTTGGAAGGAGTTATTTCAATGAGCTTATCAATAGAAGTATGATTCAGCCTGGTAGGATAGACCGTGAAGAGGTGTTGTCATGCAGGGTACATGACATGATGCTTGATTTGATCTTAAGCAAGTGCGATGAAGATAACTTTATAAGTGTGGCATACAATTACAACGACATGGCAAGACTGCATGGCAATAAATACAAGGTTCGCCGGTTATCCGTGAGTTCTGTGGCTGGTCGTGGAGCAACATATGCCCCAACTATTGATATCTGCCTATCACAAGTTCGATCATTTACACTTTTCTGGACCCGCCTGCCTTCTCTTTTGTTGTTCAAGTATCTCCGGGTGTTGAGAATAGAAGAACACAGCCAAGGTCAGGAGACCACACTTGACCTCACTGCTATTGGCCAATTGTTTCTCTTGAGGTATTTGTATGTTACAGTGCGGTGTTCCGTACAACTCCCTGCTAAACTTCAAGGGCTTGTTTACTTGGAGACGTTGGACATACCTTCTGCAAAGCTCAAGAGCATCCCCTCAGATATAGCCCAATTGTCTTGCTTGTCCTATCTTGATATTAGGATGGAAAAATTCATGTCTGAATGTATTGGGAAAATGAAATCACTGCGCAGTTTGGTAATAAAGGGTGATGAGCTGACAAGGACGGAAGGGAATTTGGTGAAGGTTATTATGGGTCTCGGAGAGCTGACCAATCTAAGGAACCTGGAGATTGGAGTGCATGGTTGGGAAAAGCCAGAACGTGATGCTTTCGCCAGCTCCCTTGGAAAGCTCCGTAACCTCAAATGTCTCGAATTCACTAGTGGCTATACTCATGAAGATAACGAGCTGGCCTCATTATCCAATCCTTTCCCGCATCTCGAGGAATTTATCAGCGCCCCTAGATGGCTATTCCGTAGAGTTCCCGTATGGATGGGTGGTCTAAATTGCCTTCGCATCCTGGAGCTGCATGTGATTGAGGCGTCAACTCAGGATGTCAATCTTCTTGGAGAGCTTCCGTCCCTCGTCGTACTCTGGCTCATGACGTTATATGTCCCAAAAGAAAGCGTTAGATTGGGCACGGGACTGTTCCCGGTTCTGAAGAGCCTCACATTTTGTGCTATGGAAGGTGTTGGGGCTTACCTAGGGTTCAAGGCGGGGGCCATGCCCAACCTACGAGACCTCAAAATCTCCACATGGGGGGAACACGCTGTACCAGTTGGCCTGGAGCACCTGTTACGCCTTGACATGATCGATCTGGATGGGGCTCGCACCGGTGATGCCATAGTGTCTCCGTTCAGGGATGCTTTATCAGCGCACCCAAACCACCCTTCCGTTCGCCCTTCATTTTAGTTGATTTCTAGTGTCGAAATGCAGTTTGCATTTGTGGCTGCGTGGTCATTATGTTTTACCAGCAGTGAGCTGCTCAGCAGGCCTTTCAGTTACTGATGGGCATGCGGGATAATTTTGTACCATGTGTAATGTAATCTTATCAACCTCTGAATATTATTAATTTCGGCGTGGATCATGAGGGTCACACCGAACTGTACTTTGCCTATGATTTTTGTCCGGGAATGTTCATGATTTCATATATTGTGTGATGACTGGACTGTGCGTTACTGCATGATGACACTGTGTTGAGTTGACGGCGATTAGAACACATGATCTTGGCCTGTGACATAACTAGTTTGTTATAAATGTCAATCAGCTTGCATGATCATGAAGAACTAATGGTGGCAATAAAACTCCCATGCCATCTCGTTCGTGTTTGCTCGGCTATGCAACGAGCAGGTTAATTAATTAATTGTTTGCAAAGGTTGTTAAGAATTTTCTTCTGAGTTCAGTATTGCGATGTCTCCAGGAAGCGTGGAGAGAAGTTGGGAATGACCCAGAACTGGTCTGGCTCTTGTGCATGCTTGATCAAGTCATTCTCTTGTGCCGTCTTGTCGCCCTTGATCATGACATACTACATGAGGTGGTTTAATCCTCCTTTTCAAATCAAATAAATAAAAACATGAGGTTGCAGTTCGAGTCTGACCGCCACCTCCAACTGGAGCGACATCAACATCCACGCCGCCCGCCATTTCCATAGGTACAATTTGCTTCAAAAAAGAAAGAAGGGGAAATGAAGCTTATTCATGTCTACATTTCTTAACTTTTGCACAGCTCTGTAGATATATAGATGGGCTGCTGGTTTCTTTAGTACTGAGTAGTCTTCAACCGTTAATCTGTCTTTTTGCCTAATCCCTGTATTTATTGTATAATATGCCTGATGGTGTCAGCAGAATGTTCCAATGACTTGGAGCAGTTTTGTTTCTCTCTACATGTATCTGCTCTGGCCACAACTCTGTAACTGAATTTTCTGAATGTATATAACCAACAAAAGAAGCAACCGCCTGCCAAGGAGAAGGAGAGCTGAATCTTAAGAGGCTTACAAGGTTGCATCAGTCCAACAGAACAAAGAAGCTCCTGCTACTAAGCAAGCGGTCTTCAAATATTTTTCACAAAACTAGTGACCCTGGCCTGCGAGTCATCTCGACGAAATTTTGTTTTGTGCGGCATCATGCTTATATATATAACCCGCCAACGTGGTATTGTGCTAAGTTAGCAAGTTTGTACTGCATTGTACACCAGAGTTGGCATTGATTTGCTTTCCTGAACATAAGTTCAGAGTTTGGCGGTGGTTAATTAAGGTACTGAAAGGCCAAAGTCAATGAGATTCATGCCAGTCAGTTATCAAAACGCGGCTGCAATTATACATGGTAATAATTTGTGATGTAGTAGCAGATTGGTTGGGGTTAATTATGTACTATACGTGATAAACAACAACTGCAGATGTGTGATGGAAGTAATTTCAAGAACTGACTGAGACATGTTCAAATTGGTATCAGCCTGATGCTTTTTTCAATAAAGGGCGACTTTATTATCTCAAAATGTAGCATCAAGCGAATACAAAGCATTATGAGTAACACCCGGCCTCTACGTAACTAAGATGCACACAGCCAAATCCAGAAGTCTGACAAAAAATCATGAAATAAAAATCGACAAATCGGCAATAGTAGAGTCCTTTAGACCGACACTATGCCTATATCGAAGAAGGTGGTGGATCGATTCGTAGGTTATGCTGCCACCCATGCTGGGAAAAAACCTCCGTAGCCACCTGCTCCAATCGCGTACACACCACCATGAACAGCGGTTGGTGCTCCGGCCGTTGTAGCATAGACCACATACGTAGCAAGTGCGTACACCGGAAAATAACCTGTAGAGGAGAAACATTTTTATCATTAAAAACCAAATCATTTCTACATAGCCAAAGCGACCAAATTAAGGCATACGCTCCCACCCTTATTAGCGTTTTGAACCTATTTGTAATACCGTCCAACCAATGACCAAAAATATTGGCAACACTTGTGGGCGGATACAAATTTGACGTATTTGGATGACTGACCACGTAGAACGTGCAAACTTGCATTAAAAAAGAGGTGTTTGATTGTCTCGTAATGAGTACAAACAGAACACTTCTTACTCCCTCGCCAGTTTCGCCTTGCGAGGTTGTCTTTGGTTAACACAACTCCCCTACAAAGATACCACATGAAGATTTTCACTTTTAGTGGAATTTTAGACTTCCAACTTTTCTTATTATTACTCGTTGGTATCTCAGAATGTGTGAGTGCACAATACATAGAGTCTACTGTGAAAGACCATGATGTAGTGAGGTTCCAGCGAAACATCCCAACCTTGTGTCAGGTTAATCGAATCCAGCCGTGATAAAAGATTATGCCATGACACAAGCCGGGGGCCAATCAAATCCCTCCTGAACGAAATATTCGGCGGGGAAGAACCGACCACGTGCGCAATAGTATTATTCTTATCACGAGCGATGTTATATAAGGCTGGATATTGTTCTCTGAGACTGGCATTGCCTAGCCAGATGTCTTCCAAAAACGAACCTCCGACCCGTCCTTTATCGTGAAAGACCCAAAGCGCCATGGATGCAGCAAGCACTGTGCTGCTTCGCTCTTGTACCAACTGAGACTCGAATTACATTTACATGAATGAATGGTTAAGTCTGAGGTTCAGTAGCAGTTACGATATCTATCATGGGGGGTCATATCTCATATGTATGTTCACCAGCCAATGGAATTGGAATTTTACAGTCTCTGTCTGTGTACAGTTGATCTGCCACGCACGCCGTCGGATGTCGAGACAGAGTTAGACGGGTGTATAAGCAGCAGGCCGAGAGTGCGCGGCATCGTCCATGGCGCCTGGCGACGAGCTCCTCTGCCTTGTCCAGCCTGTCCGTGCAGCCGACCGTGGCCTGCCATGCGAACGGAGGCACGTTATTGGTCGACACCGGGCCCGGCCGGCGCCATGGATGCCATGCGATGCGACCCTGACCTGGCATTGGTCGTCCAAAACCATGGTGTCCTCGTCGACGGCGCCGGCTGACCCTGGTCGAACACCTTCATTGTTGCTGCTGAAGGCGTTCAGTCCATGCCAGGCACTGGAGCGACGGTCACCATCTCCATCTGCCGGAACAATGTACGCCGGCGCGTGGTGGTCCTAAATAGGCGCCGCCGGGTGGTCCTAACAACCGGAGAGCACTCCCGTCCCGGCCGGTATGTCCATGGCTCGCCTTCACGTATGTACGGTACTCTGACGATGGACCATGGATCAGTCGGCTGATCAAATGGAGCGGTTGTTCAAAAACAGCATCAACCTCGTGGATGATAGCGGCGAAATACTTTTGAAAGATGATTTCAAATGGGACTCTGACGATGAAAACTCTATTGGCACCAAAGACTTGCCTCGAGATTTGGACCATAAATCTCCTTATTTTGAGTGTCTTGGATTTCATCCTTACAAAGAGATCGTCTTGTTCCATTGGTCGGATAAATCAATGGCCTACCATTTAAATAGTTCTAAGGTTCAATACTTGGGCAAGATGCTAAACACAAGCACACATGTAGACATGCCTTTTGCATATGCCCCATGTTGGATGAGGGACCTACCTGGAAGTAACTAATGCTAATATATAGCATGAAGTTGATCTTTCTCCTTTTAGTATACATTATTTATAATGAGATTGCCTTTATCATAATTAGTTTACATGATGTTACTTCCTTATGAATTTTATATTGGTGTTCAAGTGATTTGTTGAGCAATCGTAGCGCCCAATTCGCCACCTCCCGCACTATCTGCTTTGTGACGAAACCATTGGATCAACCAATCAACCATGGATCTATGGTCCCCTCATGGGCACTACCATTGGATCAACCGCCTTGCGGTAGCTCGTTAGCTTGCACGAGCACCACCCGCGCTCCCACGAACGCACGACTTTGCTCAAAACACCGCATCCTTCTACTTCCAACATTGGCGGACTAGCTTGCAGCTGTGCTGGTCCATAGGACTAGCTTGATGACAGTCCTTGTAGCACCGATGGTCTCCCGTTTCAGGACCTTGTGCTCGGGCTCGCTACCTGAGCACTCGACGGCAAGCAAGAGCCACCCATGCAACAACATAAGCATAACTTATCGTGGCCTGGAAGGCCCGGTGGCAGCACCGACCACATCATCTTCTTCCCATACCAAAAATTGTCGGGAGGAAGACGGGGAATTGATAACAATACAACACACGCACAAGGGTAAAAAAGAGTGGGGCATTGAATTTCTGGTGAAAGCTAGTACTAATTAAGTTAATATTGCCACCCAAAAAAATTATTAGGGACCTCTAGTGGCTCATGGGGACTCGGCATTGCACGAGGTCCATCGACCAGGAGAAGGTCATCATGGGGGGCCTCTAGTGGCTCGGGGACCATGCTGTTGTTTGGCTTATGTTACAGGTAGTTCGCATCTGCCTGAAAGAGAATGCAAATAGCCTGGCTAGTTCTACCCAACGAAATACCCCCTCCATCCATAGGTCAAATGGTTTTTACTCCAACAGGCCCTAAGGATGAAAGGTTTCTCTAATAAATGACGCCAGTATATAACTAGAGGTAGTGTGGGCATCAGAGTCAATGGCGACTTAGGCCATTACTTTCAGACAAAAAAAGGACTACGGCAGGGTGACCCCATGACCCAATGTTATTTAACATTGTCGCTGACATGTTGATTATTCTGATTGAGCGCGCCAAGCAGGACAAGAAGATTGCAGGAGTAGTGCCCCACCTTATGGATGGTGGCCTCTCTATTCTGCAATACGCTGATGACACAATTCTCTTTATGGAACATGATCTAGATAAGGCTCGGAACTTGAAACTCTTGTTATCAGTGTTTGAGCAAATGTCGAGTCTTAAAATTAACTTTCATAAAACCAAACTTTTCTGCTTTGGACAAGCCATTGAAGCGGCGGCCGATTATGCTGACCTGTTTGGTTGCGCACATGCCAATTCCCGATTAAATATCTGGAAATACCGATTCATTATTGGCATCTCGCCATTGCGGAGTAGATCAAGTATGTAGAGGAGCATCTAGAGAAACGATTGAGCAGTTGAAAAGTTGCTCTCAGTTGGAAGACGACTGGTTTTTATTAACTCTGTCCTCACAAATATGGTTCTATATATGCTTTCTTTGTTCGAACTCCCAAAAGCAGCCCTGCAAAGACTGGACTATTTTAGATCCAGATTTTTTTGGCAGGAGGCAAAAATATGAGCTGGCCAAATGGAATGTGGTTTGTAGGGCGAAAGACCAAGGTGGCCTTGGAATTCATGACATGCAGGTCTGTTGGGAAACATAGTAGAAAATCAAAAAATTCACGCCTACGCACACCCAGGATTAATATGAAGATGCACAACGTGTTGTGATAATGATCGTTATCGTCATCAAGTTGTAGCGGAAGAAGATCATGTCGGTGTGGATATAGAAAATGGAAAATGTGCAAAAGAAAAATAAACCAAACGATAAACCAAGAGAGAAAAACTAAACCCGTAATAGAAAAATAGGTAAATCCGGAATGAGAAAAGAAACAAAAGAGAAAACCAAAAATAAACAGCACAAATAAAATGCAACAACAATGACCGAAAAAAGCAGCACAATCATAGCGAACCCCGACTAGACCAGCCAACTCGGCTTGCCTGCGGGCTGCCCTTGTCTATTGAACGCCAATGGGTGTCGAATGAGATTTACCGACGAATTTCATGAGAGCTATATCTCGCTTACCGCAAGCCGGATCGATCTCTCACTTGTAGCGTTCGAATATTGGGCCAACCCAGTTTAGCAGTTTTAGGAACCATCCGTCTAGCTTCTGTCCAATTTATTCTTTTCTCTTTTTTAGTGTTTTACCCTACTGATTTTTCTTTTCCTTTTCTTTTTCATGTGATTTTCTTTTGGTTTATTTTTTCTTTTCTTATTGAACTATTTTTTAAACATGTTGACTTTTTCAACACTTGTTCAACATTTTTAGTACACGGGCTGGACATTTTTTGGGTACGTGCTGCACATTTTTCAAATACACAAATGAACATGTATCCAAATACTTGTTTAACCTTTTTCAAATGGACATTGAACTTTTATGTTATATATGAATATTTTTTAAATACTTGATGACCATTCTTTAAATATATGGTGAACATTGGTAAAACACACACTGAAATATTTTTCAAATGCATGTGGAACATTTTTCTAATAGACGGTAACAAAATTAAACATGTTGAACATTTTTTAAGTACAAGGTGAGCATGTACATTGAAATGTTTACTAGTTTTTTTTAATCTATGAAATGTTTACTAGTGGTTACACAACCACATCGACCATCCCTACACCTCAATTCCTAATCTAATTTATGTATCAATGAGCTTCGTTTCATTTTGATCGCGACGATAAGGTTGTGGGAAACATGTGAATTCATAGGTTACATTATACTGTATCTAAAAATGTGTCAATTTTTCCAAAACTGTTGTTGAATCCATTCTCTATATTTTTGATAACCTGCTGTAGACTATCAACAAGAAGTGGAAAACACTGTAAAACCTTTTTACAATCTTGTTCAAAACCTACTGCTCACTACTGAGAGACGATAAAAGGGCATGGATCTGATGGAGCAAAATAGCAACTACGGGAGAAGAGAGAACATGGTGGCCACTGGGGACATAAACATGATCTGATACCTCTTTCAATATGTTTAAGTTTATACCCAATGAACCCAGGCAATACATTTGGGACATCATGTTGAGGGGGGTGAAGCTTGGATTGATGGCTATGGCGCGCCAAGTATGGTTTTCTACCACGAAGTTGAAGATCAAGTGTGCGTTATCTTCAGTGGCGACCTGGCACCGAGGGAAATGGTGGAGTTCAGCAGTGTCATTCGATGCAAATTAGCTCTAAATTTGGCCTGTCGAGGTGGAAGAGCCAGTCAAAGACTCGCACCCTGTTTGGGACACTAGATTCCTAGATGTTAGCGAGATGTGAGGCGAGCACATTTGTGGTGAAAGGGCTGCCATATAGCGACAATCACGAGTCCAGAGAATTGTTGAGGCCTATACCCTCAAACAAGTACCTCAAAGAAACAAGTTCACTAGCAACAGTTAAGGTTAGCTGGTTACGCAAAATCTGGTAAACAAAGCTACTTGGTTTCATATGGTGGGTGAATAAGACATGCAAATCAATGCAAAGCCACTTGGTTTCATATGGTGGGTGAATAAGACATGCAAATCAATGCAAAGAAGCTTGGGAAGTAACCCTCTATCGGGCCAAAAGAAAGTTGAGGATCCATTGCCAACCGACACTTTAGAGATTGCTATGTATGGTGGATCTGTCCTTATCATCTTTCTGACGGTGCGTGACATGTCTGAGTGGGACAAGAAGGACTAGGAGAAAGACCTAGGTAATGGAGGTCGGAAGAAGCAAAATAACTGTAGCGTGTCCTTGGAGAGTGTTGACCCTTCCTTCGCCCTGCATAACGAGCCCTATCCAATACCTTCACACCCTGCTCAACCACGCCGCACTTCACATACTTGTGCGTGGGTTGGTGCCTTCTAAATGTAAGTTTTCAATTTGATCTTGCACTTTACATACAAGAACTACTATTATGATCGCTTAGAGAAGTTCCAGTAAATATCAATTTTTCTAGAAAATTATTTGCTTCATCATGGAAAAGCCCATATATGTTGGCAAAAGTGCTCAACCATCAAGTGGATTTGGTTTTGTATCAAGAGAACAGGATAATTTGTTGTTGTAAAAAATAAGAAGTGTTAATTTTTGCGTTTAAAAAAGGGTCGACTAGCTAGAGAAAACAGTTCTTTAAATTAAGATTAAAGCAGTGAAAAAAGACCTGAATGATGAAGAAAAAACACAATCTTTTGATGGGACATTGCATTACTAACCGCAAACTCATAGACAAATTGTAGGGGTATACATCTCGCCAAAACATGGAGTAGAAACACCTCCTCGCCCCTTTTCGAGCATGTTGCTTGAGGTGCGGCTGTGGAATACAAAACCCAACGAAAAGAAAGAATCATAATACCCAATTAAGCGTGACTGTCGACTCAGAATTATTATGTTCATCAAGACCACATGTCGTGAAACATGACACGTATCACATGTATGAGAAGAAGGAAAAAATATTTATAAAATCGCAAATAATATGGTCGAACCAAAGGCCAATGCCGGATCAAGAACAGAAAATAGCTAAGCCAAGAAAGGAACCATGGGACCTACCACCGTACATCTTTCTCAAGAAAAAAATATATGGTACACCCTTGGTTTTAAATTTCACTTTCATTAATATTTCAGCACCTACTAAAATTACTGAATTTCAGTGAATTAGGTTTGTAGTTCAGCAAACTTTCACTTAAATTCAAAAGAATATTTAAAATAAAAATAAAAATATTTGAATTCTTGTGTACAACTGAAATGACTGAAGTATTTTGAAGAAAATTTAATATTTTGGTGTCTACATGAAAAACGGTGAAATTTCGGTGAAAGTGAAAACCATGGGTATTTTTTAGCAAGGTACACTGCAGTATGTGCTTACGTGACTTATTTGTAGTTTATTTTAGTGCGTGGGCTGGACCATGCCTGATGAGCGGCATGATGAGGAAGGCCACATGAGAGCATCTCCAGCCGTGCCTCCAACAGACCCCATGGCCATTTTTTAGCGCCGGCACCGAAAATTCGGTCCAGTTGTATCCCAGGAGCCTGTTTTTTGTCATTTAGGCCCGACAACTGGCATCGGCGGACCCAGGGCGAATCCGGCGCGATGGGGCGCCTGGGGGCGCCGGGGTGATTGATTTTGGCGCGAACGAACAGCGACCCTGCCTCGTCGTCCTTAACGCCTCGGTTTCCCGCGGGGAATCAATGCCAAGGCTGTCGCCGGTCAGCTTTGCATTGATTCCTCATGGGCGGCGCGGCGCGGCGCGGCGACATGCCCCTTCGACGTCGCCGCCGTCCTCTCTCCTCTCCCCTCTTCACGTTCGCCGCCGTCCTCTCTCCTCTCCCCTCTTCACGTTCGCAGCCGCGACGATGGGCGAGAGGTTCCCCGGCGATGGGGCGGCGGCCAATGGCCTTGCCTGCCGCTCGTTGCACGAGTGGGAGGCCTACCTCCTTCACGAAGCGAACATGCAGTGGCTCCCGACATGCGCACGCCAGGGCGGTGGAGGCTCAGCGCTGGGGGCGTCCCCATCCCCCGCTGCCCGACCACTTCACCGACGAGGTGGAGCACGTGCGGGCGTCGCTGTTGGAGGAGCAGCGGGCCCTCCCAGAGTACGCTGCTGGCAACCACCAGGCGTGGGCGGCGTACTTCGAACACCGGCGAGCGGAGCGGCTGGCCTCCACCAACACGCGCCGTTCGTGCGGGGGACGAAGAACAGCGATAGCCGCCGCCTGTGGTGGGGCGCCCCGGCCGCACGCTCCATGCCGTCCTCCAGCACCCCGAGGGTGGCAACGAGCCGCCGTTGACGTACCCTGCCGCCCCAGTCTTGCAATGGAGCGGCGGCCAATGGATGTCGAGGAGGACGGCGTCCTCTTCTTCCTCCTCCTCCCGCTCCTCCTCCCACTCCTCCGGGTCGCCGACCCTGTTCAGCGTCAAGGCCGAGCCTGCAAAGACGCCGCTCGGCCGGCGCACCCGCAGCGCCGGCGTCGTCATCAACGAGGGCGGGCGCGCCTCCTCCTCGGCTCCTCCTCACGTCGTCAAGCCGAAGACGGAGCCAAGGCTCTCTGCCATGAAGACGGAGCCAGGGATTGCCGGCGTGAAGACGGAGCCGGGGCTCAATGACGCGGCGGCCTTGAAGTGGGCGCGCAAAGACTGGGCGCGGACGGAGTTGGAGCGCCAGTGCCGCGCCCTAGAGCAGATCGCCGCTCGGCGTCGTGGCCGCGACGAGGGAGGCGTCGTCGTTCTCAAAGACGACAGCGACGGCGACGCGCCGCCACCGGTCCGCTAGGGCGAACCTGGGCAGGGGTCCAGCAGGGGCGGCCGCGTGAAGGAGGAGAAGGACGACGAGGACAACGGCGATGGCGGCGACGACGACAACTTCGCCGCGCTCAGCGTGTTCTTCGGCTCTAGTTGCGGCCTTTGTTTTTTTAAGTATTTCACTTTGCTATATAAAAAACTATTTAAGTCGCCTAAGTAATGTCATGTTTGCCGAAGTTTAGCCGAATCTTTGTCCCTTTGGCCGAATTTTAGCTGAATCTTTGTTCAAAAAACTTTAAATAAGGCGTCTGGGGCGACCCTGGGGCCAGCGGTTGGGAACCCGAAGGCCCCCAAGCCGATTTTAGTTCCGGTTCACCCCAGGCAGCGATTTTACGAGCCCCCAACGACTAGAGATGCTCTGATGACCGGGTCTTTGACGACCTCTTCCCGCTCTGGCCCAAGTGTGCCGCCGCGGGCTCATTGATAACCTCCTCCCGGTCCCGGATACGCCCACTCACAGCTGCCACCGCCGCTGCACATCAACTCTGTCCACCTGTTCGAGGCCGGGCGACTCTTTTTTAATGAGGAAAAATAAAAAATGCAACTCATCCGTACGAATATTGATTGAAAACCTTTATGTCCTCTTTTCCAGGAAGAATGTTTAATGCACTTATTGATCGCCAGCTTTTTTCCTGTTTTTTTTTTCTCAAGAAAACTTATGATCTATTTATCTTCAATCGTGAGAGTTACAGTGAACGTTAGAAATAATAAAAATTATACTCAAATCCGTATATCACCAAACGACGATTACAAATACTGCTAAAAATACGAGCATCAATGACAAATTTAAGTAAAAAAAAGTTTAATACACTTATTGGTCGCCAGCTTTTCTCCATTGGTTTTCATGGATCGTTTGCTAGAAGGAAAGGCGGGTACGTCGCCGCAGCAAGGAAAACGAACTTAAACAAGCGTGCACAACTTACTACACATTGCGTTAATGACGTGAAGGTACAAAAAAAATATTACCTTGTCAAGGATTGGAATGGTGAGTCCGTATCGACTCATGAAATAAAATAAAATAAAACATCCCAATGAGCGGTATTTCTTTTGCGTTGAGATGCGACATACCGCTAGAGTGCTCAATCCACACACAAAAAAGTATCGCTCCAAGCTCGTATATTCCTCGGCGTTGAACGAGCAATGCTCGCTGTACCTCTAGCCTAATTTCATTACTCCCTTTGTTCACTTTTATAAAATCGTTTAGACATTTAAGACAACATCCAAAACAGTACAATTTCAAGTGTCCAAAACGTCTTATAAAAGTGAACAGATGGAGTAGTGTTGATTGCGGTCTCTACAGGGCGTAGCCTATACTATTGATATAATCTCATCGATGTGAACATATAGTATTACAAGGTGCCATTAAAGAGCTATTGGTTAGTTAGAATGCTTTCTTCGTTTGTTCTAAAGCAACAGTGAAGCGTGGCAAAGCCTAAACGGCGCCCGTTTCTTCACTTTTCATGGACCGCGCCCCGTGCCGCGCTGGCCCGACCCGTCTTCTTTTTTTTTCTGTTCAATCTGCAGCAAAGAGGGTGTGCGCAGGGTGTGGGGTGGGGGAGGTCGAAATTTCGAATCTCTCGGTTGAGAGAGCACCACGCTAACCAGTAGGACAACGAACCGCTTGTACCTATATACCTCTTTCCCTTCTCTTTTTTTTGTTCTTTCTCCATGTCACGAGAGCCCCCGGTTTTAGGAAGCTTCCCAAACTGGTTTTTCCCTGTTCACTGGTCAGTCTCCGGACAGTTTGTATTCGGTTTTTTTCTTCTTTTTTTAATTCTTATTAAATGCACGAACTTTTTCAGTTTTTCAATTTTTTTTAAATCGATGATCTCTTTTCGTCAAAATCGGCGATCTTTTCCAAAATCCATCAACTTTTTTCAAATTTATGAACCTTTTTCAAAATTGATGAATTTTTTCAAATTTGTTTTCTCAAAATCTCATGAACTTTTTTTCAATTTTGTGAACTGTTTTTGCAAAGTTGATGATTTTTTTTTCCAAATTCAATGCTTTTTTCAACTTCATGAACCTTTTTAAAAAATGATGAGTTTTTTTCAAAATGGATGAACTTTTTCAAATTGGTGAACGTTTTTCCCAAATTTGATAAAAAAATCAATTTGATAAATGTTTTTCAAATTCGATGTACTTTTTACAAATTGGATAAACTCTTTTCTAACCGAAAAACCTCCTTTTGTTTTTTGTAATAAATAAATAAATTCGTGAAGTATTTTTCAAATCTGTGAACTTTTTTTAACAAGTACGTACCCTCCACATGGCTAGCTAGCTAGCTAGTTTCTCCCAGTTCAGCATGGAGAAATTAGACAGCCATTGGTTTTTGAAGACTGAGCTGTGTTACCTTCCGTTCCTTGGGCGCCCACTTCAGCGTCATGAAGCAAGCAACTAACGAGCAGGATGTGTGATGCCGCCCTGCCTTGTGCGGTGGTATTTGCACAGGCGCTATCTGAATATATGCACAGGCGGGTAAAAGTGGAAGAAAATTAATGGCCACATTAATAAGTATACAAAGTAAAGGCAGTAATGACGAAATACTTACATAGATGAATGAATGACCCACTGCACAAAAAATGATTCAGTTGAAATTAATCACCTTTCATTCCATTCTGAATCACAACAGTTAGTATCGACAGTGCTCTTTCACCATCAAAGAAACCTCAAATCCAGCCAACTGGCTACTTCCTTGAACTTCCCTAGTGGCGATCTGCTTCCCCACGGCGCCCGCGTAGCATTTTGCTCTCTCAGCATGCATGCATGCATGCATGCATGCATGCACGATGAGATATGGCCTTTTTTGTTTTCCATCAAACCACACAAGTTGCAGTTGCAGATGGTAAATCTTTTTGCCTTCAATCTCAGATTCAGATGCCAAATCTTAGTGGTAGGAGCTAGGATCCTACCTGGTCTAGGGCGTAGGTTGTACGGGAAGGGGGAGGGTTGACGGAGATGCGATCGCGGCTGCCGGCGGCGGGGCGCCGTGGCGCGATGAAGAAGAGACGGCGGTGGCGCAAGAGACAGCTAGGGTTAGGTCTCCCGGCTCCCTTCGGGAAGCCGAGCAAATAATGATTGCTTCTTTGCTTGATTAGATTGATACATCTTCTCTCCTTATATGGAGAAGTTTACTTGACTCCTAAGCAAACAATCCTAATAACGATAAAATAATTGGGCTAAGCCCCTAATAACAATAAGATAACTTGGGCCACAACCCACTGGGCTAAGCCCCTAATATGCCGGTCATAACACTTCTCCCCACCTGCACAAACAGCTCGTCCTCGAGCTGTAAGGCGGGGAAGCGCTTGTTGAACTCCTCGAGGTGATCAACCAGCGTCAATCCTTCGCTTCAGCTGGGGCAGCCAGGTCGGCGGCGACGGCGTCCTCCGGAATGTAGCTTGCAGCCTCCAGGTAGAAGAGTCGCGTGCAGACATGGCCGGACGTGTAGGGCTCGTCGCAGTTGAAGCACAACCCTTGGTGGCGACGCTCGAGTAGCTCGGCCGAGGTGAGCCGGCGAAACGGGCGCGCCGCGGAAGCCTAAGCAGGCCGACCCTGCGCGGAAACATCCGGCCAGGGTAGCGACCCAGCGGTCTGGGATGGTGATTCCTGCTGGAGGGCCACCGCGCAGAGCTCGAACGTGCGGGCGTAGTACATGGCCGTCTGGAGATCCCGGGGTCCCCGAAGCTCCACGTCCACGTGGATGTGATCTGGAAGCCCACCGACGAAGAGGTTGGCCCGCTGCTGCGCCGTCACGCCCGACGCATGGCATGCCAAGGCCTGGAAACGCTCGGCGAAGTCCTGAACCGTGGAGGTGAAGGGAAGGCGGCCTAGCTCTGCCAGGCGGCTCCCGCGGATCGATGGCCCAAAACGAAGGAGGCAGAGCTCGCGGAAGCGCTCTCAAGGAGGCATGCTGCCCTTGTCCTGCTCGAGGGTGTAGTACCAGGTCTGTGCCGCGCCGCAGAGGTGGTAAGAGGCGTGCCAGGTACGCTCCGAGGAGAGGGTGCGTTGCCCGCGAAAGAACTGCTCGCACTGGTTGAGCCAGTTGAGGGGGTCCTCCGTGCCGTCATAAGTGGCGAAGTCCAGTTTGGCAAACGGCGGCGGTGTCTGAGTCGGAGCGCCGTGGCCGACTGGCTCGGAGGTGCGAAGCAGCGAGGATTGGGGCGCCCGGTCAGCATGGCCGCGGCCCGTGGAGTACCCCGTCGAGCCGGAGGGATCGTCGAACTGCAGAGTGGGTGCTGGCAGGTCTCCAGCCGACGTGTAGATGGGTGGCAGCGATGATCCGGTAAGCCAGGCCGGTATGGGGGACGGTGACGGTGGGAAGCGCACTTGCTGGATCGGTACGCCTCCCTGCGAGGGTGACCCGGGCCCCGTGATGGGCGTGGGGGGCGCAGCGAGGGCCGGGGCCATCCACTGTGGCCATTGAGGCGTGACAGCGGGTGGCGGTGGGACCGACAGCTGGGGTTGCGGCTTCCTGGACCTGGGAGGTGTCGGAGTCGCAGCGAGGGCCGGGGCCGGCCACTGTAGCCATTGAGGTGCGGCAGCGGGCGGCGGTGGGACCGGCAGCTGGGGCTGCGGCTGCCCGGACCCGGGAGGCGTCGGGGGCGCGGCGATCGCCGGAGCCGGCCACTGCGGCCATTGTGGCACAATGGCGGACGACTGCTGGAGCGACGGCTGGGCCCCGGCGAGTGCTGCGGGTACCGAGTACCAGGGCAGGGCGGGCGTTCCGGAGGAGGCGGCCAGCGGCAGAGGTGGCGGCGGCCCGTACGGACTAGCCAAGAACATCCGGATGCCCTGGACGGCGGTTATGAGGTCGTTGAGGACGCCGATCATTGCCTCCGGAGAGTAGACCAACGGCGCGGTGGCGGTTGATGGCGGTGGACCCGTGGAGGGGGGACTGGCCGGTGGTGGAGCTCAGCGGCGCTGTGGGGAGGGCCAGCGGCGCGGTGGAGAGGATCGGCGGTCGCGCAGTGGTGGTGGGCAGCGGCGGGATTGGTGGTGGTGCAGACATGGTCGAAAACCGAGCTATCTGATACCAAATTGGTAGGAGCTAGGATCCTACCTGGTCTAGGGCGTAGGTTGTACGGGAAGGGGGAGGGTTGACAGAGATGCGATCGCGGCTGCCGGTGGCGGGGCGCCGTGGCGCGATGAAGAAGAGACGGCGGTGGCGCAAGAGACAGCTAGGGTTAGGTCTCTCGGCTCCCTTCAGAAAGCCGAGCAAATAATGAGTGCTTCTTTACTTGATTAGATTGATACATCTCCTCTCCTTATATAGAGAGGGGTTTACTTGACTCCTAAGCAAACAATTCTAATAATGATAAGATAATTGGGCTAAGCCCCTAATAATAATAAGATAACTTGGGCCACAACCCACTGGGTTAAGCCCCTAATACGCGGGTCATAACACTTAGACATTAAGCAAGCGTGAATGTACTGTCCTGGCTAGCATTGTGCTAACGACAGTTACACCCAACAACATTGGCATCATCCATCAGTTGGTCCGTGGTCACAGAACAAAATCATGATCGGAACACTGCTGGGAAAAAAAACTCAATTCTACCGTATCAATTTAATTTAGAGGAATAATTCAGTATCAGGCTAAATAGATTCAAAAATCAACCAAATTGGAAAGCAATCTCTCTTGTATAGTGGAACTCAATTCAATTTCACGATAGTAGGAATCCGTACTATTCTGTAAAATAAATGCAGCACCAAGACAAGACAGCACTCTCTGCTAGATATATGATATTAGATCAGGTGCTTTTTTGCAAAGCAACAGCATCTTGTCAAAGGAAAGGATACAAGAGGGTAAGAAAAGAAAAATCTTTTTCAATAACAGCAGTTAAATACCTGCTACTGATGCCAACAGTTAAATTGGCCTGTTCTGTTCAGTCCTGCTGCTTCATTCGAAAAAAGAGCACAAGCCTGATAATAATTCCATGATTCAATACTCAGTTCTTGCAGCTATGACTCAAGTCTTCTTCTTGATGGGTACCAAGTGAGTAAGTGATGTATCGCAAGCCCTTTTCTTTATTTCACACAGGGAACAGAAGCCTGACGAAGAAAATGCATGCACATATATTATGAAAACTAACTGAATGAAAAGAAGCGTGTGTTGGACTGTGAA
This sequence comes from Triticum turgidum subsp. durum, assembly GCA_900231445.1. Lineage (NCBI taxonomy): Eukaryota > Viridiplantae > Streptophyta > Magnoliopsida > Poales > Poaceae > Triticum > Triticum turgidum. Next base: position 670,605,272 of record LT934112.1, on the reverse strand, counting down.
TGTAGTCATAAATTAAACTAGAGAAAGCAAGCAGGCGAAAGATAAATAATAAGCAAGCCAAAGTGGTTGCTTTGCACCGTGAATGCAGTCATAAATTAAGGATCAGAAATGTGGCTCTGGAGGTACTAACCGGCAGATGTGACTTGCAGAGAAATATCAATCATGTAGAGTTAACAGCTAGCGTTGCGTTGCAGAATGAAGAGTCGGTTGTATCTCACATCTGTTGATTAATGTGCAGGTTTGACAGCTTGTGTGCACAAAAGATTGCAACAGTGGTGGAGTGGAGTGGAACCTGCTAGTCTGTAAGATTTGACAACTGTGGTTAAGATGAGGCAGAAATATGGATGGCGAATAAACCTCGCATCATCAGAAATAGGGAAAAAAAATAGTGAGGCGACAAGTATTACCTTGGGTGTAGTAATCCGAGACGGATAAATATGGGTTGGTTCTTTTGATTTTCTCAATTTGCTCGCCTATCTCAGCGTTGCGACTGCGACGATCCATCTCTAGTTTTCTCAGCGAAACCGGGATGCCCTCCTTGGGCATCGATCGGATATTTTCACACCCCCGGACAACTAGCACCTTGAGAGAAGAAAGGAGATGTAACCCTTTAGGAAGGGACTGCAGAACCCTGCAATAGGAAAAACTTAGCACCTTGAGGGAGGTGAGGAGCTGCAGCGCTTTCTCTTGCTCTTCCGTGAAACTTTCCATGGTCCTATCATACTTGAATTCAAGTGTGTGGAGGGCCGGGGCGAGGAGGTTGCAAACAGGAGCAACAAGCAATCCAGAGATGTTATCTACATTGAGTTTCTCCAATCTAGAGATGTAACCTGCAGGCAATAATTTGGCCCTTGCCACCTCTGAGAGCATATCTGCTGCTAAGGTGTTCTCGCAATGCACTTCCAGTTCTCTGAGGTTGACTGCGATGAGAGGATTGAATCCGTCCACTGTTAAATTACTGCATCTTATTAGCCTTAGAGTGGTGAGGGACGTGAGGTTTGAGAGCAGAGCCATTGACTTCATGCTTGGGGCAGAGTACCAAACATCAAGTTCCCTCAGGGAAGCAGGGAAAGGGCAAATTGTGTCTAATTCTCCCATGCCCATGGGCCATCGACAGAACAATTGGCCACATCCGGATATTGTTAATGATTGGAGCAATGAGTTGTCCTGCTGAATTCCTCCTCCATTCTCCTTCTCTACAGGTACAAGAACCAGGCCCATACAGCCCCTGAAGGTAAGTTCCTGCAGTGAGCTGGAAGATGGGAACTGCATTACACATTCCTCGGAGCCATCTATCTTCAACATAGAAAGAGCTGGGAAACAGTTTAACACTTTTGACGATGATGATTTGCTGGTAAAATGAGATACATTTAATTGGAGACTCTTAACTGAACAGAAGACAAAACTACCATCCAACTCTTCAGGGAACAAACCATCGCATCTTTCGACAGTCATATCTTCTACTTTATCCAGATTGTGGGAGGCCAAAGCACCGCCATACCCTCTAACAACCAATTTCTTTCCATCATAAGACAACAACGTTTTTGACTCACCTCTTCCACCTGTGTTAACCACCAAATCTGTCAGTGTGGAGGCGTGAGGCATGGAGGGCAGAGACATCTTGGGGCACCCAGAAACTTCAAGTTTGCGCAAATTGGTGCACGATACCTCCGAGAAGGGCATCACACGGAGATTGGGACAATCGATGCATCTGATTTCTTCAAGACTTGGAAAGGGACAACAATTAGGTTCCACAACCCATTTAACAAGTTCTGGCATCTCATAAAGCCCAACTGTCTTCAAGCGCATAGAACATTTCCCTGGAGCGCCACCACATCCAAGCCCAAACTGATGCATTCCAGAAATTTTCTTTAATTTAAGTCGCTTGAGATTTGGTAGCTTGCCAAAAGGTGGGAGGGTGTTCCAAAATACGCCCTCTAGAGTGAGAGTCTCTAAACTTGTTAACCAGATGTCAAGACACAACCAACTAGGACCAATGTTACCACCATGATTTACAATTGTAAGTACTCTAACATTCGAGTGTGGTTTAAGAGCATCAAGAATACCACCATCTGTAGTTGGTCCATCTCTGCCCGACCAGAATAATTCCAACTCCTTCAGATTCCTTTTCAACAATAGTTTGGCTGCGGAGGCTTCCTCCTTGGTTGCCACGTGTTCAAGACCACATATAATCAGTGATCCTTCAAGCTCTGTCAATGCCCCAAGTTCTCTCAGTTCAAATCCCATGCTCTCCTTCTTGACATGGAATTCTTTTAGCTCCTGCAGATGCTTCATCTTTCCAACATTGCGAATATTGGAGTGGAGTCCACTTTCAGCACGTAAATCATGTAAATTCTCAAGGTGGCTGAAGTCTTCAGGCAAATCAGAACTACCAAGCCAATCATTTAGGTCCAAGAATTTCAAGTGATAAAATCTTGATAGTGTGCTAGGTAGCCTTATTTCCCAATGAGGGTGAGATGTACTAATTTTGAGGTACTGGAGGTGGATAAGTTTTGAAAACCTGTATGGAAAATATTGTGCAGACTTCACCACTATAAATAGGACACGCAGACTATTTATTTCCTTGAAGCTATCTTTCAAAAGCTTGGCGATTCTTTCTTCTTCATATAGTCTGAAAATCATCAAAGTCCGCAGATTAGCAATGTCTATCCTCTCCCTTAGCTTACACATTTCTTGCTCAAAATTTGCATCATATGTGCCTTCTATGTTGATAGGTAAGTGCCGAACAGATTGTGGGATGGCATCAGCTCTGAAATTTAAGCCACTTATATTGAGGCATTCTTGTGCAGAAACAATCTTAGATAGCTCATGCATTAAATCATGCATTACATAGTATTGACCATGCCAATCGAATTCCTTCTTCATGAGAAAACCATTGTCCACTAGTTCTTCCAGGTAATTCCTATTGGCTTGGTGATCAGAGTCTATGATGCCTATTGCAACCCAGAAATGATTGATTTCTGAAGAAGTAAACCTATGATCTTCAGGGAAAAGACCACAATAGGAAAAGCATTTCTTCAGATCAAAAGGGATGCAGTCATAGCTAATCTTCAAAGATGGCATGATATCATCATCCTTTTGCTGCTTTAGCCACTGATGCTTTTCAAGAACTCCATTCCAATGTTCCTGAGAAAGGTCCCTGTGCAATAGTCTACCAACTGTTTTGGCCGCCAACGGGGAACCCTTTAGCTTGTTTGCAATTTTTCGTGCAATACCAGCAAACTCATCTTCGTAATGCTCAGGCTTCTTGTCTTCACCAAATATACATGCTTCAAAGAATGTGAAGAAGTCATTAGGCTCTAAACCTGCCAGTTCTAGTGAATCAACTGTTCCCACCATTTGTGCTAGATTTGGGAATCGAGTTGTGACAAGTAGTATGCTTCCGCCAACTTCCCCCTTTGTGAACGGAGCTAACAAGGTTTTCCACTGATCCACACTGTCACATTTCCATATATCGTCCAAGACAATTAGAAACCTCTTGGACTTGAGACGACCCGCAATGGATCTCTGAAGCTGATCTAAATTGGTTGTTTCATTTGCAACACGGCTGCTTCCTTCTTGTTGAGTTGCTGGTATGCAGCCAAGGATCTCCCTGGTGAGCTTAACCACATTGAATTCAGTCGAAACACATACCCAAACCCTGACTTGGAAGTGCTCTTCAGTCCTTGCATCATTATACAGATGTTGGGCGAAAGTAGTCTTGCCAATACCCCCTGGACCAACTATAGGAAGAACGGAAACAGTGTGTGTGGCCCCAACGGTGATACGGTTGACAGTTTCCTCAAAAATGTCTGTCCTGCCATACAATGTATCTTGTATAATCATGGAAGCAGTCTGAGGCCGATCTTGGACGACTGCCACTACCGTGCTGCTGCCTGGGATACTACCGAGCAATTTGTAGACCGAATCACAGTGGGACTCCATGCCCTGTAACAGGGACTTGATTTTGCTGGAGATGGACACTCTATCGAAATGCAGCGTATTACCATCATCAGCACTAGCAGAGTTTGAGTTGGTGACGCCGGTAACAGCAGCACCACCACCACCAACACCGGCAACGGCAGCAGCAGCATCATCACCACCATTCCTCTTGCTCTTGGGTGTACACGAGCAAGAAAAGCACCGGAATAAGTGACGAAGAGCACTACCAGCGTGGAGAGCTTGATGGCGGACAAGGCCGTCGAGATCATGGGTGGTGGCGTGGTGGGTGCCGTGGAGCTCGTCATGGATCTGGAAGTAGTGGACCTCATCCAGCAGGTCCTCGGCCTGGTCGGCGTCCCTGCTCAGCTTCTCCAGCAACCCCTGCAGGCCAGGGTTGTGGCTCCCCTGGGCCTGGGCGTTGTGCAGGAGGCCTTGCGCGTGCAGCAGCTTGTCCTTGATCTGGTCGGAGTTGTGGCCGAGCTGAAGGCTGTCCACGTACGCCGCCACCAGGCTGTCGGACAGCGTCGTCAACACCTTGCCAAGGAGCGAGGCCGCTGAGCCGAGAGCCACCTCCATCTATCTGTACACCGCCGGCCGCCTCGCCTGGCCTCGCCGGAGTAGCGATGGAAGCAGCAGAAAGGCTCTAGCGGTTTGTGTAGGGTAGGTGGGCAAGACAGCTCCTTGAACCAATAGCCTCCAGGCTCCAGCGGTAGGTAACCACGCAGACCATGTACAGACAAACCTCAAGGAATTAAGAAGCAGGAAGTTGCTTGAGCCCATCCAACCAGGAGAGACAATACTCTGTGTTAGCTAGCTCGAATTTTTTTTCAGCAAGTGGCATATTTGATTAAGCCAGCAGAAAACTCGGTAGCTTAATCTTGTAGTATTGTAAGTATTTGGTTAGGTACAACTACTATGTCTCATCTGGCCGGCTCTTTTGGTAGGAGATGGAGTCCTTTAATTTTGCAAAACAGAAATGGCAGATACTGATGTACTAGAACTATATGTATGTATTCTTCATGAGGCATATATATTCAATCCTTGGTTCCGAACTCGAGTACCCGTTGCCCATCATCGGACTTGGCTAAGGGTGTTTCCTATTTTCAATATTGTAAGTCAGGCTAGTTGTGAGCTAAAGTAAGCCTAATCTGTGCATCAACGAGCAACAAACATGGAAAGGCATGAGTACTTGAAGGATGACTGAAGTTGCAAGAGGATACCATATATTCAGAACAGCTGTAGATAATACCCATGCAAAGAAAGTAAATACTGACAAAATTTCGAGTGTACCTTAATTCTTATTTTTCAAAATCAAAGCGCAGATGCTCGTTACCAATTAATCCTTTAAAAAGTCGCCAATATAATTAATCTTGTCCTGCTGCAGCTGATGAATTTTGTGGTAGTATTTTTGTAGCAGATCCATCTGAATCTGAAAGAAAGAAAGAAAGAAAGGAACCATTGAGATGAAGATTTTGCACGTAGATAAAACATGAAAGGAAACTACAAAGAGAAGAAGTAACACAATCTACAAGAAGAAGGCCGGGGCACCTCCGCGACCTCCGATCCCCGCCGCCGCCACGAGTCGACCTCCGACCCATTGTGCTGCCTCGAAGACCTCTTCCCGCTCTGGCCCAGGCACGCCCCCGGTGGCTCACGGACAACCTCCTCCTGGATAAGCTCAATAATAGCCCAGATCCGGGCCGCCGCCGCCGCCGCGCAGCAATTCTGTCCGCCGTGTCGAGGTTGCCTATCTGTCGAGTGTCGAGGGACTCTTTTTCGCTTCTTTTTTCGCGAGGACAAACGAAAAATGTGACTCATCTGTACGAATATTGATTGGAAACCTTTATTTTTTTTATAGAATAGAAAATGTTTATGCGTTCATCGGGGTTCAAATTCTGATGCTCGTATTATCCAGGATTTATTTCAGGGTTTTTAACAATGCGCGTTCGGTAGAAGAAGGCGTTCCTGTCGACTACAAAACATTTACGGTGACTTCGTCAATCTCAAGATAATATACCGGCTCAGTCTCTCAAAGGTGCTCATATGGATAGTGTGTGCGCGTATGTTCAGAGGGATAAGTATATGCGCGTATATATGAGCGTTTGCGTGTGCACTGTGTTTAAAAAAATTCCCCTCAAATTTCTCAAAAAGAAAAAAGAGATTTACCTCCTAAAAAATACGTATCAATTCACTTAATACAACTGGATCTTCAGATTATGGTGTTGGTGGGTGTTCGTCGGCAACCTCCGCAAAGTCAACATTCACTAAAGATTCCAAAATACTTTTTGAAAATCATGAGTAATTTTTAAAAACATGAACAATTTTTTGAAGATGAGAACATTCTAAAAAAAATATGAAAACCTGATTTTGTTTTTTTAATGAATAAATTTAGAAAGTTGTTAACATCTCATGGAAATCCCTATTCGCCGCTCGCTGCGGCAAAATGTCGGGCTGCCGCACAGGGCAGCGCAGCGAGCGACAAAACCTGGGCCGGCCCACTTATACGCATCCAACCGGTTTTGGGAACCTTCTAGAGGGTTCCCTGAACCGGGTTTTTTCCTGTATCGTCTTTTTCTGGTTCTTTTTCGGATTTCTATTGTTTTTCATTTCTCTTTTTTCGTTTCTGTTTTTCTTCATTTTTTTCTTTTTTTACATTTTCTTTTGCAAGTTTATTTTTCTTTCTTAGAACTTGTTCGCAGTTTTACAAAATCTTTACGATTTTCTTTTTTATTTCTTTTTCTTTTCTTATATTTTTAAAAAAAATCAAAAAATTTAAATTTTGTTCGTGTTTCCAAAAAATGTTCTCAAAATTCAAAATCTGTTCACGCTACACACAAAAGTACAAAACTTTTGAAATTCAGAAAATGTACTGGATTTCAATTTTTTGTTCACATATTAAAAAAATGTTCGCACTTCCAAATTTGTTCGGGATTTTTCAAAATTGTTCTCCATTTCAAAATATGTTCTCAAAATTCAAAAACTGTTCGTACTTTAAAAAAATTGTTCGCGCTTCCAAATTTGTTCAGGATTTTTCAAAATTGTTCGCTGTTTCAAAATTTGTTCTCAAGATTCAAAAAATGTTTGGGAATTGAAGAAAATGTTCCAGCTTTCCTAATTTGCTCACAAATTCAACGATAGTTCATGTTTTTCAATTTTGTTCACAAATTCAAAAAATGTTCTGGAAGTTTTAAAAAGTAAACATCTTTATTTTTTGTTCACAAATTCAAGAAATGTTCCCTTTTTCAAATTTGTTCACGTCATCAAAATGTTCCTGTTTTACAAAATTTGTACGAAAATTCAGAAAATGTTTTTGTTTTGAAGAAAATATTCATAATTTCGAAAAATTCAGTTGTAGGAGGTCGTCGATTCGACCCAATAAATTGACTGTAATTTTTAGAATATTTTGCGAATTAATGTTTAACATTAGTCTCTGTCATATATGTCTTTTACTGTCGGGGTGCTAATTGAAGATGAAATGGTATACGTCGCAGTGGTTCGCACGGCAGGTCAGTAAGTGCGAAGTCGCGTGTTCGAGTTCTGCGTTACCGTGATTTTATTTTTTGCGATTTTTTCATCTCGGGAAAGCACTGTCGCGTACCACTGTAAATGGGCCGGCCCACGCTAGCCGCTCCTGTGCGAAGTGCCGACACTTTGCCGCAGCGAGCGGCCTATAGGAGCTCCCACATCTCATGGCATGAGCACACACAGGGTTCTCACTAGTAGAAAACGGGCTTTGGTCCAGGACTGGACAGCCTATTAGTCCCGGTTTGCTCACGAACCGGGACCCACGGGGGCATCCGTCCCGGTTCGTGAGGCCAGGTGGCTGGCCGGCCTCGTGGGCCATTGGTCCCGGTTTGTCTGGACTCTTTGGTCCTGTTCTAGGCATAAACTGGGACCAATGGGCCTCCTTTCTGGCCCACAATCATTGGTCCCGATTTTTGGCTATAACCGGGATCAAATGGGGTCCTTTAGTCCCAGTTTCAGCCACAAACCGGGACCAATGAGATGCCTATATATACCCCCCACCCGCGAGCAGAGCAGTGTACGGCTCTGTTTTTTTCCTGGTGGCGGGAGAGCTTTGTGGTACTCTAACTCACCTCCTATGCACATGAGGTGTCCGATGAAATGCCCGAGCCACACTTAAGCTTTCTCCTCTCGAAACTCCTTGTCCAAACTCCATTTTTCTCGAGATTTTTTCGAGGTTTGGCGGTCCGTCCTATCCTGTCCCCGTCCTCATCGCCGTCGATCACCCGCGCCGATCTCGTTGCCGGCACCACTGTGGTGAGCCTTTTGTTCGTATCTTCTTTCTAAAAGTAAAAAGTTCTTACTCGTATGATTTAGATAGATATTTGTGTAATTATCTTACTTTTATTATTTTTTGTTATTATATAGTGTGATGGTTTTGGTATCCGCCTCTGTCGGCCCTTGTCCTGGCTATGATTCGGACGTGGTATATATTAACTTTTATAACTATTTGTTTCATTTAGTGTTTATGACAATTATGCCGACCAACTTGACATAGATTTTTTTATCTATGTCAACCAATAAAGAATATGAAAGAGTTTATTATGGAACTTACTTTGTGAAAATTATGATGATCTTGTCTATAATTAATTGTATTATATTATAATGTATTTGACCTCTGCAAACATTTGAACAGGTACCTTATTGTTTTTGATGATGTGTGGGATCAATCAGCATGGGATAATATTAATTGTGCTTTTCCAGAAGATGATAATGGAAGCAGAGTAATAGTTACAACACGAGTGGAAAGTGTGGCTGGTGCAGCCTGTCAGAATGACTCCGGTCCTGGCCGCACCCAACCTGGGCGAACCAATGCTATTATATATCGCAGGAACACATCAAGTTGTCAGCGCGGTACTCGTCGTCGAACGAGAAACAGAAGGGCACAAATTCCCTCTTCAAAAACCAGTGTACTACGTATCCACTGTCTTGACTCCATGCAAGTCCCGGTACCCACATTATCAAAAGATATCGTATGCGGTGTTCATGGCATCCCGGAAGCTGCGACACTACTTTCAAGAGTGTTCCATAACAGTGGCCTCCGAAGTACCTCTCAACGATATTATAAACAATCGCGACGCAACGGGCAGGATTGCAAAATGGGCCATTGAGCTCTTACCATTTGACATAACCTACAAACCACGGCGGGCTATAAAGTCGCAAGTTTTGGCTGACTTCATCGCCGAATGGACCGAAGCCGAACTCCCTAAAGAGTACGGCACATACTCCAATTGGATCATGCATTTCGACGGCTCCAAAATGTTGGCGGGCTTGGGGGCTGGCATCATCTTGACGTCCCCAACCAGAGACACAGTCCAATATGTACTTCAAATAATGTACACGGACTCCAACAATGCAGCCGAATACGAGGCCCTGCTACATGGCCTCCGGATGGCAATCTCCATGGGTATTCAACGCCTAGAGGTGCGCGGGGATTCAAACCTCGCAATATCCCAGATAAATGGAGACTTTGACGCCAAGGATCCGAAAATGGCAGCCTACCGTAACGCTGTGCTAAAAATGTCAGCTCGGTTCGAGGGACTCGAATTCCACCATGTAGTCCGGGATAACAACCAGGCAGCAGGCGTGTTGGCACGCATCGGCGCAAAAAGCGATGCCGTCCCTCCGAACATCTTCCTGGAACGGCTTTTCAAGCCATCCGTATCATGGGAAGAGGAGTCCGTACATAACAATCCGGAACTAGCTGCATCACCTAACTCAGACGATTCTGACATAGTCGATGGCTCAGCCACTGAAATAACACCTTCAGCCCACGAAATAATGGCAGTAATTACCCCGTGGACGGAACCATTCCTAGCCTACTTACTCAGGCAGGAACTCCCTGAAGACCAAAATGAGGCCCGTTGCATAGTCCGGCGATCTAAAGCCTACGAGGTCCATGAGGGAGAACTCTATAAGAAAAGCACAACCGGAGTCCTTCAAAGGTGTATCTCCGAAGAGGAAGGGCAAAATCTTCTGGCTGAAATTCACGCTGGACTCGGTGGGCACCACGCTGCAGCCCGGGCCCTTGTAGGCAAGGCCTTCCGTACAGGATTTTACTGGCCAACTGCCCGGGCAGATGCTCAGGACTTAGTCCAACGATGCGTCGGTTGCCAGCTCTTTGCTAATCAGAGCCACATGCCCCCACCGCCCTCAAAACTATACCCATCACCTGGCCGTTCGCGGTCTGGGGGCTTGACATGGTCGGACCCCTTAAAGGGGGAACCCACAAGCACAAATACTTATTGGTCATGGTGGACAAATTCACCAAATGGATAGAGGCCAAGCCGGTTAAAACGGAAGAATCCGGACCTGTGATAGACTTTATATCCGGGGTAGTACACCATTTTGGCGTCCCCCACAGCATCATAACTGATAACGGCACAAATTTCACGGCCGACGAGGTTAAACTCTGGTGCAAGGACATGGGCATCAAGCTCGACTACGCTTCAGTCTACCACCCTCAAACCAATGGTCAAGTGGAACGAGCAAATGGTCTAATCATGAGCGGCATTAAACCCAGATTAGTGTGGTCCCTCACGGAATCTAACACGCACTGGGTAGAGGAGCTCGACTCCGTACTCTGGGGGCTGCGGACCACGCCAAACCGCACAACTGGATTCACACAATTTTTATGGTATATGGCGCTGAGGCAGTTTTGCCCTGCGACATAATTCATGACTCACCTCGCGTGCGCATGTACGAGGAAAGAGAAGCCGAGTTAGATCGGCAGGACAGTTTGGACGCCTTGGAGGAGGAGCGCGACGTGGCAAAATCCCGTTCCGCATTCTATCAACAGCAGGCTCGAAGATATCAAAGCAGAGAAGTACGGGCCAAAACTTACAATGTTGGCGAGCTAGTTCTACGCCTGCCGGACAAGAAAAAGGACAAACTTACGCCCAAATGGGAAGGTCCCTTCATCATCGACCAAGTCCTTACCGGCGGTGCATACCGTCTATGCAAAGCATCTGACAACCGACTCGAGCCAAACCCATGGAATGCAGCCCGTCTCCGAAGATTTTACGCCTAACGCCGGACTCAGGAAGCTTGTTTATATGGGTTTCATGCCCAGCACATGTGTCACACTTCCACATGTACCTTTTGATCACCATTGTATGCATCGATATGACTTAAGTTTTGGCCAAGCTGGGTTGCCTGGCTCCTATGCTTACCCCTACGTTCCCGATTGTTCGGCTAGGAGGTAAAGGGAGCACCTCTGCGATTGTTACTGCTGGGTCAGCCGGATGTGTACCTCAGACTGGGTGAAGCCGAAAGCTAGCGTTCTTAAGGGAATATTCGGTCGGTGACCTGAAAGATGATTCATTACTTACTTATTTGTCTGCCCCCAGATGATTTTTCTGCTTTTTTCGCAGTCCGGTCATGCACTTTAGGGCATACCGCCCAAGGAAAGGAACCCCTAACGGAACTATTTTCCCTGGAAGATGTTTCTTACTACCCATGTAATATAACATAGCTAGTTGGGCACTTGTCGGATAAAGCATTTATGACCCCTACGCCTTGTCTCCATGCATGCCCCGGTTCCTTTTTTATAACCGTGAGGGTATTCGGACACACTCCGGACTGTTGGGTCCCGAGGTCGAAGCGAAAAGGTCCGCAGAGACAAACGATCTACAATCCGGCTAGAAGGCATTTTACATGTCATTTTAAAAAATTACATCGTCAAACTGACTGATTGTATTCTTCCTCAATCCCATCTAACAGGCTGTCTAATTTACAGTCCTGCTGGGAATATTTCGCGGCCAACTCTACTTGGCCGTACATCAGGCGCACAGGGATCTCCTTCCCATCCGGCCCCACAGGTCCGACCTCGGCCATGTGGTTTGGGTCAGCCTTCGGGTACCGTCTCTTCACCATGGCCCAGGCCTCCCTGGCACCTTGACGGCAGGCCGATATCTTCCACAAAAGGAGACGTCGCCGTACTCCCTGAAGCTTCTCAGCAAGCCCTCCAAGGCCCTCAGGAAGGGAGACGGCAGGTCATAAGGCCTGAACGACGCCATTCATCGCCTGCCGAACACGTTCAAGCAGTTGCACCAGCTCGGGAAGTTGATCACCCGTTGAACCGGGCATTTCCTCCGTAGGGCGACCTGTGAGCACACCTACAGACATATTCATGTCAACCGACCTCCTCGCCGAACTCTTCTTTTCAAAAGAGTTTGCTTAAGCACTTACTATAGATGCCGCGACGAAGTCGCTGATTCTCCTTCAAGGAGCCAGACAGCTGGGCCCGCACCCCTTTTAGCTCTTCTCCGAGCTGGGCGTGGGCATCTTGGATCTTGTTCCTCTCTTGCTGCACCTTCATAAGCACCCTCTCGCCGGCCTTCAACTGGCGCAGCAGCTGTTGCTTGTCCGGATCTAGTCCGGCACCCTCTGCAATATTATTGTCAGACTATACACGCACGCCGCACTTCATAAACTAATTTCTCTTTTCAAAATCTGAATTACCAGAGGGGGTCTCTGTGGCTCCCCCGGCAGCGGCTAGTGCAGCCTCAAGTTGGGCCTTGCACTCTTGAAGCTCCTGGGACAGGTGGGTATTCTTCTCTGTAAGATCCTACACAACAAATGATCCTTAAATCAGTTAGTTTAACTATTTTAAGTCTCGGGGGCTACTGGCATATATAACTATTAAAACTTCTTACCCGTATGTCCTTTAAATATTGCTCCGTGGCTCTGGTTAAACCATCTTGAGCAGCACGGAGGTGCGCGTCCCCCGCATTGAAGGCATTCAACGCCTCCGGGGAGAAACACGCGTCACGAAGAACTGTCCGACGGCGCCGGTGATTCATGGCGCTCTCCACCTCAGACCTGGTGGCGGACAGCCTGTCGTCATCCTCCATTGGAGGAGCATCCGGCTCGCGCCTTGCGCTCGCCTCCCCTTCCGGACCAGGCGTTGGAGCCTGGCTGGCGGAGGCATGGTTGGCACCCTCTCCGGACTCAGTCCGGCGAGCGCCCTTTCTCCTGGAAGAATCATGAGCATTAATATGCTTCCCAGGAGTCTCTCCCTTAAAAGACAAAGGTGCACCGTACTTTTGCGGCAATGTTTCGATTCGCGCCGCACTCCTCTTCCGCCTGCTAGGCCGCACTGACCTCGTTTGGTCGGTCGCCGCGGGCTCGGCTTCCTGCCGTAGAGGCGCCTCCTGTCAAGCACCATTGGTGCACGGTGGTCAGAAACAAGCATTAAAAAGTAACGGTGTCAGGACTTCGGTCGTACTCACCAGGGAAGCCGGACACAAACGAGGGTAGTCGGCCGTAATGGCGACTAAAGCATTATCCATGCTGAGCTGGTGGAACACCCCATCGATCAGTTCCACCGCTAAATCTGGATCCTCTTCGGAGGCCAGATGAAGGGATCTTTCCGGATCCTCGGGTTGTGGGGCTGGACTTTTTATGCCCTCAACATCCCGACGCAGCTCCTGTGTCAAAATCATAAGATAAGACACTTGCCTTTAAAGGCACGGATCAGATATACAAACGACCGCTTACCTAGCTCCGAGGGTTGTTCATGGAGAATCCATTCAGAGGATTCATGCGAAGGAACTCCTCCTTCTCCCCCTTGTACAAGCCGGACAGGATCTTCACCAGATCATCGGCCAAGCCTGGCCCCTTGCGGCCGTGGCGGGTGGCGTCGTTGTCTCCGTTGAAGTCCCACATGGGGTAGTCCCTGTATTGGAGCGGCTGCACCCCACGCATAATGCATGTGGCCATGACTCCGATCATGGTTAAACCGGAATGGGCTAGCAGCCGTATCCGGCCCATCAAGTAATGGACGCTCCTGTCATCTTCTCATTGAGGGCTCCGTGGGCGCCAACTTAGGCGTTTCTTCAGAGGAGCATTGCTGAACTCCGGAAGGCCGACCCGGACTGGATCCGGCAGCGGAGCATCCTCCATATAAAACCACTCCGAAGGCCAGTCTTCGGACGCCTTCTTCGGGGTCCCGGACAGGTATCCGGCCCCGGCGATGCGCCATATTTCGGCTCCGCCCACTTGATATATCGACCCCCCGTGAGAGCGGGGTACGAGGCAAAACAGCCTCTTCCACAGTGCAAAATGGGGCTCAATGCCCAAGAACAGCTCACACAGAGCTACGAAGCCTGCGATGTGCAGAATGGAGGCAGGCGTAAGGTGATGAAGCTGGAGTCCGTAGAACTCCAGGAGCCCCCAGAGAAACGGATGTATTGGAAATCCGAGTCCCCTTATTAAGTAGGGGACAAAGCATACCCGCTCTCCTTTGGAGGGATTAGGGGCGCTCTCCACCTGCTTCCCACCTTTGTAGGTAGCCAGTCCGGCTCGAACCGGAACCATGAAGGCTGGGGGAAGATATCCCTCTGCCTGGAGCACCACTAGCTCGCGATGCGAGATTGAGCATCTCCCCCAATCTCCTGGTTGGGGATTGGGAGCGCGAGAAGAGGGGCCGCGTCGGCTATCCATGCTGAAATGGATTTTTTGTCAGATGCGCCTCGATGAGAACTTGCGGAAGGAGGATGGTGTGGTTTGGATCTGGATCCCCGCCTCTCTTATAGGCGGTTTATTTGCGCAGCTAAGGGGTAAACTGTAAGAATACCCTGGCTTTTCGCATTCGTTTAACACGTGGAAGAAAGCCATTATTTGGCGTGGAAGCCAAGGAGCGCAACATTTATGAAGCAACCGGACACTATCTGACGAACACATGGACGTGGAGGAGAACCCGCCTTGCAAACGCCGAAGACAACATGCGCGCCGGACTCGTTGTCATTGAAGCCTGGTTCGGGGGCTACTGAGGGAGTCCCGGACTAGGGGGTGTCCGGATAGCCGAACTATCATCATCGGCCGGACTCCAAGATTATGAAGATACAAGATTGAAGACTTCGTCCCGTGTCCGGATGGGACTTTCCTTGGCGTAGAAGGCAAGCTTGGCGATACGGATATGTAGATCTCCTACCATTGTAACCGACTCTGTGTAATACTAGCCCTCTCCGGTGTCTATATAAACCGGATGGCTTTAGTCCATAGGACGAACAACAATCATACCATAGGCTAGCTTCTAGGGTTTAGCCTCCTTGATCTCGTGGTAGTCTACTCTTGTAACCCACATCATCAATATTAATCAAGCAGGACGTAGGGTTTTACCTCCATCAAGAGGGCCCGAACCTGGGTAAAAACATCGTGTCCCTCGTCTCCTGTTACCATCCGCCTAGACGCACAGGTCGGGACCCCCTACCCGAGATCCGCCGGTTTTGACACCGACAGTGATGAAACTAGCTTGACGATAATTCCCATGTGTCCTAGGGAACGCTTTTCTCATTATAAGAAGTTGTCCAGGCTTCTCCTTTGCTACAAAAAGGATTGGGCCACCTTGCTGGACCTTATTTACTTTCATTGCTTGTTACTCGTCACAAATTATCTTATCACAAACTATCTATTACCTACAATTTCAGTGCTTGCAGAGAATACCTTACTGAAAACCGCTTGTCATTTCCTTCCGCTCCTCGTTGGGTTCGACAATCTTATCGAAAAGACTACGATAGATCCCCTATACTTGTGGGTCATCAAGACTCTTTTCTGGAGCTGTTGCCGGGGAGTGAAGCGCCTTTGGTGAGTGGAACTTGGTAAGGAAACATTTATATAGTGTGCTGAAATTTTCTGTCACTTGTTACTATGGAAACTAATCCTTTGAGGGGCTTGTTCGGGGTATCTTCGCCCCGACCAGTAGAGAAAAGAGTTACTCCTCAACCTACTGAACCTACTGAAAATGTTTACTTTGAAATTCCTTTGGGTATGATAGAGAAACTGCTAGCCAATCCTTTTGCAGGAGATGGAACATTGTATCCCGATTTACACCTTATCTTTGTGGATGAAGTTTGTGGATTATTTAAGCTTGTAGGTATTCCCGATGATGTTGTTAAGAGGAAGGCCTTCCCTTTATCTTTGAAGCGATATGCATTGACATGGTATAGGCTATGTGATGATACGGGATCTTGGAACTATAAACGATTGAAGTTAGAATTTCACCAGAAGTTCTATCCTATGCATCTTGTTCACCGTGATCATAATTACATATATAATTTCTGGCCTCGCGAAGGAGAAAGCATCGCTCAAGCTTGGGGGAGGCTTAAGTCAATGTTATATTCATGCCCCAATCATGAGCTGTCAAGATAAATGATTATTCAAAAAATTTATGCTCGGCTTTCTCTCAATGACCGCACCATGCTCGATACTTCCTGTGCTGGTTCTTATATGTGAAGACTACTGAATTCAAGTGGGACTTATTGGAAAGAATTAAGTGCAACTCTAAAGATTGGGGTTCCGACGATAATAAGGAGTCAGGTATAACACCCAAGTTTGATTGTGTTAAATCTTTTATGGATACCGATGCTTTTCGTGGATTTAGCGCTAAATATGGACTTGACTCTGAGATAGTAGCTTCTTTCTGTGAATCTTTTGCTGCTCACATTGATCTCCCTAAAGAGAAGTGGTTTAAATATAATCCTCCCATTGAAGTAAAAGTAGTTGCACCTATTACAGTTGAAGAAAAGACTAACACTTATAATGATCCTATTGTTCCTACTACTTATGTTGAGAAACCTCCTTTTCCTGTTAGAATGAAGGATCATGCTAAAACTTCAACTGTTGTTCGTAAGAGTAATACTAGAACTTATACACCTCCTGAGAAAATTCAAGTTGAGCCAAGTATTGCTATGGTTAAAGATCTCTTGGACGATAATATAGATGGGCATGTTATTTATTTCTGTGATGAAGCTGCTAATATTGCTAGACCAGATTCTAAGATACATAAACCTGTCGTGGGCATGCATGTTATTTCTGTTAAAATAGGAGATCATTGTTATCATGGCTTATGTGATATGGGTGCTAGTGCTAGTGCAATACCCTATGACTTATATAAAGAAATTATGCACGATATTACACCCGCTGAGTTGGAAGATATTGATGTTACAATTAAGCTTGCCAACAGAGATAATATTAAACCAGTTGGGATTGTTAAAGATGTTGAAGTCTTGTGTGGGAAAGTCAAATACTCTGCTGATTTTCTTGTTCTTGGTTCCCCACAAGATGACTTTTGACACATTATATTTGGTAGACCCTTCTTGAATACTGTTAATGCTAGGATTGATTGTGAAAAGGATGTTGTTACGATTGGCTTGGATGATAAGACCCATGAGTTGAATTTTTCTAAATTTTGTAGACAACCCCGTGATTAGGAGTTACCTAGTAAAGATGAAATAATTGGTCTTGCTTCTATTGCCATGCCTCCTACTGATCCGTTAGAACAATATTTGCTAGACCATGAAAATGATATGTTTATGAATGAAAGAAGGGAAATAGACGAAGTATTCCTTCAGCAGGTGCCTATCTTGAAACACAACTTACCTATTGAAATCCTAGGGGATCCTCCTCCACCCAAGGGTGATCCCGTGTTTGAGCTAAAACCATTACCTGATATTCTTAAATATTCTTATCTTGATGAAAATAAGATATATCCTGTTATTATTAGTGCTAACCTTTCAGAACAGGAAGAGGAAAGATTATTGAAAACTCTGAAGAAGCACCGTGCTGCTATTGGATATACTCTGGATGATCTTAAGGGCATTAGTCCTACTCTATGCCAGCACAAAATAGAAGTGGACAAAGACACTAAACCGGTTAGGGATCCTGAACGACGATTAAACCCTAAGATGAAACAAGTGGTAAGAAAGGAGATATTAAAGCTCCTTGAGGCAGGTATAATTTATCCCGTTGCTGATAGTGAATGGGTAAGCCCTGTCCATTGTGTCCCTAAAAGGGAGGTATTACTGTTGTTCCTAATGATAAATATGAATTGATTCCGCAAAGAATTATTACAGGTTATAGGATGGTAACACTAGTGCAGAACCGGCCTTTAGTGCCGGTTCATAACGGCCATTAGTGCCGGTTCTACAACCGGCACTAAAGAGTGGGGACTAAAGCCCCCCCCCCTTTAGTACCGGTTCGTCACGAACCGGCCCTAAAGTGCGAACACGTGGCACGAGCCAGGCCCGGGTGCGCATAGGGCTTTAGTACCGGTTGGTAACACCAACCGGTACTAAATGTTTGGGTGTTTTTTTTATTTTCCATTACATTTTTTTGTTTGCTGGTATTTCACGATACTACAAATTGTACATGTTATGCATATA
>LT934112.1:670535355-670567312 GCA_900231445.1 Triticum turgidum subsp. durum | reverse complement strand
TAGGTAGGAGTAATGAAGAGAGAGAAAGGTGGATAGAAGAGAAAGAGTAATGGGGGAGAAGTATTAAGGAAGAAGAAGAGTGAGAGTGGGAGCATGTGGGGGAGGAAGGGGGAAGGGAAGAGAGGAGGGGGAGGGGAGGCACGGGTGGGGAAAGGTGGTGGGTTGGTGCGGGTTAGCAGTAGCGCGGGTGAAGAAACACGCCGCTGCTAAAGAATTAGCAGCAGCGCGCTTTGGGCAATGGCGCTACTGCTAACAGTGACAAAAAAATTTGCCAATTTGAAATGTAGCATCAGCGATCCCAGTAAAAGCGCGCTACTACTACATCCGTAGCAGTAGTGCGGTTCGGGCCGCGACGCTACTGCTAAATGGAGCTCGGTGAACACCACCAATGGATATTTGTAGCAGCGCGGTTTACACAGAGCGCACTACTGCTAAAAACGTATCAGCAGCGAGTTTCCCGCACACTCGCTACTACTAATTAGCAGCAGCGCTCCTTTTTGAGCCGCGCTGCTGCTAAGATTCTGTGTATAGGCTTTTCCCTAGTAGTGGGATGGGGACGGCCGGGGCGGCGATGTCGACGGGGGCGGTGACGAGGGGCGGGGACGGTCGGGGTCGGCGACGAGGGGAGGGGGCGGCGACCTCGACGGGGACGGCGTCGATCGGGGTAGGGCGGCGTGACGGAAGGAGGAAACAGAGGGAAGAAACAGAAGGAAACTGAATTTTTTTCAAGTGTTGTATATATAGGATGGACCTTTAGTACCGGTTGGAGCCACCAACCGATACTAAAGGTCTGTTTTGGCCAGGCCAAGCGGCGGGAAGCGCACCCCCTTTAGTACCGGGTAGTGGCTCCAACCGGTACTAAAGGGGGGGGGGTCTTTAGTACCGGTTGGAGCCATGACCCGGTACTAAAGGGGGGGTGCTGGCTCCAGGCGATGCGAAAGTTTAGTCCCACCTCGCTACCCGAGGGGCTACCACACTAGTTTATAAGCCCCAGTGCGGTAGCTCTCTCGAGTTCCTCTCCTAAGCAGGCCTACTGGGCCTACCTGTCCTCTTCTGCCTTGTGGGCCTACTAGGCCTTTGCGGGCCTGCATCCTGGCCCAACTAAAGGTTGGGTTCCCAGTCGTATGCAGGCCGCTTTGGCCTAGTAGGCGGGCTTTTTTATTTTCTTAATTTTTTTCGCTTTATTTATTTTTTGTTTTATTTATTTTTGAGTTGTTTTTTGTTGTATTTAGAGTTTTTTGTGAATATTTTTGCTTTAGGTACAAAAAATTACAAACTTTCTGTTAGTGTCGGTGGTTTACAAATTTGAATAGTTTAAATTTTGAATTATTTGAAATTTGTGTGAATCACTAGTTTGTGAATAACTTAACTTTGAAAAAAGTTTTTTCAGTGATTCTTTTTTATTATGTTTAATATTAGTGTGTTTTATCAATATATTCAATTTGGTAATGCTTAGGTTATTTAAAAAATGAAATGCCTTTGTAACAGTTCAGTTTTTGTCGGAAACCCTGATACTTCGAAAGAGATTGTCCATTTTGTACACGAAGTGTATCCAGTTTTTGTCGTAACCCTCTCTACTTTTTTGCACATGCTATTTGTATGAAATTATGATACCATGCCAACGTTCAACCTTTTCTGAGTTCATTTGAAATGCTTTTCAATTTCAGGGTCATTTAGCTGGAAAAAATCAGTAAATGCATGAAAAGAATTTGTTTGCACATAAAATTTCTTCGCGTTTCAAATGCCAAATCACATAATTAACTACCCTAACTATTACAGACATTCCCTCCTGGGTGTGAAACACAGAAGAAAGTGATTATAGTGAAGCCGATTACATCCCAGATCTTTGGGTGTGAAACTTTTTCTTCGCATGTGTCCCTTTGCGCAGTAGCCATGGAAAATCTTCATCATTTAACTCGATGCCCGGGTCAATTATCACTGTGAATGGAGCAATTTCATCAAACTTTTCATAATCTTCTGACATGTCTGTCTTGTCATCCACTCCCACGATGTTTCTTTTTCCTGAAAGAACTATGTGGCGCTTTGGCTCGTCGTATGATCCATTCGCTTCCTTATCTTTTCTTTTTCTCGGCCTGGTAGACATGTCTTTCACATAAAAAACCTGCGCCACATCATTGGCTAGGACGAATGGTTCGTCTGCATACGCAAGATTGTTGAGATCCACAGTTGTCATTCCGTACTACGGGTCTTCCGTTACCCCGCCTCGTGTCATATTGACCCATTTGCACCGAAACAAAGGGACCTTCAAATCACCTGATCCATATTTAAGTTCCCATATGTCCTCTATGTAACCATAATATGTTTCCTTTCCCGTGTTGGTTGTTCCATCAAAGCGGACACCACTGTTTTGGTTGGTGCTCTTCTTATCTTCAGCGATCGTGTAAAATGTATTCCCATTTATCTGGTACCCTTTGAAAGTCATTATATTCGAAGATGGTAACTGGGACAATGAGTACAGGTCATTTTGAATATCGCCATCATTCAGGGCACGTTTCTGCAACCAACCGACAAAAGTCCTGGTTTGTTCGCGTGTAATCCAGTCGTCAGACTTCTCCGGGTGTTTGGACTGTAGAAAATTCTTGTGTTCCTACATATACGGAGCCACCAAGGCGGAATTCTATAGAACTGTGTAGTGTGCTTCAGTGGGAGAATGCCCGTCCATACATATTATTTGATGCCCTCCTAGCGTGCCTTTTCCTTCCAGTCTGCCCTTATGTCGCGATTCAGGAACACCAATCGGCTTAAGGTCAGGAATAAAGTCAATACAAATCTCAATGACCTCCTCATTTTCATGGCCCTTCGAGATGCTTCCTTCTGGCCTAGCACGGTTATGAACATATTTCTTCAAGACTCCCATGAACCTTTCAAAGGGGAACATATTGTGTAGAAATACAGGACCCAAAATGTTAATCTCTTCGCAAAGGTGAACTAGGACGTGTGTCATGATGTTGAAGAAGGATGGTGGGAACACCAACTCGAAACTGACATCATAATGAACTTCCGCTTCATGCACAACCAAGGAGGAAGGTTATACAAAAATAGAGTCACAGGCCACGTGCTATGGTTGCTGCTCTGCTCCCCAAAAGGATTAATGCCATCTGCGCTTAGACCAAACCATACGTTCCTTGGGTCACCTGCAAACTCCTCCTAGTACTTTCTCTCAATTTTTCTCCACTGCGAACCGTCAGCGGGTACTCTCAACTTTCCATCTTTCTTACGGTCTTCTGCGTGCCACCGCATCGCCTTCGCATGCTCTTTGTTTTGGAGCAAATGTTTCAACCGTGGTATTATAGGAGCATACACCATCACCTTGGCAGGAATATTCTTCCTGGGGCGCTCACCCTCGACATCACCAGGGTCATCGCGACTGATCTTATAACGCAATGCACCGCATACCGGGCAAGCGTTCAAATCCTCGTACTCACCGCGGTAGAGGATGCAGTCATTAGGGCATGCATGCATCTTTTGCACCTCTAAACCTAGAGGGCAGACAGCCTACTTTGCTTCATACGTACTCTCGGGAAATTCGTTGTCCTTTGGAAGCATATTCTTTATCATTACCAGCAACTTTCCAAATCCCTTGTCAGATAGACAATTCTCTGCCTTCCATTGCAGCAATTCAAGTGTGGTGCCCAACTTTTTTTTGTCAGCTTCGCAATTCAGGTACAACAATTTCTTGTGATCCTCTAACATGCGCTGCAACTTCGTCCTCTCTAGATCAGTTGCGCAGTTTCTCTTTGCATCGGCAATGGCCCGACCTAGATCATCAGCGGGCTCATCTGATGCCTCTTCTTCAGCTTCTTCCTGCATTGCCGGCTCAGCTTCTTCCCCCATTGTTGTATCATCGTATTCAGGGAACCCATGGCCAGGATAGCCGTTGTCGTCCTCTTCTTCTTCATTATCTTCCATCATAACCCCTATTTCTCCGTGCTTGGTCCAAACATTATAGTGGGGCATGAAACCAGACTGAAATAGGTGGACATGAATGGTTCTTGACGTAGAGTAACTGTGACCATTCTTACAACCAGCACATGGACAAAGCATAAAACCATCCACCCGCTTGTTTGCCTCAGCGGCAAGCAGAAAAGTATGCATGCCATTAATGAACTCGGGAGAGCATCGGTCATCATACATCCATTGTCGGCTCATCTTCATTACACAACACCGAATAGACCAAATTAATACAAGTTCATACATAAAGTTCATACATAAAGTTCATATACAACACTTAATTAAATGCAACATACAAATAACTCTCTAGCTAAAGAATTTAAATGCAACAACAAATGCGATGAAGATCGCAACTAAGGTCACAATTGATCCAACAACATAATGATACCAAGCCACACTATCAATGGCATATTTTCTAATCTTTCTAATCTTCAACCTCATTTTCTCCATCTTGATCTTGTGATCATCGACGACATCGGCAACATGCAACTCCAATTCCATCTTCTCCCCCTCAATTCTTTTCAATTTTTCTGTCAAATACTCGTTTTCTCTTTCAACTAAATTTAACCTCTCGACAATAGGGTCGGTTGGAATTTCCGGTTCACATACCTCCTAGATAAAAATATCTATGTCAACTTGATGGGCATAATTTGTCATAAACACGAAATGCAACAACTAGTTTTAAAAGAGAATATACCACATCCGAATCATAACAAGGACGAGGGCCGACGGGGACGGATATCAAAACCATGGCACTATGTATAACAAACAACGTACGGGTAAGATAATTATACGAGTAACTATATATCCAAATCACACAAACATCAATTTGGCAATGTAAAACATTCATGAACAAGAGCCTCACCACAAGGTGGTGCCGGCGACGGGACGGTGCGGGCGATCGACGGTGGTTACGACAGAGATTTAGAAGGTGCTAAGTAATCCACACCTACATATGCAAACTAAGTGTTATTTTTGACCTCAAATTGCATATAATTCAAATACTAGCAAATATAATTCCTCCCAAATTAATCACTATAGAAAGCATTGCAAGAGCTAATCTAGCAATGAGAGTTGAAAGGACACAGTTGCTAACCTTTGTGATCATTTGAAAGGATGGGGGCCTTCAAATCTTGACAAATTTTGGGCAAAATTTGTGAGGAGCTCGAGGAAGAGAGGGGAAGAACAGAGGAAGTGAGGGGAAAGGGGAAGAACAGAGTGGCTCGGGTGGACAAAGGGTTTATGTAGGTCGACCTTTAGTACCGGTTCGTGCCACGAACCAGTACTAAAGGTGCTGGAGGGGCCCCAGACTGACAACACCCTTCCACCACTCTCTTTAGTACCGATTTGTGGCACGAACCAGTGCTAAAGGTTCGCCACGAACCGGTACAAATGAGAACGGCCGACTAGCCGTTGGAACCGGCACTATTGGACACATTAGTGCCAGCTCAAAATCAAACCGGCACTAATGTGTCTCATATTAGGTCCTTTTTCTACTAGTGTAATTGATTTCCGTAAATTAAATAAAGCTACTAAGAAAGATCATTACCCCTTACCTTTTATTGATCAAATGCTAGAAAGACTATCCAAACATACACATTTCTGCTTTCTAGATGGTTATTCTGGTTTCTCTCAAATACCTGTATCAGCGGAAGATCAATCAAAAACAACTTTTACTTGCCCTTTCGGTGCATTTGCTTATAGAAGTATGCCTTTTGGTTTATGCAATGCACCTGCTACCTATCAAAGATGCATGATGGCTATATTCTCTGACTTTTGCGAAAAGATTTGTGAGGTATTCATGGATGACTTCTCCATTTATGGATCCTCTTTTGATGATTGCTTGGGCAACCATGATCGATTTTTGCAGAGATGTGAAGACACTAGTCTCGTCCTAAATTGGGAAAAGTGTCACTTTATGGTTAATGAAGGCATTGTCTTGGGGCATAAAATTTCTGAAAGAGGTATTGAAGTTGATAAAGTTAAAGTTGATGCTATTGAAAAGACGACACGTCCCAAGGACATTTAAGGTATAAGAAGTTTCCTTGGTCATGCCGGTTTTTATAGGAGGTTCATTAAGGACTGTTCTAAAATCTCTAGGCCTCTGACTAATTTATTGCAAAAAGATATTCCATTTGTCTTTGATGATGATTGTGTAGGAGCATTTGAGATACTTAAGAAAGCTTTGATCACTGCACCCATTGTTCAGCCACCTGATTGGAATTTACCTTTTGAAATTATGTGTGATGCTAGTGATTATGCTGTAGGTGCTGTTCTAGGGAAGAGAGTTGATAAGAAATTAAATGTTATCCAATATGCTAGTAAGACTCTTGATTCTGCCCAGAGAAATTATGCTACTACTGAAAAAGAATTCTTAGCAGTTGTATTTGCTTGTGATAAGTTCAGACCTTACATTGTTGATTCTAAAGTTACTATTCACACTGATCATGCTGCTATTAAATATCTTATGGAAAAGAAAGATGCTAAGCCTAGACTTATTAGATGGGTTCTCTTGCTTCAAGAATTTGATTGGCATATTATTGATAGAAAAGAAGCTGAGAACCCTGTTGCAGACAACTTGTCTAGGCTAGAGAATGTGCTTGATGACCGACTACCTATTGATGATAGCTTTCCTGATGAACAATTAGCGGTCATTAACGCTTCTTGTACTGCTCCATGGTATGCTGATTATGCTAATTACATTGTTGCTAAATTCATACCACCTAGTTTCACATACCAGCAAAAGAAAAAGTTCTTTTATGACTTAAGACATTACTTCTGGGATGACCCACACCTATATAAAGAAGGAGTAGATGGTGTTATTAGACGTTGTGTACCTAAGCATGAACAGGAACAGATCCTACGCAAGTGTCACTCTGAATCATATGGAGGACACCACGCTGGAGATAGAACTGCACATAAGGTATTGCAATCCGATTTTTATTGGCCTACTCTCTTCAAAGATGCCCGTAAGTTTGTTTTGTCTTGCGATGAATGTCAAAGAATTGGCAATATTAGTAGATGTCAAGAAATTCCTATGAATTATTCTCTTGTTATTGAACCATTTTATGTTTGGGGCTTTGATTATATGAGACCTTTTCCTGCCTCTAATGGATATACACATATATTAGTTGTTGTTGATTACGTTACTAAGTGGATAGAAGCTATTCCAACTAGTAGTGCTGATCATAACACCTCTATTAAGATGCTTAAATAAGTTATTTTTTCGAGGTTTGGAGTCCCTAGATATCTTATGACTGATGGTGGTTCACATTTTATTCATGGTGCTTTCCGTAAAATGCTTGCTAAGTATGATGTTAATCATAGAATCACATCTCCTTATCACCCACAGTCTAGTGGGCAAGTAGAGTTAAGTAATAGAGAGCTCAAATTAATTTTGCAAAAGACTGTTAATATATCCAGAAAGAATTGGTCCAAGAAACTTGATGATGCATTATGGGCCTATAGAACTGCATATAAAAATCCTATGGGTATGTCTCCCTATAAGATGGTTTATGGAAAAGCGTGTCACTTAGCTCTTGAACTTGAACATAAGGCATATTGGGCCATTAAAGAGCTCAACTATTATTTTAAACTTGCAAGTGAGAAAAGGATATTTGACATTAGCTCACTTAATGAATGGAGAACCCAAGCATATGAAAATGCCAAGCTATTTAAAGAAACAGTTAAAATATGGCATGATAAAAGGATACAAAAGCGAGAATTTAATGTAGGTGATTATGTGTTGCTATTCAACTCTCTTTAAGATTTTTTCCAGGAAAACTTCTCCCTAAATGGGAAGGTCCTTACGTTATTGAGGAGGTCTATCGTTCTGGTGCCATAAAAATCAACAACTTCGAAGGCACAAGTCCGAGGGTGGTGAACGGTCAAAGAATCAAACATTATACCTCAGGTAATCCTATTAATGTTGAAACAAATATTATTGAAACCGTAACCCCGGAGGAATACATAAGGGACACTTTCCAGAACGTTTCAGACTCTGAAAAGGAATAGGTATGTGGTATGGTAAGTAAACCGACTCGAAAACAATTCTAATGGCATTTTTCCTCCGTTTTGGAATATTTAAAAATTTATGGAAGAAAGAAGTAATCCGGGAAGGACACGAGGCATCCACAAGGGTGGAGGGCGCCCCCCCCCCTAAAGGGCGCGCCCCCCTGTCTCGTGGACACCTCGTGTGCCTCCCGGACTCCGTTTTCTTGCACGTTGCGTATTTTGGTTGGTAAAAATTCATTATATAATCTCCCGAAGGTTTTGACCACCGTATCACGCAAAAATCTTCTGTCTTTGTTTGAGCTATTTTTCTGACAGATCTAGAGCACCATGACGTCCCCAAGCGCTCCCAAGGAGAAGTTTTTCGAGAGGGTTATCAACCCCTATCTCGCGAGGTGCTGCAACACCCTCAAACAATTGAGATGCTTGAGGGGGTGCTCCACATCCGCGATGTGGAGGGACCAAGTCTTACTGGAAGCGTGGAGACAAAGCTCGAGGCCATAGAGCAGCAAGTTTTCAAGTGTCAAGGGATGGTGGAGCGTGGAATCAACGCCAACCAGATGATGATCACAAGGTTTACCAGCAGCCATAAGCTGGATGCCAAGATCATTGGAGAGACCATCTTAAAGCTTCAAGAGAAAATCGAACACCTCCAAGCTCAGATCTATGACCTGCAAAACCAAAACTGTGAGTATGAATATAGATTCAAAAGGATGAGTTTGGCTGTAGATTTGAGGATCCCGGAGATTCGATCATCCTTTTATGATGGTGAACCAATGCCTTGGAAGATGGACGACAAGCTTACATCATTGACAACGCCTACTTCACCACCTCCAAAGACATAATCACATGGGTATGGGCACTCCCCTTGGCAACTGCCAAGCTTGGGGGAGGTGCCCCGGTATCATATCACCATCACACTCCTATCTTTACCGTCTTACTTAGTTCGATCCTTTTAGTAATATTTGGATTGAAGTCTTGGTATGAATTAGTTTTGAGTTTTGCTTTGTGATCACTATGTAATCGAGTCTGTGAGTTATCTATAATAAAGATTAGTGTTGTGTCAAAGGGCTTTGCTATCTTGCTATGATCTTGACAAAAATATATAGAAAGAACAAAACGAATAAAAGAGTTCATATTGATCTTATGGATAGTAATGACTTCACACATAGAAAGTACGAGGCTTAAAAGTTGTTGAGAATTGATAAACTTAGTTTTGGTCATCGTTGCAATTAATAGGAAGTAATAAGGAAAGAGAGGTTTTCACATATAAATATACTATCTTGGACATCTTTTATGATTGTGAGCACTCATTAAAGTATGACATGCTAAAGAGTTGAAGTTGTACAAGGAAGACAGCGTAATGGTTTATGTTTTCTCGCATCTCAGTTAAAGTATATTATCATGGATCATTCAAACATGTTGAGCTTGCCTTTCCCCCTCATGCTAGCCAAAATTCCTAGCACCAAGTAGAGATACTACTTGTGCTTCCAAATATCCTTAAACCCACTTTTTCCATGAGAGTTCACCATATCTACCTATGGATTGAGTAAGATCCTTCAAGTAAGTTTTCATCGGTGCAAGCAATAAAAATTGCTCTCTAAATATGCATGAATTATTAGTACGGAGAATATAAACTTTATACGAGCTTGTTATGGAAGCAATAAAAGCGACGGACTGCATAATAAAGGTCCATATACCAGTGGCAATATAAAGTGACGTTCTTTCGCACTAAGATTTTGTGTATCCAACCTTAAAAGCGCATAACGACCTCTGCTTCCCTCTGCGAAGGGCCTATCTTCTACTTTATGTCTGTTACTTTATGCAAGAGTCAAGGTGATCTCCACCTTTCCCCTTTTTCATTTTATCCTTTGGCAAGCACCTCGTGTTAGAGAGATCCTGATATATATATCCAATTGGATGTTCGTTAGCATGAATTATTATTGTTGACCTCACCTAAAGGTGAATATGTTGGGAGGCAACATTATAAGCCCCTATCTTTCTCAGTGTCCGATTAAAACTCCAGAACCATAAGTATTGCGTGAGTGTTAGCAATTGTAGAAGACTATATGATAGTTGAGTATGTGGACTTGCTGAAAAGCTCTATTCTTGACTCTTTCTGATTTTATGATAAACTGCAATTGCTTCAATGATTAAGATTATAGTTTGTTAGTTTCCAATGAAGTTTATGTTCCATACTTGACATTGTGAATTGATTGTTACTTGAGCATAAGAAATCAAATGACAAAATCTATATATGTTGCTGTTATAAGAATGATCATGATGCCCTCATATCCATATTTT
Source organism: Triticum turgidum subsp. durum (assembly GCA_900231445.1). Lineage (NCBI taxonomy): Eukaryota > Viridiplantae > Streptophyta > Magnoliopsida > Poales > Poaceae > Triticum > Triticum turgidum. The sequence goes on along the minus strand of LT934112.1, from coordinate 670,557,025 downwards.
ATTTTTATCGACACCTCTATCTCTAAACATGTGGACATATTTTTCGATTTCGGCTTGGGGGAGTTGATACGTCCATTTTGCATCATGCTTTTATATCAATTTTTATTGCATTATGGGATGTTATTTCACGTTATGTCACAATACTTATGTCTATTCTCTCTTATTTTACAAGGTTTACCACGAAGAGGGGGAATGCCGACAGTGGGAATTCTGGCTGGAAAAGGAGCAAATATTGGAAACATATTCTGCATAGCTCCAAAAGTCCCGCAACTCCATGAAAGTCATTTTTGGATTTAATAAGAATTATTGGGCAAAGAAAGTACCTGAGGGGTCCCACACCCTGGCCAGGAGGGTGGGCCCCCCCCTAAAGGGCACGCCCCCCTACAGGGCTCGCCCCCTGTCTCCTGGGGCCCCTGGTGGCCCCCCGGTGCCCATCTTCTGCTATATGAGGTGTTTTATCCTGGAAAAAATCGGAGGCAAGCTCACGAGAGGAAACTCCGCCGCCACGAGGCGGAACCTTGGCGGAACCAATCTAGGGCTCCGGCAGAGCTGTACTGCCGGGGAAACTTCCCTCCGGGAGGGGGAAATAATCACCATCATCATCACCAACGATCCTCTCATCGGGAGGGGGTCAATCTCCATCAACATCTTCACCAGCACCATCTCCTCTCCAAACCCTAGTTCATCTCTTGTATCAATTCTTGTATCAAAACCACAAATTGGTACTTGTGGGTTGCTAGTAGTGTTGATTACTCCTTGTAGTTGATGCTAATTGGTTTACTTGGTCGAAGATTATATGTTCAGATCCTTTATGCATATTATTACCCCTCTGATTACGAACATGAATATGCTTTGTGAGTAGTTACGTTCGTTTCTGAGGACATGGGTGAAGTCTTTCTATTAGTAGTCATGTGAATTTGGTATTCGTTCGATATTTTGATGAGATGTATGTTGTCTCTCCTCTAGTGGTGTTATGTGAACGTCGACTACATGACACTTCACCATTATTTGGGCCTAGAGGAAGGCATTGGGAAGTAATAAGTAGATGATGGGTTGCTAGAGTGACAGAAGCTTAAACCCTAGTTTATGCGTTGCTTCGTAAGGGGCTGATTTGGATCCATATATTTCATGTTGTGGTTAGGTTTACCTTAATACTTCCTTTGTAGTTGTAGATGCTTGCAATAGGGGTTAATCATAAGTGGGATGCTTGTCCAAGTAAGGGCAGTACCCAAGCACTGGTCCACCCACATATCAAATTATCAAAGTACAAAACGTGAATCATATGAGCGTGATGAAACTAGCTTGACGATAATTCCCATGTGTCCTCGGGAGAGCTTTTCTCATTATAAGAAGTTGTCCAGGCTTGTCCTTTGCTACAAAAAGGATTGGGCCACCTTGCTGCACCTTATTTACTTTCATTGCTTGTTACCCGTTACAAATTATCTTATCACAAAACAATCTATTACCTACAATTTCAGTGCTTGCAGAGAATACCTTACTGAAATCCGCTTGTCATTTCCTTCTGCTCCTCGTTGGGTTCAACACTCTTACTTATCGAAAGGACTACGATAGATCCCCTATACTTGTGGGTCATCACCGCATACCTCTCCTCCTCCTCCTCGTCCTCCTCCCGCGTCGGCGGCAGCAGCACCGGCAGCACTAGTAGAAGTGTGACCCTCCGCACCTGGATGTCCCACATGCAGGTCACCATGCATGCACTAGTAGAAAAAGGGTCAAATGTGAGACACATTAGTCCCGGTTTGTAACAGAACCGGCACTAATGTGTCCATTAGTGCCAGTTCCAACGGCTAGGCGGGAGGAGCTCTTTAGTACCGGTTCGTGGTGAACCTTTAGCACCGGTTCGTGCCACGAACCGGTACTAAAGAAAGTGGTGGCAGGATGTTGTCAGAGTGGGGCCCTTCCAGCACCTTTAGTACCGGTTCGTGGCACGAACCAGTACTAAAGGTCGTCCTATATAAACCCTTCGTCCACCCGCACTCTGTTCTTCCCCCTTTCCCCTCTCCCTCTCCTCTGTTCTTCCCTTCTTCCTCTCGAGTTCATCACAAAATTTGCCCCAAATTTGTCAAGATTTGCAGGCCCCCATCCATTCAAATGATCACCAAGGTTAGCAACTTTGTCCTTTCATCTCTCATTGCTAGATTAGCTCTTGCATTGGTTTATATAGTGATTAATTGTGGGTTTTAGTAATTTGGGAGGAATTATATGTGGTAGTATTTGATTTATATGCAATTTGAGGTCAAACTAACACTTAGTTTGCATATGTAGGTGTGTTTTACTTAGTGCCTTCTAAATCTCCGTCGTAACCACCGTCGATCGCCCGCACCGTCCCGTCGCCGGCACCACCTTGTGGTGAGCCTCTTGTTCATGAAATTTTATATAAAAATTTGATGTTTGAGTGATTTGGATATATAGTTACTCGTATAATTATCTTACCCGTATGTTGTTTGTTATACATAGTGCCATGGTTTTGATATCCGTCCCCGTCGTCCCTCGTCCTTGTTATGATTCGGATGTGGTATATTCTCTTTTAAAACTATTTGTTGCATTTCGTATTTATGACAAATTATGCCCATCAAGTTGACATAGATATTTTTATCTAGGAGGTATGTGAACCGGAAATTCCAACCGACCCTATTGTCGAGAGGTTAAAATTAGGTGAAAGAGAAAACGTGTACTTGAAAGAAAAATTGAAAAAAATCGAGGGGGAGAAGATGGAATTGGAGTTGCATGTTGCCGATGTCGTCGATGATCACAAGATCAAGATGGAGAAAATGCGCTTGAAGATTAGAAATATTAGAAAATATGCCATCAATAGTGAGGCTTGGCATCATTATGCTGTTGGATCAATTGTTACCTTAGTTGCGATCTTGATCGCATTTGTTGTTGCATTTAAATGCTTTAGCTAGAGAGTTATTTGTTTGTTGCATTTAAGTGTTGTATGAACTTTATGTATGAACTTGTATTAATTTGGTCTATTCGGTGTTGTGTAATGAAGATGAGCCGGCAATGGATGTACGATGACCGATGCTCTCCCCAGTTCGTGGAGGGCGTGCGTACTTTTCTGCTTGCGGCTGAGGCAAACAAGCGGGTGGATGGTTTTATGCCTTGTCCATGTGCTGGCTGTAAGAATGGCGCAATTACTCTACGTCAAGAACCATTCACGTCCACCTGTTTGAGTCCGGTTTCATGCCCCACTATAATGTTTGGACCAAGCACGGAGAAAGAGGGGTTATGATGGAAGACAATGAAGAAGAAGAGGACGACGACAGCTATCCTGGCCATGGGTTCCCTGAATACGATGATACAACAATGGGGGAAGAAGCTGGGCCGGTAATGCGGGAAGAAGCTGAGCCGGCAATGCGGGAAGAAGCTGAAGAAGATGCATTAGATGAGCCCGTTGATGATCTAGGTCGGGCCATTGCCGATGCAAAGAGAAACTGCGCAAGTGATTTGGAGAAGAAGAAGTTGCAGTGCATGTTAGAGGATCACAAAAAATTGTTGTACCCGAATTGCGTAGGTGACAAGAAAAAGCTGGGCACCACACTGGAATTGCTGCAATGGAAGGCAGAGAATGGTGTATCTGACAAGGGATTTGGAAAGTTGCTGGTAATGATAAAGCATATGCTTCCAAAGGACAACGAATTGCCCAAGAGTACGTACGAAGCAAACAAAGCTGTCTGCCCTCTAGGGTTAGAGGTGCAGAAGATACATGCATGCCCTAATGATTGCATCCTCTACCGCGGTGAGTACGAGGATTTGAATGCTTGCCCGGTATGTGGTGCATTGTGCTATAAGATCAGCCGCGATGACCCTGGTGATGTCGAGGGCGAGCGCCCCAGGAAGAAGATTCCTGCCAAGGTGATGTGGTATTCTCCTATAATACCACGGTTGAAACATTTGTTCCAAAACAAAGAGCATGCCAAGGCAATGCGATGGCACAGAGAAGACCGTAAGAAAGACGGAAAGTTGAGAGTACCCGCTGACGGGTCGCAGTGGAGAAAAATCGAAAGAAAGTACGGGAAGGAGTTTGCAGATGACGCAAGGAGCGTATGGTTTGGTCTAAGCGCAGATGGTATTAATCCTTTTGGGGAGCAGAGCAGCAACCATAGCACCTGGCGTGTGACTCTATGTTTGTATAACCTTCCTCCTTGGTTGTGTATGAAGCGGAAGTTCATTATGATGCCAGTGCTCATCCAAGGCCCTAAGCAACCCAGCAACGACATTGATGTGTACCTAAGGCCATTAGTTGAAGAACTCTTACAACTGTGGAATGGAACAGGTGTACATGCGTGGGATGAGCACATGGGGGAAGAATTTGACCTAAAGGCGTTGCTGTTCGTGACCATCAATGATTGGCCTGCTCTCAGTAACCTTTCAGGACAGACAAACAAGGGATACCGCGGATGCACGCACTGTTTGGATGATACCGACAGTATATATTTGAATAGTTGTAAGAAGAATGTGTACCTGGGACATCATCGATTTCTTCCGAGCAGGCATCCCGTAAGAAAGAAAGGCAAGCATTTCAAAGGTGAGGCGGATCACCGGACGAAGCCTCACCACTGTACTGGTGCTGATGTACATGATATGGTCAAGGATTTGAAGGTGATATTTGGAAAGGGTCCTGGCGGACAACCTGTTCCGAAGGACGCTGATGGACGCGCACCCATGTGGAAGAAGAAATTTATATTTTGGGACCTGCCATATTGGAAAGACCTAGAGGTCCGCTCCGCAATCGACATGATGCACGTGACGAAGAATCTTTGCGTGACCTTGCTTGGCTTCTTGGGCATGTATGGGAAGACAAAAGATACACCTGAGGCACGGGAGGACCAGCAACGTATGCACGGAGAAGACGGCATACATCAGGGTCATGTAAGCTACGCTCTTACCAAAGAAGAGAAGGAAATCTTCTTTGAATGCCTGCTTAGTATTAAGGTACCGTCTGGCTTCTCGTCGAATATAAAGGGAATAATAAACATGGCAGAGAAAAAGTTCCAGAACCTAAAGTCTCATGACTGCCACGTGATTATGACGCAACTGCTTCCGGTTGCATTGAGGGGGCTTCTACCGGAAAACGTTCGATTAGCCATTGTGAAGCTATGTGCATTTCTCAATGCAATCTCTCAAAAGGTAATTGATCCAGAAATCATACCAAGGTTACAGGATGATTTGGTGCAATGTCTTGTCAGTTTCAAGTTGGTGTTCCCACCATCCTTCTTCAACATCAGGACGCACCTCCTAGTTCACCTATGCGAAGAGATTAACATTTTGGGTCCTGTATTTCTACGCAATATGTGCCCCTTTGAGAGGTTCATGGGAGTCTTAAAGAAATATGTTCATAACCGTGCTAGGCCAGAAGGAAGCATCTCCAAGGGCCATCAAAATGAGGAGGTCATTGAGTTTTGTATTGACTTTATTCCTGACCTTAAGCCGATTGGTGTTCCTGAATCACGGCATAAGGGCAGACTGGATGGAAAAGGCACGCTAGGAGGGGAACAAATAATATGTATGGACGGACATTCTCTCACTGAAGCACACTACACAGTTCTACAGAATTCCGCCTTGGTGGCTCCGTATATGGATGAACACAAGAATTTGCTACGCTCCAAACACCCGGAGTGGTCTGATGACTGGATTACACGTGAACAAACCAGGAGTTTCGCCAGCTGGTTGCAGACACGTACCATGCATGACACCTCTATTGAAGATGACCTGTACTTGCTGTCCCAGTTACCATCTTCGAATATAATGACTTTCAAAGGGTACGAGATAAATGGTAATACATTTTACACGATCGCCCAAGATAAGAAGAGCACCAACCAAAACAGTGGTGTCCGCTTTGATGCAGAAACCAAGACGGGAAAGGAAACATATTATGGTTATATACAGGACATATGGGAACTTGACTATCGACGTGGTTTAAAGGTCCCTTTGTTTCGGTGCAAATGGGTCAATATGACACGAGGCGGGGTAACGGAAGACCCGCAGTACGGAATGACAACAGTGGATCTCAACAATCTTGCGTATGCAGACGAACCATTCGTCCTAGCCAATGATGTGGCACAGGTTTTCTATGTGAAGGACATGTCTACCAAGCCAAGAAAAAGAAAAGATAAGGAAGCGAATGCATCGTACGATGAGCCAAAGCGGCACATAGTTCTTTCTGGGAAGAGAAACATCATGGGAGTGGATGACAAGACAGACAAGTCAGAAGATTATGAAAAGTTTGATGAAATTGCTCCATTCACAGTGAATATTGACCCAAGCATCCCGTTAAATGATGAAGATTTTCCATGGTTACGGCGCAAAGGGACACACGTGAAGAAAAAGTTTCACACCCAAAGATCTGGGATGTGATCGGCTTCACTATCATCACTTTCTTCTGTGTTTCACACCCAGAAGGGAATCTCTGTAATAGTTAGGGTAGTTATGTGTTTTGGCATTTGAAACGTGAAGAAATTTTATGTGCAAACAAATTCTTTCATGCCTGTACTGATTTTTAAAGTTAAGTTATTCACAAACTAGTGATTCATACTAATTTCAAATAATTCAAAATTTAAACTATTCAAATTTGAAAACTACGGGCACTAACAGAAAGTTTGTAATTTTTTGTACCTAAAGCAAAAATATTCACAAAGAAACTCTAAATACACAAAAACAACAACACAAAAATAAATAAAGCAAAAAAGTAATAAAAAAAGCCCGCCTACTAGGCCAGAGCGGCCTGCATGCGACTAGAAACCCAACCTGTTGTTGGGCCAGGATGCAGGCCCGCAAAGCCCAAGTGGGCCCACAGGGCAGCAAAGAACACGTAGGCCCAGTAGGCCTGCTTTGGAGAGGAGCTCGAGAGAGCGACCGCACGGGGGTTTATAAACCAGTGCGGTCGCCCCTCGGCTAGCGAGGTGGGACTAAACTTGCCGCACCGCACCTGCGCCAGCGCACCCGCTTTAGTACCGGGTGGTGGCACAAACCGGTACTAAAGGCCCCTCCTATATAAACAACACTTACGAAAATTTTAGTTTCTCATCTGGCTTCTTCTCCTCTGCACCGTCGCCCGCCGCCCCCGTACGTCTCCATCCCTCGTCGCCGCCCCGTCCCCGTCGTCGCCGCCCCGTCATCCCCGTCCCCGTCGTCCCCATCGTCACCGTCGCCCCGTCCCGGCCCGTCCCGCGTCGTCCCCGTCCCCGTCGTCGGAGCCGCCCTGTACGTCCCCGTCGTCGTCGCCGCCCCGGCCCATCCGTCCCTGTCCCCGTCGTTGCCGCCCCGTCCCTGTCCCCGTCGTCGTCATCCCCGTCGTCGCCATCCCCGTCGCCGCGCGCCCGGCCCCCGTCGCCGCCCCCCGTCGTCCCTCGCCTCGCCGGTGAGCGCACACACACACACACATACATTTTTTGTTTTTTAGTTATACAAATAGTTAGAAATTTTTCTGTTTTTTAGAAATTGTTAGAAATTTTTCTGTTTTTCAGAAATAGTTAGAAATGTTAGAATTGTTAGAATTGTTAGAATTGTTAGAAATGTTAGAATTGTTAGAAATTTTTCTGTTTTTTAGTTATAGAAATAGTTATAAAAAAGTTAGAATTGTTAGAAATTTTTCTGTTTTTTAGTTATAGAAATAGTTATAAAAATGTTAGTTATATATATAGAAATGTTATAATTTTTTTCTGTTTTTTAGTTATAGAAATATTAGAAATGTTATAGAAATGTTAGTTATATATAGCATTGTTAGAAATGATATAGAAATGTTAGTTATATAGAAATGTTAGAAATTTTAGTTATCAAAATCCAATCATTAAAAAATTGTTACTTTTTGCGGGCATATAGCTAGTATTTGTTCTCGATGATGCCCGACCCGCATCCTCGCCGTCGACACGTCCGCGATGACGTCCGGCTGACCCATGTCTGGGACTGGGCTCCGCCGGGCTGGCACTGGGAGGTGCTGCCTGGAGGGGCGCGCCGCTTGATGAGGAACCCGGCCCCGGGTCCCGTCGTCGATCCTGATCTCGTTTGGTGGCGTTCACGTGGGCCAGTTTCGGCATGGAGGGAGCCGGCCCAGCCGGAGGTGGTACGTCGCCGTGTCAGGGAGGAGGACGAGCACGTCCATCGCTACATGGTTGCGTTAGAGGGCGGCAGGTTCTCCAATACCTGGCAGTTTCTTCAGGGATCTCACTTCAGCTATGATCCTGTGAGGGTTCCTTCTCTTTGGGTGTCCACCGCCCGCGCCGCAGGAACCGCGAGTGTCCTAGATTCTTCTGTAGTATTCGATCTTTATTAGCTACCTAGTCAATGATGTATTCGATATTATATCTATTTTTCGAGACGATGTATTCGAGATTATATCTATTATTCGAGACGATGTATTCGAGATTATATCTATTATTCGAGACGATGTTTTCGAGATTATATCTATTATTCGAGACGATGTATTCGAGATTATATCTATTATTCGAGACGTTTAATTTGAATACTAAATTGTTTTATATTTCTTTTGGATTAGTTAAATAAAATCTATGGCGGACAATACCGGCAGAGAGGGAGAACAGGCCATGTTCGATATGATACGCCATCCTCACGGGCCAGATGATGATCAGAATGAAGAAGATTATGACGGCTCCGAATTTCTAAACAACACCGGAGAGGGTGATATGATATTCGATCGCAACGACCGAATTGATGAAGTCATGAACTATGATTATGATGATGCCGAAGAAAATGTTGATCTTGAAACAACAAAGACCGGCGAGGTATATATATTTATATAAGCAGGCATCTGGTGATCATCACATGTTTTAAATGACTTGAAGATATATTAACGAATCGATCTTTGTTCTTTCAGCCATCCGGATCGAGCAAATCTTCAGGCAAAAGGACGAAACGAGGCCCGAACAAAAAGTTGAAGGAGGGCGTAAAGTACAATATCGAGGCAATCAGACCTAGTGGTGAACCATTAGCGCCTAAGAAGATTGCGGACAAGTTCGTTCGTCAGTGCGGGGTTGTTGTGAAGGACCAACTCCCGATCTCCCTTCAAGAATGGAGAGAGCCAGCAGAAGACAAAAGACAAAAAGACAAAAAGGACGCTGCTCCACGTCCAGATGTTACTTTTGTCGACAAAAGACAAAAAGATCTGCTTTGGGATACTCTCATGGAACATTTCACCCTACCAGATCATTTCACAAAAGCAGATGTGCAGAAAGTCAAGGACTTAGGAAGATGGTGGTTGCATTCAAGAACCACAAGAATCGCGAATGGGACAAGTACGTCAAGGGAGGAAGGAAGACTCCAGTATTCGAGGGAACACTAGAGAACCAACGTGCTCATTGGGACGATTTCGTGAAATTCAAGGATTCGGAATTAGCTAAGGAACGGTCGAGAATAAACAAGAAGAATGCCGAAAAAAAGGATAAGTTCCATAAGCTGGGGCCAGGTGGCTATGCGGTGGCAATGCCTAAGTGGGATAAGTCTGAGAAAGAGATGGAGGATGCAGGTGTCACTCCGGTTACTAAGAGCTGGCCCCCCAGGTGCAGGACTTGGTTCTATGTGCATGGGGGGGAGTTGGACCCGAAGACAGGCAATGTTTCGATGAGGGCAAGTCTGAAGGGAGCCGACGATGCGATACTTGTTGCAATAGAAGAGGCACGATCGGGGGTGTTCCATTCCAACAGAGAGAATGACAAGCTTACACGTGCCCTGGGAAATCCCAAACACCCGGGAAGAACACGAGGCAAGGGCGCTATTCCGTGGTATGAGGGGTTTTCAGACTGGAACACCGACTACAGAACCCGTGCGAGAAAGAAGATTGCGGAGGAGAAGAAGAGGAAGATGGAGGAGGAGCAGAGGAAGCGGGACTATGAACGCCTTCAAGGCCTAGAAGCAAGTCAAGCGGAATTGGCAGTCAAATTCCAGCGGCAGCAGGAGCAAATCGACTCACTTACCCAGCAAAGGGGGTCTCAGCAGCTGCAGCAGCTAGCGAATAATCCAGCATTGGATAGCACCGCCCCATCCATGCTGAGAAGCAGCGTGGGTTCCGCCCCGGACGATGCAATGCTGGATAGATACCCCGTGGATGACATCACGAAGAACACTAATTGCGAGCTACACGTCAAAATGAAGAACATATCCATGAAGGTGGCGGACGTCGTTGCTTTTACAAATCCCCCCGAGGCAACCTTCCATTGCAACCCGATTCCAGCGGGCTATGCTCGTGTCTTGGTTGATGAGGTGGTGGACCCATATTTGGAGCTAGAGCTTGACATTCCTGGAGGTGACGATGAGCACTTTCTCGGAGAGGCCAACCATCGTATCATCCTATGGAAAAAGGATTGCATCATCTTTCGAAGGCCACCGACACCGCGTCAGCCGACTCCTCGTCGAAGTCCGCCACCGAGTCAGCAGACTCCCGCTCCTGCAAGTCCACCAAGTCCGGCAAAGTGTCAAGCCACTCCTCCTCCAAGTCCGGCAAAGTGTCAGGCCACTCCTCCTCCTCCAAGTCCGCCACAGCGTTAGATGTCCACTCCTCATCCAAGTCCGGCACAACCTCAGGACACTCCTCCTCCAAGTCCGGCACAGCTTCAGGCCACTCCTCCTCGTCCAACTCAGCCCCGTCAGCCGTCTCCGCCGCCTCAGCAATCGCAGAAGAGACACCCTGCAGCTATGGTGCGTAGCGGTATGAGTCGAAGTAGTACAGGAAGTACAGGCGAAGGCAAGCGATATAAATATGGTCCAAGCCTCACGCCTCTTCCGCAGAGGCCTTATGACAGGTCCAAGGAGGAAAACGCAGCCATATCAAAGGCCGAGGTGGAAGCCCATTTTGCACCAAAACCGCCACCGCCGCCAAGGGAGAAAGTGCCTGAGGAAACGATTGACCACATCATTTATATGGCTCAACCACCAGCTCCCAAGCCTGTTGACACAGACTATGAGCGCCACATCAGGAAGTTAAATTGAGCACGTCTACGTAAGGAGGCGAGCTCGGGATCGAGCAAACAACAAGAAGCTGTCAAAAAATGCGGGAAAACCATTCCCCAGCTGGGAGAACAGGCGGCACAATCGATCCCCTCGCTTGTTGCGCCAACAACTCGTGACACTATGCGCGCCCAATATTATTGTGGGCAAACAGTTTACGTTCCCGAGGTGGGCAATGTGGTAATAACCAAGGACCATATAATGCAGGCTGAAGTTCTCAACATCACTGTTGGACAACTCCTCAAGATCGAGCCCATGCCTGTGCTTACAAAGGATGAAATAAAACGGAAATATGTCCGGGGCCAACCTTTGGTCGAGCCAGACAAGGTCAAGAACCTCCCAACGAGAATGTATGAATTTCATCAATGGTACATGAACATTACCAAGATTTCTGATCGATTGTCCCTCATGGTGAATGTCAAGGAGGAGCATTACTTTCATGAGAAAGCTCTGTCCGTTGAGTATTCTGAACTGTTTCAGTTATACAATCAAGACGCACTCGACAAATCTATCGTCAGTTGCTATTGTCTATAAGTGATTTCTTTCTGTAATTTAAGTCTCAAGCTGGCTGTAGTGATCCTTTTGATCAATCATTACCTGTAATTATCCTTACTATATTCTTTTCTGTGGTATTATGCAGGTTGAAGATGTATGAAATGAGAAAAGGTGGACGCTTTGGCATTGGGTTCATTGACCCAAACACCGTTAATGAATACAAATGGCTAATAAATCCACATCATGAAAAGGCCGTAGAGGACAACATGCTAGAGTTCTTGAAGCGCCTCAAATACAATGAAGATATACTACTTCCTTACAACTTCCAGTGAGTCACACTGTCTTGTACTACAAATTCTCTGTTTCTACCTGCTAGCTAGCTACATGTTTTTGCTTACATATGCCCGCTTAATTAAGATATGCAAACGTGTGTGCATGCAGATTTCACTGGATCTTGTGTATCATTAAAGTTGACGTCGGAACAGTTGAAATATGGGACTCACTACTCAAAAAAAATACTGACTATAACATCTTATTTGGGATAGTCAACAGGTAATTTCAATCATTATTAACTATATATCTCGGCCTATTTAGTTCGTCGTTTCATAATATGAACTATTTAATAACCCCTTTATTCATTTTCTTTGTCGGCGGGCAGGGCTTGGGCAAGGTTCATCAGCGTCACGGAAGGCGAATGGAAAAAAAAGCTTAAATGGTTTCGACCCAAGGTAAGTAATTAAGTAGTACTAGCTAGCTAGCTAGCTGCCATCTCTTTAATTATCATGCTTGATTAATTATTATCTGATCAAATTCCATTCTCGTAAAGGCCCTGAAGTAGGCGCAGGGGACTGATCTGTGTGCATTCTGCGTTTGCGAGAACATTCGCATGATGGCGTCCGGAAGGAGCAGATCTCAAAGACAGGAATGGGTACGCTTGTCAGAACACTATTCACAATTTTTACACCATTATCGATATCTAGTCACACAACTAATACACATGCATATTGATCTTCTTTTTAACAGTTCAGAGAGGTGCGGGAGAAGCTCCTAGAAACGTAGCGCGTAAAAGCACTTCAAGAGGAAATAGCGGGATTTTTGCTCGACCAGGACATAAATCCGAAGGGAGAATACTATTACCCGCTACCGCCCCCATGAAAACCACTTCCAATTATCATCGTGCTCCGAAGGCACCAATTAGGCTAATGCCACTGGCTCCGAAGGCAACATGCATATGTAGGAGAAATTGTATATAGCTATACATGTGTGTATGTGTGAATTAATTAATATGGTGGTTAATTTGTGAGACATTGATGATATATATAACAATGATTAATATGGTGGATTTTCCCTATATATATATATATATATATATATGCATAACGTGTATAATGTGTAGTATCATAAAATACCAGCAAACGAAAAAGAATTAAAATGGAAACACAAAATTAAATGAAAAAGAAATCATAAAACTAAAAAAAACCTTATAGTACCGGTTGGTCTTACCAACCGGTACTAAAGGGCTCCAGGCCCCCGGAGCTGGCTCGTGCCACGTGGTTACCATTTAGCACCGGTTCGTGCTGAACCGGGACTAAGGGGGGGGGGGCGGGCTTTAGTGCCCACACTTTAGTGCCGGTTATGGAACCGGCACTAAAGGGCCTTACGAACCGGTGCTATTGCCCGGTTCTGCACTAGTGATGGACGTGGCCTAGGGCATCGAGTACGCGCACGCACACGCCGAGACCGTGCACGGCCGCGTCTAGCCGTCCACTGTCCTGCTTGTCCCCGACGCCGCGACCCACGGCAGCGGCGTGCGTGTTTTGCTCACCCACTTCGGCACAGGCCACTTCGCCGCCCCCGACGATGATAACCAGGAGCCGCCGTCCGAGGGAAAGACGTTGGACATGCGCGCGTTCGGGGTGCTGCTGCTGGGGCTGCTGTTCGGGGAGGGGGCGGAGAGCTGGTACCGGTCCGACCAGGCGACCAAGGAGTTCGTGCGAGTGTCGGTGATGGACATGGCTGCGGAGGCGCTCTGGAGCGGCCGAGTGCGGAGCTGGGTCAACCGGTAGCTGAGAGACTAGTTCCCCTGTGGAGGCCGCGGAGAGGCTGGTGGAGGTGGGGCTGCGGTGCGCCACCTATGCCGATGAGGAAAAGCAGCGCCCGGAGATGGCTTGGGTGGCGGGCAAGGTGTTGCGGGTGTATGTGGAGTCCCGGGCGTGGGCACGCATGCTGCAGCCGCCCTCCGACGACTTGTCCTCCGTCGCACTCGCGCCGCCCCCGCCCGGACGAGCGAGCCGAGGAAGAGCTCGGACGCTTGTTCGCGCCCCCGCTCGTCCACTCCGGTCCCCGCCAGTCCGCCGCGCGCCTCCCTCGCTGGGCCACCCACTCCCAGCCGCCCGGCTCGAGCCTCGCCGCCGTGCTCCGGGGGCGCAACGAGTGGAAAAAAATTCACCCCCAGGCCAAACTTTTCGCCGGCAGCCCCCCAGACAAAAGTGAAGAAGCCTCACGATCGCAGCGCCCACCAGGCTCTTCCACTAGACTCCAAGACTCCGAAGCGCCGGCACCTATCAACACCTCCAAGAAGGATCGCGACGATGACGACACTGCTGCCAAGGGTTTCCCCCGGTACACGACGAGGCGAGAGGAAGGGTAGCCCCGACGCCCTCCCGGAAGGTCAGGAGGCACCCACAGGCGCCACCGCGCCGGTGTCGGCCATGCCAACAGGGGTTTCCCCCGATCCCAACCCGCACCTCGGGTGCCCCGGAGCCTGCCACCAAACCAACCACCACCGTGCGCCAACGCGGTCACGAGGCCCCCATGCCGTCTCACCACGGCACCGCGAAGTGAGGACAGCACGGTAAGGAATCAGAGCCGAGACTAGGGCAACAGCCCGTCGGCACGCGGGAGGGCCCCACCTCCACCGTCAGCGATGGTAGCCGTCCGGACGCAATAGCAGGAGCACAACAGGCCCATGGGCCCACAGGCCCGGCCGAGCCCCCGTGGGCTCGTAAAGCTCCCGCCCTCGCGCTGCTGCCGGCACGCCGTCGGAGCTGCCGCCCCAAGTTTGAGCTGCTCCTCCTCCTCACCACACCGCAGACAACGAGGACATGCCCGGGGGCCGGCCCGCAAGGACCCATATGGATCCCCGGGGGCCCAGATCTGGGCCGGGCGCGCCACCGGCCAACCAGCGCCACCAAGCCGCCCCGCCGCCAAAGGACGGTGCCACCACCGCACCGGGCCGCCGCCAGCCGCCACCAGGCTGCCGGGTCACCGCCGGCCGAACGGCACCCGCCGCCAGCCCTGCCCCCGGGGCAGGGGGTGCGCGTGCGGGGGAAGAAAGGGCCCGCCGCTGCCAGCCCGCCCAGCCAGATCCGGGGGCTCCGCCAGCGGCGGCGGGAAGGGGGGGAGGAGCACGGGAGAGGGGGGAGGAGAGGAGCTCGATGGGGGCCCCCCCGGGGAGGCGGCGCAGGCGCGGGGTCGGCGGAGGGGAGGAAGGCTTTCCCTGTAGGGTTTATTTGACCACTCTTCCTCCTCGAAGCCTATAGCCAGCCATGCAGCTATGCTATCTTGTGGGCCCTGCTCATGACTTTGTTTCGAGGAGCCCCATGCATGCATGCATGTTTTTTTTCTCAAAAGAGGATCACCGGGCTCTACCTCTGAAAGATGCATGCGGTCACTTCATTAATTATTCACAAAGACCTTACAAAGTAATACATTAATGTGTTTGAAGCCGCCATCTTGACAACATCTGTCCCAACTCCTATCCACTGATGAAGGGGTGCAAAAAATGTGAGCCGAATACCGAGACCACTCACCTAATCCTAACATCTAAAGCCGGAGACCCCAACCAAGCCACATACTAGGTCTGGGGCACAAATCGGTCTGACACACTCTCATAGGTCGTTGCCGTCGTCTTCCATCTATCCATCCTCGAAGCAAATACTGACGCATCGACCATGTCAGGCTTGCTGTCGACGCCACCACGGCGCTAGACAACGCCTCCTCCCTACGCATGCCATCATCACACATCCGTCACCGAGGCCCTGCCGCGCCACGCCGCTGAGACTCCACGTCGTTACATGTAAAGCCGCTCCACCGCAGATGTCGTCCATTGGTCCCTCGAGCTTATGCATACCTCCAAGAATGACGCCCCCAAGAGGGATACGCCACAAGAGCGCTGCCATCATCCAATCAACCGATCTATGGTTTCCTCCAAAGTTGCCGGATAGAGGTCTAGAACTTCTCCACGACGATGCCTCCAAGAGGGAGACGACGCAGAAAATGCCGCCATCGCCGGCCTTGGCGATGAGCCAAGAGCAGGGTGTTTCCCTACTCTAAATCTCAAAAAAAAAAATCTCAACACAAAATTAAGCATGTTTGTCGACTCGGAATCATTATGTCCATCAAGACCACATCTTGTGAAACACGGCATGTATCACATGTATAAGAAGAAGGGAAAATATTTATAGAAGCACAAATAATTGGCCCGACCAAAGACCAATGCCGGATCAAGAGCAGAAAAATAGCTAAGCCAACTAACCATGGGGCCTACCGTACATCATTCTTCAGAAAGAAACTATGGTGCACCCCTGGCTTTAAATTTTAGTTTAAGGAATATTTCAGCACCTACCGAAATTACTGATTTTTAGGGAACCCGGTTTGCATTTCGGTCAAAGGGCGGAAACACCCACTTATAAAATTCAAAAGGATATTTGATTTTCTGAAAATATATTTGAATTGTTGTGTACAACTGAAATTGACTGGAATATTTTGAGCAAAAGGGTAATTCTTTCTGGTGTGTACTTAAATTCAGTAAAATCCATCGAAATCTCGGTGGAAGTGTAAACCATGGGTAAAGACGTAAAGTACAGTAGGTGCTTACGTGATTTATTTGTACTATATATATATATATATATATATATATATATATATATATATATATATATATATATATATATATATATAAGTTTCTAAATATTAGTTTGTGGGCTGGGCAGTGCGGGATAACGTGCGGAAGTGGGCCTGGTTCGCGGGGCATCTGTCTAAGTCGTTGTCAAGCTCCTGGGCCTCGTTCCTTCGCGCGCGGCGTCGTCGGTCGCCGCGTGAGTCATCGGTTCGGTCGTCGTCAAGCTCTGCACATCCCGCGTCCTCAACTCCTCATCACTCATTCATTACCACCGCTCATCCACCTCCTTATCTCCCCCACTCGTCGCCGCTCCCACAGCCGGTGGCATCCACACGATCGATCCGGAAACATTCGGCCTCCTCATCTCCTTGTTGAACCTGTATTTCCTAGCCCGGTTCAGTAGCTAGCTTAATTTCCTTCAGTTAGCAAAATAAGCGGCCGTGTCAACGTGTGAATGTACACTAGATGTGGCCTGGTAGTTTCAGTTAGTAGGTTGCTAGCTTGGCGCGGCCGTTGGAGTTGCATGGGATGGCATGCAGCGTAGCCCGCGGCACGCGCGCATCACCCGCAAGGCGAGCGTCGTGGGATGGCACGACCGGTAAGCTCGCAGGCGTGGTTGATCTCTCCCTTTGTAAGTTCAGTACAAATAAGAGAAAAGAAAATGAGAAAAGCTGCAACGCAGTACGCAGCACAAAACCACCTGAGTCATCGTCTTCCTCACGCCATTGTAGCCGTCAGCTTGAGTTTGTAGGTCTTCCTGGTTCCAACAAGTGGCATCAGAGCCCCGTCGTTCCTCGGCGACGATGGCTGGTTCAACATCGCCGGGGGGCACTCCGGTGACCGTTGACGCCGCAGCAGCGGCCCGTGCAGCAGCTGGCAAGAGCGGCGACGACGGCGCGCGGTCGCCGACTCCAGACCCCGGTCGCAGCCGTGGTCGGAGCCGAACCCGCAGGCACGGCAAGGAGATCGTCATGCACGAGCGCACGATCCAGGAGCGCCTCTTCCCGGGCGGCAACACGGTGTGGCCGATCCTCACGCCGACGAACTACTTTGAGTGGTCCATGCTGATGCAAATCAACATGGAGGCCAACTTGATGTGGGAAGAGGTTGAGGGAAACCCGACGAGCGTCCCCAACGACAAGGCGGCGCTGGCAGCTATCCTGCGATCCGTACCGCCGGAGATGGTGGGTGCGATCGTGGTGAAGAGGACGGCAAAGGAGGCGTGGGACACGATCAAGACCATGCGCATGGGCGTCGCGCGCGTCCGCGAGGCCATGGCGCAACGGCTGCGCTCCGAGTTTGAGGCGATCGCGTTCCGCGACGGCGAGACTCTCGACGCGTTCGGCATGCGGATCACCTCGCTTGTCAACAACCTGCGCTCTCTCGGTGACACCATGGATGAGGTGAGAGTGGTTCAGAAATTCCTCCGCGTCGTCCCGTCTCGTTACATGCAGATTGCTCTCGCCATCGAGACGATGCTCGAGCTCAACACGCTCTCCGTTGAGGAGCTCGTCGGTCGTTTGCGCTCCGCGGAGGAGCGCTACCTCACCAACGATCAAGGTGGAGGCGGCGGGGCACAACTGTTGATGACGGAGGCGCAGTGGCACGCACACAAGAACCAGCGCGCCCAAGGCCAGGGCAATGGCCAGGGCGGCGGTCAAGGCGGGTCCGGCGGACAAGGCGGGTCTGGCGGACAGGGCGGCGGCTCAAATCTTCGCCGCGGCAAGCAACAAAACCGCCGTCGCGGCGGCCAAGGTGGCGGTGGAAACGGCGGGCACGACGGTGCGCCGAACGGAGAGCGAAACATGTCCCAGGTCAAGTGTTACAATTGTAACAAGCCTGGGCACTTCTCCAAGCAGTGCACCGAGCCACGACGCGAGCGCAAGGAGTAAGCAAACCTGGTGCGTGGCGAAGGGGAGGACACGGAGACGTCTCTCCTGCTAGCCACGGTGAGCGCGCTCTCGACGACCACAGAGCGCCCGGTCGAGCGCGTTCTCCTCAATGAGGAGCGCTCCCAGGCGCGCGTTGCCCCCGTCGACGGCCGCTGCGACATGTCCTGGTATCTGGACACCGGGGCGAGCAACCACATGTCCGGGTGCCGGGAGATCTTCTCCGAGCTCGACGTCGGCATGAGCGGCTCCGTGCGGCTCGGCGACGGCAACGACGTGCAGATCGAGGGGAGGGGCACCATTCTGTTTGAGTGCCGAAACGGTGAGCACCTGACTCTGTCAGAGGTGTACTTTATAACTCGTCTTCGCAGCAACATCATCAGCTTGGGTCAGATGGACGAACTTGGGTGCGAGACCAACATCCGCCATGGGCTACTGCGGCTTCGCGATCAGGAAGGCCGCTTCATCGCGCGTGTTCAGAGGAAAGGCGGACGGCTGTACGTGCTCCGCCTGACGGCAGGGCGCCCGGTCTGCCTGTTGTCACACGGCGCGGACGAGGCGTGGCTGTGGCACGGTCGCTACGGCCACCTGAACTTCCGTGCGCTGCGGGACCTGGGGCGCTTGGGCATGGCGGGTGTCGTCCCCGTCATCAACCGCGTCGACCAAGTGTGTGATGGGTGCACCCTGGGCAAGCAGCATCGGCTGCCGTTTCCCCAGGCCACGACGTACCGCGCAGAGCGCGCTCTGGAGCTCGTTCACAGCGACCTTTGTGGCCCGATCAAGCCGGCCACAGCGGGAGGTAACCGGTATTTTCTCCTGATAGTTGATGATTGCTCACGATACATGTGGCTTGAGCTGTTGCAAACCAAGGATGAGGCCTTCGATCGCTTCAAGAAAATCAAGGCACGAGCCGAGGCCGAGTCGAACTGCAACCTCCTGGCGTTCCGCTCAGATCGGGGCGGCGAGTTCAACTCGATCGCCTTCCACAAGTACTGCGACGACGGCGGCATCAAGCACTGCACCACCGCGCCGTACACGCCCCAACAGAACGGCGTGGTCGAGCGGCGCAACCAGACAGTGGTCGAGATAGCCCGCTGTTTGCTGAAGGCCATGGCGGTGCCGGCGACGTTCTGGGGAGAGGCGGTGAAGACTGCGGTCTACCTCCTAAACCGTGCGCCCACGCGCAGCCTCGACGGACTGACGCCGTACGAGGCTTGGCACAAACGGAAGCCGGCGGTGCACCATCTTCGCGTCTTTGGTTGTGTGGCGCACGTGAAGCGGCTCGGCCCCGGCATCGACAAGTTGGCTGACCGCTCCACGTCGGCGATCTTCGTCGGGTACGAGGAGGGCGCCAAGGCCTACAGGGCCTCGATCCGTTGAGCAAGCGGGTGATCATAACCCGCGACGTCACCTTTAAGGAGCAGAGAAAGTGGGACTGGGCGACCACGGCCAATGGAGACGCCGCGCCCACGGTCGAACACCTTGTGGTCACCTACAGTGAGGAAGAGCACAACGAGCTGTCATCGCCGGCGCGCACTGGCTCTCCGGCTGTCTCTCTGGCGGCCTCCGCTACACCAATCAGCGCCAGCTCTTCGTCCTCCGGGGCGGCAGGGTCGCCTCCCATGGTGTCAACAAGTAGCACGCCTATAACCATGGAGGATGGTTGGGCCACACCGCCGGACGACGACAGCGAGCGCCACGACCTCGACCACACTCCGACCCGCTACCGCAAGATGAAGCATGTACTCGCGGAGCTGGACGCGGCGGCGAGGGAAGAACATGTCGGGCTGTGCCTCGTGGCTGCGGAGGAGCCGGACAGCGTCGATGAGGCACTTGACGAGGCGAGCTGGAAGCATGCCATGGACGCCGAGCTCACGGCGATCCGCGACAACGGCACGTGGGAACTCGCCATGCTCCCGCCCGGCCATAGAGCTATAGGGCTCAAGTGGGTGTACAAGATCAAGAGGGACGCCACCGGCAACACGGTGAAGCACAAGGAGGGGCTGGTGGCAAAGGGGTACGCGCAGCGGCAAGGCGTGGACTACGATGAAGTGTTCGCTCCGGTGGCGCGCATGGAGACTGTGCGGCTTCTGTTAGCACTCGCGGCGCATCGAGGCTGGCAAGTCCATCACATGGACGTTAAGTCCGCATTCCTGAATGGAGATCTTCTTGAAGAAGTGAACGTGCACCAGCCGCCGGGTTTTGTCATCGGCGGCGATGCGGGAAAGGTGTTGCGCCTCCGGAAGGCATTGTATGGCCTGAAGCAAGCGCCACGGGCTTGGAATGCCAAGCTCGACGCGTCGCTCGTGTCGCTCGGCTTCGAGCGCAGCCCTCTTGAGCACACGGTGTACGGGAGGGGTGCGGGCGCGTCGACTCTACTTGTCGGCGTCTACGTCGACGACTTGATCGTCACCGGCGTTGGCGACGAAGAAATCGCAGCGTTCAAGGAGCAGATGAAGAATCTGTTTGACATGAGCGATCTTGGACTTCTGTGCTACTACCTTGGCATAGAAGTTGTGCTACTACCTTGGCATAGAAGTTCAACAGAAGGCCGATGCGATCACCCTCTGCGAGGGCGCGTACGCGGCCAAGATCTTGGATGCAGCAGGGATGAGGGGGTGCAACCCTGCAGACACGCCGATGCAGAATCGGCTGAAACTTAGCAAGACCGGCGCCGGCAAGCCCGTGGATGCCACACGATATAGAAGCATCGTCGGGAGCCTGCGGTACCTCTGCAACACGAGACCAGACATCTCGTTTTCTGTTGGCATGGTGAGCAGGTATGTAACGCCCCGGATCCGATGCGCCAAGTGTCCGCCAGTTATTCGCCGTCGTTGCCATGTCATTTGCTTGCGTGTTGCATTTTACCATATCATCATATGCATCTCATTTTTCATACGTGTTCGTCTCATGCATCCGAGCATTTTCCCCGTTGTCCGTTTTGCAATCCGGCGCTCCTATGTCCTCCGGCGTTCCCCTTTTGTCTCATGTTGTGAGTGGGTGTTAAACTTTCTCAGAATGGCCCGAGGTTTGCCAAGCGGCCTTGGTATAGTACCGGTAGACCACCTGTCAAGTTTCGTGTCATTTGGAGTCTGTTTGATACTCCAACGGTTAATCGGGTAACCGCAAAAGCCTCCTTCTCTTTGCAGCCCAACACCCTTCCAAAGTGGCCCAAAACCCATCTAGCTCCCCTCCATGCTCTCGGTCGTTCGATCACGATCGTGTGGGTGAAAACCGCTCCTCATTTGGACTCTCCTAGCTCATTCTACCTATAAAAAGGCATCCCCCGTCCATTTCGCAGTCCAAACCCCCGAAACCCTAGTCTACTCCTCCCTCTCGCCCGGCGGACATGTCCGCGCACCGCCGGACGAAACCCGCCGCCGCTCCCGGCCAATCCGGG
>LT934112.1:670502678-670532039 GCA_900231445.1 Triticum turgidum subsp. durum | reverse complement strand
TAAGTGTTGGTCCAAACTAGAGCACCGTGCGGGACCATCCCTTGGCAACTTGGGTTACGTTGGTACCTGTACGCTTAGCTTATCCGGTGTTGCCCTGAGAACAAGATATGTGCAGCTCCTATCGGGATGTCGGTGCATCGGGTGGTCTTGCTGGTCTTGTTTTACCATTGTCGAAATGTCTTGTAAACCGGGATTCCGAGTCTGATCGGGTCTTCCTGGGAGAAGGTATATCCTTCGTTGATCGCGGGAGCTTGTCATGGGCTAAGTTGGGACACCCCTGCAGGGTATAATCTTTCGAAAGCCGTGCCTGCAGTTATAGGAAGATGGGAATTTGTTAATGTCCGGTTGTAGATAACTTGACACCAGATCCGAATTAAAATGCATCAACCGCGTGTGTAGCCGTGATGGTCTCTTTTCGGCGGAGTCCGGGAAGTGAACACGGTCTTTGGGTTATGTTTGATGTAAGTAGGAGTTCAGGATCACTTCTTGATCATTGCTAGCTTCACGACCGTTCCTTTTGCTCTCTTCTCGCTCTTATTTGCGTATGTTAGCCACCATATATGCTTAGTCGCTGCTGCAGCCTCACCACTTTACCCCTTCCTTTCTCTTTAAGCTTTGCTAGTTTAGATACCCATGGTAATGGGATTGCTGAGTCCTCGTGGCTCACAGATTACTACAACAACAGTTGCAGGTACAGGTTATGCGATGATCATGACGCGAGAGCGATGCTTGCTTGTCTTGAGTTCTTCTTCTGCTTCTTCTTCGATCAGGGGATAGGTTCCAGGTCGGCAGCCTGGGCTAGCAGGGTGGATATCGTTTGAGTTTCTGTTTGTGATTCATCCGTAGTCGGATGATGCTCTGATGTATTATGATGTTGTATTCGAGTGGCATTGTATGCCTTATGTATGTATCCCCATCTATTATGTAATGTTGATGTAATGATATCCACCTTGCAAAAGCGTTTCAATATGCGGGTCTATCCTTGGTGGGACCTTCGAGTTCCTTTTGGATAGGGTCGCATATTGGGCGTGACAAGGTACTTGGAGGCGCCGGCGGAGGCGCACTGGGCTGCTGTCAAGCAAATACTGCGCTACGTCAGTGGCACACTGAATCATGGCTGCTGTTACAAGCAAGGTGGTGCAGCACCGCCAGAAGTGATCGGCTACAGCGACAGCGATCACGCCGGCGATCTTGACGGTCGGCGGAGCACAATGGGAGTGGTCTTCTTCCTCAACTCCAGCCCGATCACATGGACTTCTCACAAGCAGAAGGCCGTCGCCATCTCGTCTTGCGAGGCTGAGTACATGGCGGCGGCAACCGCAGCCTGCCAAGGCGTGTGGCTGTGCAGGCTCCTCGGCGAGCTCACCGGCGACACTCCGACGAGGGCGAAGCTGCGCGTCGACAACAAGTCGGCGATTGCTCTGAGCAAGAATCCGGTGCACCATGACAGAAGTAAGCACATTGACATTCGATATCATTTCATTCGTGAGTGCATCGAAGACGGCAAGGTGGACGTCGACCACGTCGGCACTGACGGACAGCTTGCTGATTTCCTCACCAAGGCGCTCGGCCGAATCAAGTTTGTTGAAATGAGGCAGAAGGTTGGCGTCGGAGTGGTGAGCACCGGGCGTCAGAATTAGGGGTGAAATGTTGAACCTGTATTTCCTAGCCCGGTTCAGTAGCTAGCTTAGTTTCCTTCAGTTAGCAAAATAAGCGGCCGTGTCAACGTGTGAATGTACACTAGATATGGCCTGGTAGTTTCAGTTAGTAGGTAGCTAGCTTGGCGCGGCCGTTGGAGTTGCATGGGATGGCATGCAGCGTAGCCCGCTGCACGCGCGCATCACCCGCAAGGCGAGCGTCGTGGGATGGCACGACCGGTAAGCTCGCAGGCGTGATTGATCTCTCCCTTTGTAAGTTCAGTACAAATAAGAGGAAAGAAAATGAGAAAAGCTGCAACGCAGTATGCAGCACAAAACCACCTGAGTCATCGTCCTCCTCTCGCCATTGTAGCCGTGAGCTTGAGTTTGTAGGTCTTCCTGGTTCCAACACTCCCCACTCCCGTTGCCCGGTGTCTAATCCGCGTCCTCCCACCCGCACTCCGTCTCCCCCGACTTGCCGCTGCCCAGTCCTCGTCCGGCTCCTCTCCTTCATCCGTGGATCCGTCCCCGACCTGCTAATCCATCAGGTAATACATCCACCACAGCCTACTAATCCATCTCTTAATTACACCAACTAACTCTCTCTTCACACACACAGAGCAACCTGATCCGTGTCCTCCCCGCCGTATCCCTTCTCCTCAGACCACCTCCGGCTGCCTGCCGCGCAATCTCCGACCTCCCCGCTGTATCCCTTCTCCCCTGACCGCCTCTGGCTGCCTGCCGCGCAATCTCCGACCTTCCCGTCTCCTTCCTTCACCATATATCAGGTAACAGACCAATCGCCACTGCAGAGGATCCCAACCCCTCACCACCAGTTAATTGTTTTCATCTCTTTATTTATTTATGACACCAACTAACCGCTGCTTCACTCTGTCTATAGCCAGTCAGTTGCCGAGCCAAGAGAACAGTCAAGATGACAGGAGGAATTGTGACCGTGGCGAGCGGGGTGATGAACCCCCTCATCGGCAAGCTCACCACGCTCCTGGGCGACGAGTACAACAAGTTCAAAGGGGTCAAGAAGCAGGCCTCCTTCCTCCAGGAGGAACTTAGCGCCATGAATGCCGCCCTCCAGAAGCTGGAGCTCATGGATGACGAGCTCGATCCAAACATCAAGGACTGGAGGGACCATGTCAGGGAGATGTCCTACGACATGGAGAATTGCATCGACGACTTTATCCGTCAGTCCCGAGCTGACGATGCCAAGAGAAGCTTCATCAAGAATACTGCTCGACGCATCAAGAAGATGCGAGACCGTCTTCGTATAGCCCACCAGATGGAAGAACTCAAGACCCTCGCTATAGAGGCGAACGCTCGGCGCCAGAGGTATAAGGTTGATGATTGGAAGCCTGCCTCCGTCTCTGTGGATGTTGACCCAAAGGAGCAGATCCAACTGATCTCGGCCATCAAACTAAGTATATCCAACGACCTAGACTGCTCCAATGGCGAGCGTTCAACGTGTTTAATATGCAATTAATAGCATACCAAATATTGCACTAATCACAGAATTAACGCACAAATAATAGCATATCTAATATCCGTGTGCAATTAATATATTGCTCAAATATTAACGTGTGTTGCACGTGCGCATTTACTAGTACACAAAAATCATGCTTTTTTCAAATATGAGCGAATAAACATATCATAGTGGATTTTTTCACAGAATAAGCATATGATGTTTGAGGGCAGGTGTGGATTACAAAACTCAACGCAAATAAAAAATCTCAACACAAAATTAAGCATGCTTGTCGACTCGGAATCATTATGTTCATCAAGACCACATCTTGTGAAACACGACATGTATCACATGTATAAGAAGAAGGGAAAATATTTATAGAAGCACAAATAATAGGCCAAACCAAAGACCAATGCCGGATCAACAGCAGAAAATTAGCTAAGCCAACCAACCATGGGTCCTACCGTACATCATTCTCCAGAAAAAAAAAACTATGGTGCACCCCTGGCTTTAAATTTCAGTGTAAGAAATATGTCAGCACCTACCGAAATTACTGAATTTTAGGGAACTCGGTTTGCATTTCGGTCAAAGGGCCGAAAAACTGGCTTAAAATTCAAAAGAATATTCGATTTTCTGAAAAATATTTCAATTGTTGTGTACAACTGCAATTGACTGGAATATTTTGAGCAAAATGGTAAATCTTTCTGGTGTGTACTGAAATTCAGTAAAATCCATCGAAATCTCAGTGAAAGTGAAAACCATGAGTAAAGTACAGTAGGTGCTTACGTGATTTATTTGTAGTTTCTAAATATTAGTTTGTGGGCTGGGCAGTGCGGGATAACGTGCGGAAGTGGGCCTGGTTCGCGGGGCATCTGTCTAAGTCGTTGTCAAGCTCCTGGGCCTCGTTCCTTCGCGCGCGGCGTCGTCGGTCGCCGCGTGAGTCATCGGTTCGGTCGTCGTCAAGCTCTGCACATCCCGCGTCCTCAACTCCTCATCACTCAATCATTACCACCGCTCATCCACCTCCTTATCTCCCCCACTCGTCGCCGCTCCCACAGCCGGTGGCATCCACACGATCGATCCGGAAACATTCGGCCTCCTCATCTCCCCACTCGCGTCGCCGGTGTAAGATCCGCGTCCTCCCACCCGCACTCCGTCTCCCCCGACTCGCCGCCGCCCGGTCCTCGTCCGCCTCCGCTCCTTCACCGGGGATCCGTCCCCGACCTCCTGACCCGCTAATCCATCGGTAATACATCCACCACAGCCTGCTAATCCATCTCTTAATTACACCAACTCTCTGTTGTTGCCCCGCCTCCCTTGCGGCTGGCCTCCTCTCTCTCTCTCGCTCTGCTCACTCTCCCTCGCCGTCGTTCTGCTCACTGGAGAAGAAGAAGAAGTTCAGAAAAGTTCAGAGATACAGTGGACACAGGATCTTTTCCGGCGCACGAACGCCCCCTTTTCTTCCTCGAGCACGAACTCGATTGTGTCAGCTGTTACAACGATCACCCCATGGCTTTATATCCCCGAGCCAGCGCACTCGGCACGCACCCACGCCTCCACTCGCCCGCGATCTACTCCACGCCCTGCATGCTCTCGCCGCGCCCGCTACGCACACGCGTGCGCCTGCGTCTCGCGCTGAGCATCAACCAGGCGACCCGATCGCCCCGCGCGGATCGCCAACAGCCACACACACACTACCCCGGTGCACGGACACGCCCATGCACCACACGCAGGCACGCACACACTACTCGCCGCGGACCCGACACGCTCGACCCGGCCAGCTCGCGCCCATACACGCGCTGGTCGTGTCCGGTGCATCGCCACGGCTTATTAGCCCAACACTCGCGCCCTAAGCCGCGGCACAGAGCAGACCGGCGGCTTCGACGCCGTCGTCCACCAACAGCGCACGCTCGGTGACCGGCTCCTTCCGCATCAAGGGACACTCCCTCTTGAAGTGCCCTCTGACACCGCACTTGTAGCACTTCCCGCGGCGATTGTCCCCGCCGCCTGATGCCGTGCTCGCCGCGCCGTCGTCATCGTCTTCTCCGCGTGCACCGCCCCGACGCCGCTCGCGCGCCCTCCACTGCGCCGCCGTGAACATGAGCGAGCCGTTCGCTCGCTCGCTGTCTGCCTGCCCACGACGCCGCAGACGCTCGTCGAAAGCTTTCAGCCGCCCCAGCGCGTCCTCGAACGCCATGGCGTCGACGTCACAGAACTGCTCGATCCCGGCCACCGCCGTGTACAGGCGGTTCGGCACCGAGTCGAGCAGCTTCTTGACGAGGGCGGCGTCCTCCAGGGTCGAGCCCAACGCCGCGTAGCGCGCCGCCATCCCTCCGAGCTTGCCGGCGAAGTCGTCCAGCGTCTCGGCGTCCGCCATGCGCAGGAGCTCGAACTCCCCACGCCAAGTGCCCAGCCGCGCCGACCGCACACGCTCCACGAACTGTGCCTTCAGAGCAGCCCACACCTCCGCCGCCGTCTTCTTCGACGCCACCTGCAGCAGTAGGTCCTCGGCGAGCGCGCTGAGCAGGTAGGCGCGTGCGGGCTTGTCCTTCTTGGCGATGACGGCCGCCGCTGCGTCCTCCGGCACGACCACTGCCTCCCACAGCCCCGCCGCATCGAGGTTGGCCTCGATCTTGATCGCCCACACGGTGTAATTCACACCGGTGAGCTGTCGCACTGGTTGTGGCAGTGAACTGCCCGATCCGCCGGCGTACGGAACGATGGACATCGCCGGCGAGCTTCCTCCTCCACGTGGCTCTGATACCAAATGTTGTTGTCGCGCTTCCCTTGCGGCTGCCCTCCTTTCTCTCTCGCTCTGCTCACTCTCCCTCGCCGTCGTTCTGCTCACTAGAGAAGAGGAAGAAGTTCAGAAAAGTTCAGAGAGGCAGTGGACACAGGATCTTTTCTGGCGCACGAACGCCCCCTTTTCTTCCTCGAGCACGAACTCGATTGTGTCAGCTGTTACAACGATCACCCCGCGGCTTTATATCCCCGAGCCAGCGCACTGGGCACGCACCCACGCCTCCACTCGCCCGCGATCTACTCCACGCCCTGCATGCTCTCGCCGCGCCCGCTACACACATGCGTGCGTCTGCGTCTCGCGCTGAGCATCAACCAGGCGACCCAATCGCCCCGCACGGATCGCCAACAGCCACACACACACTACGCCGGTGCACGGACACGCCCATGCACCACACGCACGCACGCACACACTACTCGCCGCGGACCCGACACGCCCGACCCGGCCAGCTCGCGCCCATACACGCGCTGGTCGTGTCCGGTGCATCGCCGCGGCTTATTAGCCCAACACTCGTGCCCTAAGCCGCGGCACAGAGCAGCCCGGCGTCTTCGACGCCGTCGTCCACCAACAGCGCACGCTCGGCGACCGGCTCCTTCCGCATCAGGGGACACTCCCTCTTGAAGTGCCCTCTAACAACGCACTTGTAGCACTTCCCGTGGCGATTGTCCCCGCCGCCTGATGCCGTGCTCGCCGCGCCGTCGTCGTCGTCTTCTCTGCGTGCACCGCCCCGACGCCGCTCGCGCGCCCTCCACTGCGCCGCCGTGAACATGAGCGAGTCGTCCGCTCGCTCGCCGTCTGCCTGCCCACGACGCCGCAGACGCTCGTCGAAAGCTTTCAGCCGCCCCAGCGCATCCTCGAACGCCATGGCGTCGACGTCACAGAACTGCTCGATCCGGCCACCGCCGGGTATAGGCGGTTCGGCACCGAGTCGAGCAGCTTCTTGACGAGGACGGCGTCCTCCAGGGTCGAGCCCAACGCCGCGTAGCGCGCCGCCATCCCTCCGAGCTTGCCGGCGAAGTCGTCCAGCGTCTCGGCGTCCGCCATGCGCAGGAGCTCGAACTCCCCACGCAAAGTGCCCACTCGCGCCGACTGCACACGCTCCGCGCCCACGAACCGTGCCTTCAGAGCAGCCCACACCTCCGCCGCCGTCTTCTTCGATGCCACCTGCAGCAGTAGGTCCTCGGCGAGCGCGCTGAGCAGGTAGGCGCGTGCGGGCTTGTTCTTCTTGGCGATGACGGCCGCCGCCGCGTCCTCCGGCACGACCACTGCCTCCCACAGCCCCACCGCATCGAGGTTGGCCTCGATCTTGATCGCCCATGCGGTGTAATTCACACCGGTGAGTTGTGGCACTGGCTGTGGCAGTGAACTGCCCGATCCGCCGGCGTACGGAACGATGGACATCACCGGCGAGCTTCCTCCTCCACGTGGCTCTGATACCAAATGTTGTTGCCGCGTCTCCCTTGCGGCTGCCCTCCTCTTGCTCTGCTCACTCTCCCTCGCCGTCATTCTGCTCACTAGAGAAGAAGAAGAAGTTTAGAAAAGTTCAGAGAGGCAGTGGACACAGGATCTTTTCCGGCGCATGAACGCCCCCTTTTCTTCCTCGAGCACGAACTCGATCGTGTCAGTTGTTACAACGATCACCCCGCGGCTTTATATCCCCGAGCCAGCGCACTGGGCATGCACCCACGCCTCCACTCGCCCGCGATCTACTCCACGCCCTGCATGCTCTCGCTGCGCCCGCTATGCACACGCGTGCGCCCGCGTCTCACGCTGAGCATCAACCAGGCGACCCGATCGCCCCGCACGGATCGCCAACAGCCACACACACACTACCCCGGTGCACGGACACGCCCATGCACCACACGCACGCACGCACACACTACTCGCCGTGGACCCGACACGCCCGACCCGGCCAGCTCGTGCCCATACACGAGCTGGTCGTGTCCGGTGCATCGCCGCGGCTTATTAGCCCAACACTCTCTCTCTCTCTTCACATACACAGAGCACCCTGATCCGTGTCCTCCCCGCCGTATCCCTTCTCCCTGACCACCTCCGGCTGCCTGTCGCGCAATCCCCGACCTCCCAGTCTCCTTCCTTCACCATATATCAGGTAACAGACCAATTGCCACTGCAAAGGATCCCAGCCCCTCGCCACCAGTTAATTCTTTTAATCTCTTTATTTATTTATGACACCAAGTAACCTCTGCTTCACTCTGTCTGTAGCCAGTCAGCCGCCGAGGCAAGAGAGCACTCGAGATGGCCGGTGGAATTGTGACCGTGGCGAGCGGGGTGATGAACCCCCTCATCGGCAAGCTCACCGCACTCATGGGCGACGAGTACAAAAAATACAAAGGGGTCAGGAAGCAGGCCTCATTCCTTGAGAAGGAACTCAGCGCCATGAACGCAGCCCTTCAGAAGCTCGAGCTCATTGATGAGATCGATCCAACCGTCAAGGATTGGAGGGACCATGTTAGGGAGATGTCGTATGATATGGAGAATTGTATCGATGACTTCATGCGCCAGTCTCGAGCTGACGATGCCAAGGCGGGCTTCATCGAGAAGACTGCTCGGCGCATCAAGGAGTTGCGAGAGCGTCTTCGGATAGCCGACCGGATGGAATATCTTAAGACTCTTGCCATAGAGGCAAATGCTCGGCGTCAAAGGTATAATATTGATGATTGGAAGCCTACCTCAAGCACTGTGGCCGTTGACCCTCGACTGCGAGCGGTCTACCAGGAGGCGGATACTCCCGTGGGCATCGATGGCCCAAGGGAGGAGGTTGCCACTATTTTGATGGATGCTCAAAAGAAACTCAAAGTGGCGTCGATTGTGGGCTTCGGTGGTCTTGGTAAAACTACACTTGCCAAGCAGGTGTATGACAAGATTGGCTCGTTGTTCGACTGCAAAGCATTCTTTTCAATTTCGCAGAGGCCTGATATGACTGAGTTGCTCAACAATTTCCAACTGAAACTAGGGATGAGGGATCCCGATACATCTCGCACTCGCGAGGTTGATGACATCATTGAAGAGCTAAGGCAACATCTGAAAGAGAAGAGGTATTATTTGCACACGTTACTCGTGTTAGATTTGAGCTGAATAATTGGATAGTAGTATATATTTCGTATTGATTTTTATGCATCCAAGATCCATGCTTGATGTTTGCTTCTTTATGTATTTATGATAGAGAATTACAGAGAAAAATGCAAAAAAAATCATTTTTAGAAAATACATATTGGAGTATTGAGATATCCATCTGGTGTCATAAATGCTACGGTATTACAAACATGTTGCTCCCATCGGCCTTTCTTGAAAAGAGTTTTTTTTTAATTTTTTTAAGAGAGGGTCTGGAATGCCTACATGACCCATATGTGCTAAACAAGTTTGAAGTTTTAATGCATTATTCACATTTAGGGTTAAACAACCACTTCATACCTTTTTGTGTGAAAATAGTTAATTGGAAAATTGATTTATGAGGTCACATTTACATACACTGATTTTTGTCCATGCATGCGAGATTTGTGACTGTTTTTATCTTTATGTTTCGCGTATTTGTGATACACATGGACAGTATACATAAACTATTTGGCAGAAATACAATCATTAGAATTATCAATGTAAGTTTTGGTAATATTTTTTACAGTGTGTAAAATTTGCTAGGGTATATTGGAAACCTTTCGGTACTCATCCATGCCATTAATAAATAGATTTCTTTTGGAAGAAAGGTTCTGGAATGCCTATGCAATCCTTATGTGCTAAATGGTCATATGCTTTTGGCGTTATTTTTCCATTTATTATGATAATTCGTAGCTTCTTTGAGAAGTTACTATATCATTTTTGTGTAAAGAGTATTTGCTTGAACCTTTTTTTCCAATATGTTGATAATTTCGTCCATAATTAAATTATGTTCAACTATAATGTAATTAACCTCTGCAAACATTTGCATAGGTACCTGATTGTTGTCGATGATGTGTGGGATCAACCAACATGGAATACCATTAAGTGTGCTTTTCCTGAAGATATTAATGGAAGTAGAGTAGTAGTTACAACACGAGTGGAAGACGTGGCTGCAGCAGCCTGTCAGAATGACGGCGAGGGCATCTACAAAATGGAACCCCTCAGTGAGCAAAACTCAAGAATGCTATTGTTGAATAGAGTATTTGGGTCCAAACATGATTGTCCACCCCATCTGAAAGAAGTTATGGCTGAGATTTTGAAGAAGTGTCATGGATTGCCACTTGCAATTATCACAATAGCTAGCCTATTAGCCAATAAAGAAACGTCAAGGAAGAGCTGGGAGAGCATAAGGGATTCTTTGGGTACCCAGCTTGCCATAAATCTCACCTTGGAAGAGATGAAGAGTATATTAAACTTGAGCTACATGCATCTTCCTGCCCATCTGCGGGCATGCTTTTTGTACTTTGGTATGTATCCCGAGGACCGCGACATCCTTAGGGACGATCTGGTTCGGCAATGGATAGCTGAAGGCCTTGTTAGTAATTTGCATGGGCATGACCTAGAGGATGTTGGAAGGAGTTATTTCAATGAGCTTATCAATAGAAGTATGATTCAGCCTGGTAGGATATACCGTGAAGAGGTGGTGTCATGCAGGGTACATGACATGATGCTTGATTTGATCTTAAGCAAGTGCGATGAAGATAACTTTATAAGTGTGGCATACAATTACAACGACATGGCAAGACTGCACGGCAATAAATACAAGGTTCGCCGGTTATCCGTTAGTTCTGTGGCTGGTCGTGGAGCAACATATGCCCCAACTATTGATATCTGCCTATCACAAGTTCGATCATTTACACTTTTCTGGACCCGCCTGCCTTCTCTTTTGTTGTTCAAGTATCTCCGGGTGTTGAGAATAGAAGAACACAGCCAAGGTCAGGAGACCACACTTGACCTCACTGCTATTGGCCAATTGTTTCTCTTGAGGTATTTGTATGTTACAGTGCGGTGTTCCGTACAACTCCCTGCTGAACTTCAAGGGCTTGTTTACTTGGAGACGTTGGACATACCTTCTGCACGGCTCAAGAGCATCCCCTCAGATATAGCCCAATTGTCTCGGTTGTCATATCTTGACATTCGGATGGAAAAATTCATGTCTGAATGTATTGGGAATATGAAATCACTGCGTAGTTTGGTAATAAAGAGTGTTGAGTTGTCCATGAAGGAAGTGAATTCAGTGAAGGTTATTATGGGTCTCGGAGAGCTGACCAATCTAAGGACGCTGCGGATCGGAGTGAATGGTTGGAAAAAGGCAGAACATGATGCTTTCGCCGGCTCCCTTGCAAAGCTCCATAACCTCAAATCTCTTAATTTCAGTACTGGCTATACTGGTTGGACGCTGCGGATCGGAGTGGCTGGTTGGCAAAAGCCAGAACTTGATACTCTCGCCAGCTCCCTTGCAAAGCTCCATAGCCTCAAATCTCTTAGTTTGAGTGGTCGCTGTATTGAAGAAGATAACCAATTGGGCTCATTATCCAATCCTTTTCCGCATCTCGAGGAATTTATCGGCGGCTATTCATGGGAATTCCGTAGAGTTCCCGTATGGATGGGTGGTCTAAATTGCCTTCGCATCCTGGAGCTGCGTGTGATGGAGGCGTCAACTCAGGAGGTCAATCTTCTTGGACAGCTTCCGTCCCTCGTCGTACTCTGGCTCTGGACGTCACATATCCCTAAAGAAAGGACTATATTGGGCACGGGACTGTTCCCAGTTCTGAAGAGACTCCAATTTTGGGCTGAGGAAGATGTTGGGGCTTACCTAGGGTTCGAGGCGGGGGCCATGCCCAACCTACGCGACCTCACTATCTCCACATCGAGGGTGCCCAACCTACGCGACCTCACTATCTCCACATCGCGGGAACACGGCGCTATACCAGTTGGCCTGGAGCACCTGTACCGCCTTGAGACGGTCTATCTGAGTAGGGCTCTCCCCCGTGATGCCATAGTGTCCTCTGCGTTCAGGGACGCTTTATCAGCGCACCCAAACCACCCTTCCGTTGGCCCTTGATATTAGTTGATTTCTAGTGAGCTGCTCAGCAGGCCTTTCAATTAATGTTGGGCATGCGGGCTAATTTGGTACTACCATGTAATGTAATGTAATGTAATGTAATGTTAGCTACCTCTGCATATTTAACTTCCGCATGCATGACTGAACTTTGCGTATCATTTTTGTCCTGGAATGTGCATGATTTTACATATTGTGTGATGACTGGACTGTGCGTTACTACATGATGACACTGTTGAGTTGACAATGAGCTGTGACACAACTGTCAATCAGTTTGCAAGGTCATGAAGACTCAGCTACGCAACGAGCAGGTTAGTTAATTAATTGTTTGCAAAGGTCGTCAGGAATTTTCTTCTCTGTCTTCAGTAATGCGATGTCTCCAGGAAGCATGCAGACGAGTCGGAAATCGCCCAGAACTGGGTTGGCACCAAGAGGGCCTCTTAGGTTGGGGGTCGGGATTGGGTTATGTCAGTGTACCTTGTTAGTGCTGTCACACGAAATAGTTGAGATCCGGTGGTTTCAGATACAAGGATTCAGAGTTGTACAGGGAGGAAGCAGGGGAAAGTGTCGAAATGGAGTTTGTATTTGTGACTGCGTTGTCATTCTGTCTTACCAGTAGTGAGCTGCTCAACAGGCCTTTCAATTTTTGGTGTGGGCTAATTTGGGCATGCGGGCTAATTTGGTACTCCCTCGGTAAACTAATATAAGAGCGTTTAGATCACTATTTTAGTATTCTAAACGCTCTTATATTAGTTTACGGAGGGAGTACCATGTAATTTAATGTTATCTACCTCTGCATATTAATTTCAGCGTGGATCATGAGGGTTGCACCGAACTGAACTTTGCCTATCATTTTTGGTGTGGAATGTGCATGATTTGATACATTGTGTGTTGACAGGATACATGATCTTGGCCCGTGTCACAGGATAATGTGCTTTATCAGCGCACCCAAACCGCCCTTCCGTTGGCCCTTGATATTAGTTGATTTATTATTATGTCAAGATGCATTTTGAATTTGGCAGGTTTCCGCTTAATATTAGTTGATTTCTTTTACCAACAGTGAGCTGCTCGGCAGGCCTTTCAATTAATGACGGGCATGCGGACTAATTTGGTAGTAGCATGTAATGTGATGTTTGCTACCTCTGAATATTAATTTCCGCATGCATCATGAGGGTTACACCGAACTGAAGTTTGCCTATGATTTTTGTTGTGGAATGTGCATGATTTGATATATTGTGGGAATAACTGGATTGTGCGTCAGCGTTACTACTGATGACACTGTTGAGTTGACAGTGATTAGAACACATGATCTTGGCCCGTGAAACAACTAGTTTGTTGTAACTGTCAATCAGCTTGCAAGATCGTAATAGTGGCAATAAAACTCCATGACATCTCCTTCGCGTTTGCTCAGCTTACGCAACGAGCAGGTTAGTTAATTGTTCGCAAAGGTCGTCAAAAAGTTTCTTCTCTGAGTTGAGCAATGTGATGTCTTCAGGAAGCGTGCAGAGAAGTCGGAAATCGCGCAGGACTGGCCTCTTAGGTTGGGGGTCCGGGGTGGGTTATGTCAGTGTACATTGTTATGAACCTGGCTAATGGTGTCACGCCAAATAGTTAAGATTCGGTGGTTTCAGATACAAGGATTCAGAGTTGTACAGGGAGGAAGCAGGGGTTTTATTTACTCTTGTTGCCAATGCAACCAACTCTCCACTCACTCTTTACATTGGTTTAATCCTGAACACCTGATCACAACGAGTCAAAGAGCGCCACGTCAGCCCGCTGGGCCCGCCTTGTCATTTACATTGGTGCTCACCTGTGCATGCTTGATCAAGTCATGCTCTTGTGCCGTCTTGTCGCCCTTGATCATGACATACTACATGAGGCGGTTTAATCCTCCTTTTCAAATCAAATAAATAAAAACATGAGGTTGCAGTTCGAGTCTGACCGCCACCTCCAACTGGAGCGACATCAACATCCACGCCGCCCGCCATTTCCATAGGTACAATTTTTTTCAAAAAAGAAAGAAGGGGAAATGAGGAAGCTTATTCATATCTACATTTCTTATCTTTTGCACAGCTCTGTAGATATATAGATGGGCTGCTTGCTGGTTTCTGTAGTACCACTGAATAGTCTTCAACCGTTAATCTGTCCTTTTGCCTAATCCCTGTATTTATTGTATAATATGCCTGATGTTGTCAGCACAATGTTCCAATGACTTGGAGCAGTTTTGTATCTGCTCTGGCCACAACTCTGTAACTGAATTTTCTGAATATATATAACCAACAAAAGAAGCAACCGCCTGCCAAGGAGAAGGAGAGCTGAATCTTAAGAGGCTTACGAGGTTGCATCAGTCCAACAGAACAAAGAAGCTCCTGCTACTAAGGCCAACTCCACCGCGCGACCCCATCCTGTCCGGCCCCTTCGTTTGGGGGTAAAAGGTGTTGGAAATATGCCCTAGAGGCAATAATAAAAGGAGTATTATTATATTTCCTTGTTCGTGATAATTGTCTTTTATTCATGCTATAATTGTGTTATCCGGAAATCTTAATACACGTGTGAATAGATAGACCACAACATGTCCCTAGTGAGCCTCTAGTTGACTAGCTCGTTGATCAATAGATAGTCATGGTTTCCTGACTATGGACATTGGATGTCATTGATAACGGGATCACATCATTAGGAGAATGATGTGATGGACAAGACCCAATCCTAAGCATAGCACAAGATCGTATAGTTCGTTTTGCTAGAGCTTTTCCAATGTCAAGTATCTCTTCCTTAGACCATGAGATCGTGTAACTCCCGGATACCGTAGGAGTGCTTTGGGTGTACCAAACGTCACAACGTAACTGGATGACTATAAAGGTGCACTACAGGTATCTCCGAAAGTGTTTGTTGGGTTGACACGGATCGAGATTGGGATTTGTCACTTCGTATTACAGAGAGGTATCACTGGGCCTACTCGGTAGTGCATCATCATAATGAGCTCAAAGTGACTAAGTGTCTGGTCATGGGATCATGCATTACGGTACGAGTAAAGTGACTTGCCGGTAATGAGATTGAACAAGGTATTGGGATACCGATGATCGAATCTCGGGCAAGTAACATACCGTCTGACAAAGGGAATAGTATACGGGATTGATTGAATCCTCGACATCGTGGTTCATCCGATGACATCATCGAGGAGCATGTGGGAGCCAACATGGGTATCCTTATCCCGCTGTTGGTTATTAACCGGAGAGCAATCTCGGTCATGTCTGCATGTCTCCCGAACCCGTAGGGTCTACACACTTAAGGTTCGGTGACGCTAGGGTTATTAGGAAGACTTATATGTGATTACCGAATGTTGTTCGGAGTCCCGGATGAGATTCCGGACGTCACGAGGAGTTCTGGAATAGTTCGGAGGTAAAGATTTATATATGGGAAGTTGTCATACGGACACCGGAAAGTTTTGGGGGCATATCGGTATTGTACCGGGGCCACC
The DNA here is from genome assembly GCA_900231445.1 of Triticum turgidum subsp. durum. Taxonomy (NCBI): domain Eukaryota; kingdom Viridiplantae; phylum Streptophyta; class Magnoliopsida; order Poales; family Poaceae; genus Triticum; species Triticum turgidum. The sequence continues at coordinate 670,516,634 of LT934112.1, read as the reverse complement.
GGAGGGGTTCCGGGGGTCCACCGGGAGGGGCCACCCCTCTCGGAGGGCCTCATGGGCCGCAAGGGGCAGGGAACCAGCCCCTGGAGGGCTGGGCGCCCCCCCCCCTTGGGCCCATGCGCCTAGGGTTGGGGAGGGGAACCCTAGTGGGGGCGCCCCCCTTGCTTGGGGGGCAAGCCCCCCTCCCTGGCCGCCGCCCCCCCTCTAGATCTCATCTAGAGGGGCCGGCCCCCCTTCCCTCTTCCCCTATAAATAGAGGGGCGAGGGGAGGGCTGAACACCTGATCCAAGGCGCAGCCCCTCCCCTCCCCAACACCTCTCCTCCTCCGTTGAGTGCTTGGCGAAGCCCTGTCGGAGTACTGTCTCTCCACCATTATCACGCCGTCGTGCTGCTGCTGGAGCCTTCTTCCTCAACCTCTCCTTCCCCCTAGCTGGATCAAGAAGGAGGAGACGTTGTCCGTTCCGTACGTGTGTTGAACGCGGAGGTGCTGTCCGTTCGGCACTTGGTCATCGGTGATTTGAATCACGGCGAGTACGACTCCATCATCACCGTTCCCTTGAACGCTTCCGTACGCGATCTACAAGTGGTATGTAGATGCAATCTCTCTCCTATGACTCGTTGCTTAGATGAACTAATAGATGGATCTTGGTGAAACCGTAGGAAAAATTTTAATTTTCTGCAACGTTCCCCAACAGTGGGATCAGAGCTAGGTCTATGCGTAGTTCTCTATTGCACGAGTAGAACACAATTTTGTTGTGGGCGAAGATCTTGTCAACTTGCTTGCCGCTACTAGTCTTTTCTTGCTTCAGCAGTATTGCGGGATGAAGCGGCCCAGACCGACCTTACACGTACGCTTACGTGAGACAGGTTCCACCGACTGACATGCACTAGTTGCATAAGGTGGCTAGCAGGTGTCTGTCTCTCCTACTTTAGTTGGAGCGGATTAGATGAAAAGGGTCCTTATGAAGGGTAAATAGAAGTTGACAAAATCACGTTGTGGTTATTCGTAGGTAAGAAAACGTTCTTGCTAGAACCCAATTGCAGCCACGTAAAAGATGCAACAACAATTAGAGGACGTCTAACTTGTTTTTGCATCAATTGTCATGTGATCTGATATGGCCAGAAGTTGTGATGAATGATGAATGATATATTGTGATGTATGAGATCATGTTCTTGTAATAGGAATCACGACTTGCATGTCGATGAGTATGACAACCGGCAGGAGCCATAGGAGTTATCTTAATTATTGTATGACCTGCGTGTCATTGATTCAACGCCATGTAAATTACTTTACTTTATTGCTAAACGTGTTAGCCATAGTAGTAGAAGTAATAGTTGGCGAGCAACTTCATAGAGACACGATGATGGAGATCATGATGATGGAGATCATGGTGTCATGCCGGTGCCAAGATGATCATGGAGCCCCGAAGATGAAGATCAAAGGAGCTATATGATATTGGCCATATCATGTCACTACTTTATATATTGCATGTGATGTTTATTATGTTTTATGCATCTTGTTTACTTAGAACGGCGGTAGTAAATAAGATGATCCCTTATAATAATTTCAAGAAAGTGTTCCCCCTAACTGTGCATCGTTGCTAAAATTCGTCGTTTCGAAGCACCATGTGATGATCGGGTGTGATAGATCCTTATGTTCACATACAACGGGTGTAAGACAGTTTTACACATGCAAAACACTTAGGGTTAACTTGACAAGCCTAGCATGTACAGACATGGCCTCGGAACACAAGAGACCGAAAGGTTGAACATGAGTCGTATGGAAGATACGATCAACATGGAGATATTCACCGACGATGACTAGTCCATCTCACGTGATGATCGGACACGGCCTAGTCGACTCGGATCATGTAACACTTAGATGACTAGAGGGATGTCAAATCTGAGTGGGAGTTCATTAAATAATTTGATTAGATGAACTTAATTATCATGAATATTAGTCTAAAATCTTTGCAAAATGTCTTGTAGATCAAATGGCCAACGCCCATGTCACCATGAACTTCAATGCGTTCCTAGAGAAAACCAAGCTGAAAGATGATGGCAGCAACTATTCGGACTGGGTCCGGAACCTGAGGATCATCCTCATAGCAGCCAAGAAACAATATGTCCTAGAAGCACCGCTAGGTGAAGCACCCATCCCAGAGAACCAAGACATTATGAATGCTTGGCAGTCTCGTGCTGATGATTACTCCCTCGTTCAGTGCGGCAGGCTTTACAGCTTAGAACCGGGGCTCCAAAAGCATTTTGAGCAACACGGAGCATATGAGATGTTCGAGGAGCTGAAAATGGTTTTTCAAGCTCATGCCCGGGTCGAGAGATATGAAGTCTCCGACAAGTTCTATAGTTGTAAGATAGAGGAAAACAGTTCTTTCAGTGAGCACATAATCAAAATGTCTGGGTTGCACAACCGCCTGTACCAGCTGGACATTAACCTCCCGGACGAGGCGGTTATTGACAGAATCCTTCAGTCGCTCCCACCGAGCTACAAGAGCTTTGTGATGAACTACAATATGCAGGGGATGGTGAAAACTATTCCTGAAGTATTTTCAATGCTGAAGTCAGCAGAGGTTGAAATCAAGAAAGAACATCAAGTGTTGATGGTCAATAAAACCACTAAGTTCAAAAAGGGCAAGGGTAAGAAGAACTTCAAGAAGGACGGCAAAGATGTTGCCGCGCCCGGTAAGCAAGTTGCCGGGAAGAAGTCAAAGAATGGACCCAAGCCTGAGACAGAGTGCTTTTATTGCAAAGGGAAGGGTCACTGGAAGCGGAACTGCCCCAAATACTTAGCGGACAAGAAGGCCGATAACACTAAAGGTATATTTGATATACATGTAATTGATGTGTACCTTACCAGTACTCGTAGTAACTCCTGGGTATTTGATACTGGTGTCGTTGCTCATATTTGTAACTCACAGCAGGAGCTACGGAATAAACGGAGATTGGCGAAGGACGAGGTGACGTTGCGAGCCGGGAATGGTTCCAAAGTCGATGTGATCGCCGTCGGCACGCTACCTCTACATTTACCTACGAGATTAGTTTTAAACCTCAATAATTGTTATTTAGTGCCAAGTTTGAGCATGAACATTGTATCAGGATCTCGTTTAATGCGAGATGGCTACTCATTTAAATCCGAGAATAATGATTGTTTTATTTATATGAGAGATATGTTTTATGGTCATGCTCCAATGGTCAATGGTTTATTCTTAATGAATCTTGAACGTAATATTACACATATTCATAGTGTGAATACCAAAAGATGTAAAGTTGATAACGATAGTCCCACATACTTGTGGCACTGCCGTCTTGGTCACATTGGTGTCAAGCGCATGAAGAAGCTCCATTCTGATGGACTTTTAGAGTCTCTCAATTATGAATCATTTGACACATGCGAACCATGCCTTATGGGCAAAATGACCAAGACTCCGTTCTCTGGAACAATGGAGCGAGCAACCAACTTGTTGGAAATCATACATACTGATGTGTGCGGTCCAATGAGCGTTGAGTCTTGCGGAGGATATCGTTATGTTCTCACTCTCACAGACGACTTAAGTAGATATGGGTATGTCTACTTGATGAAACACAAGTCTGAGACCTATGAAAAGTTCAAGGAATTTCAGAATGAGGTGGAGAATCAATGTGACCGAAAAATAAAGTTCTTACGATCAGATCGTGGAGGAGAATATTTAAGTCACGAATTTGGTACACACTTAAGAAAATATGGAATCATTTCACACTCACGCCGCCTAGAACACCTCAGCGTAACGGTGTGTCCGAACGTCATAATCGCACTCTATTGGATATGGTGCGATCTATGATGTCTCTTACAGATTTACCGCTATCATTTTGGGGATACGCTCTAGAAACGGCTACATTCACTTTAAATAGGCCACCGTCTAAATCCGTTGAGACGACACCGTATGAATTATGGTTTGGGAAAAAACCTAAGCTGTCGTTTCTAAAAGTTTGGGGATGCGATGCTTATGTCAAGAAACTTCAACCTGAAAAGCTCGAACCCAAGTTAGAAAAATGCGTCTTCATAGGATACCCTAAGGAAACCATTGGGTATACCTTCTACCTTAAATCCGAAGGCAAGATCTTTGTTGCCAAGAACGGATCCTTTCTGGAAAAAGAGTTTCTCTCGAAAGGAGTAAGTGGGAGGAAAGTAGAACTCGATGAAGTACTACCTCTTGAACCGGAAAGTAGTGCAGCTCAGGAAAATGTTCCTGTGGTGCCTACACCTACTGGAGAGGAAATTAATGATGATGATCAAGGTACTTCGGATCAAGTTGCTACTGAACTTCGTAGGTCCACAAGGACACGTTCCACACCAGAGTGGTATGGCAACCCTGTCCTGGAAATCATGTTGTTAGACAATGGTGAACCTTCGAACTATGAAGAAGCGATGGCGCGCCCAGATTCCAACAAATGGCTTGAAGCCATGCAATCCGAGATAGGATCCATGTATGAAAACAAAGTATGGACTTTGACAGACTTGCCTGATGATCGGCGAGCGATAGAAAACAAATGGATCTTTAAGAAGAAGACAGACACGGATGGTAATGTCACCATCTGTAAAGCTCGACTTGTCGCTAAAGGTTATCGGCAAGTTCAAGGGGTTGACTACGATGAGACTTTCTCTCCCGTAGCGAAGCTGAAGTCCGTCCGAATCATGTTAGCAATTGCCGCATACTATGATTATGAGATATGGCAAATGGACGTCAGAACAGCATTCCTTAACGGCTATCTTAAGTAAGAAATGTATATAATGCAGCCGGAAGGTTTTGTAGACCCTAAGAATGCTAACAAGGTATGCAAGCTCCAGCGATCCATTTATGGGCTGGTGCAAGCATCTCGGAGTTGGAATATTCGCTTTGATGAGATGATCAAAGCGTTTGGGTTTATGCAGACTTATGGAGAAGCCTGCGTTTACAAGAAAGTGAGTGGGAGCTCTGTAGCATTTCTCATATTATATGTAGATGACATACTTTTGATGGGAAATGATATAGAACTCTTGGACAGCATTAAGGCCTACTTGAGTAAAAGTTTTTCAATGAAGGACCTTGGAGAAGCTGCTTATATATTAGGCATCAAGATCTATAGAGATAGATCGAGACGCCTCATAGGTCTTTCACAAAGCACATACCTTGATAAGATTCTGAAGAAGTTCCAAATGGATCAGTCCAAGAAAGGGTTTTTGTCTGTACTGCAAGGTGTGAGATTGAGCTCGGCGCAATGCCCGACCACGGCAAAAGATAAAGAAGAGATGAGCGTCATCCCATATGCCTCCGCCATAGGATCTATTATGTATGCCATGCTGTGTACCAGACCTGATGTAAACCTTGCCGTAAGTTTGGTAGGAAGGTACCAAAGTAATCCCGTCAAGGAACACTGGACAGCGGTCAAGAATATCCTGAAGTACCTGAAAAGGACTAAGGACATGTTTCTCATTTATGGAGGTGACAAAGAGCTCGTCGTAAAGGGTTACGTCGACGCTAGCTTCGACACGGATCTGGATGACTCTAAGTCACAAACCGGATACGTGTATATGTTGAATGGTGGAGCAGTAAGCTGGTGCAGCTGCAAGTAGAGCGTCGTGGCGGGATCTACGTGTGAAGCGGAGTACATGGCAGCCTCGGAAGCAGCGCATGAAGCAGTTTGGGTGAAGGAGTTCATCACCGACCTAGGAGTCATACCCAATGCGTCGGGGCCAATCAAACTCTTCTGTGACAACACTGGAGCTATTGCACTTGCCAAGGAGCCCAGGTTTCACAAGAAGACCAGGCACATCAAGCGTCGCTTCAACTCCATTCGTGAAAATGTTCAAGATGGAGACATAAAAATTTGCAAAGTGCATACGGATCTGAATGTCGCAGATCCGTTGACTAAACCTCTTCCGCGGGCAAAACATGATCAACGCCAGAACTCTATGGTGTTCGATTCATCACAATGTAACTAGATTATTGACTCTAGTGCAAGTGGAAGACTGTTGGAAATATGCCCTAGAGGCAATAATAAAAGGATTATTATTATATTTCCTTGTTCATGATAATTGTCTTTTATTCATGCTATAATTGTATTATCCGGAAATCGTAATACACGTGTGAATACATAGACCATAATATGTCCCTAGTGAGCCTCTAGTTGACTAGCTCGTTGATCAATAGATAGTCATGGTTTCCTGACTATGGACATTGGATGTCATTGATAACGGGATCACGTCATTAGAAGAATGATGTGATGGACAAGACCCAATCCTAAGCATAGCACAAGATCGTGTAGTTCGTTTTGCTAGAGCTTTACCATTGTCAAGTATCTCTTCCTTAGACCATGAGATCGTGTAACTCCCGGATACCGTAGGAGTGCTTTGGGTGTACCAAACGTCACAACGTAACTGGGTGACTATAAAGGTGCACTACAGGTATCTCCGAAAGTGTCTGTTGGGTTGACACGGGTCGAGACTGGCATTTGTCACTTCGTATTACGGAGAGGTATCACTGGGCCCACTCGGTAGTGCATCATCATAATGAGCTCAAAGTGACCAAGTGTCTGGTCACGGGATCATGCATTACGGTACGAGTAAAGTGACTTGCCGGTAACGAGATTGAACGAGGTATTGGGATACCGACGATCGAATCTCGGGCAAGTAACATACCGTCTGACAAAGGGAATAGTATACGGGATTGATTGAATCCTCGACATCGTGGTTCATCCGACGACATCATCGAGGAGCATGTGGGAGCTAACATGGGTATCTAGATCCCGCTGTTGGTTATTAACCGGAGAGCAATCTCGGTCATGTCTGCATGTCTCCCGAACCCGTAGGGTCTACACACTTAAGGTTCGGTGACGCTAGGGTTATTAGGAAGACTTATATGTGATTACGGAATGTTGTTCGGAGTCCCAGATGAGATCCCGGACGTCACGAGGAGTTCCGGAATAGTTCGGAGGTAAAGATTTATATATGGGAAGTTGTCATACGGACACCGGAAAGTTTTGGGGGCATATCGGTATTGTATCGGGGCCATCGGAGGGGTTCCGGGGGTCCACCGGGAGGGGCCACCCCTCTCGGAGGGCCTCATGGGCCACAAGGGGCAGGGAACCAGCCCCTGGAGGGCTGGGCGCCCCCCCCCTTGGGCCCATGCGCCTAGGGTTGGGGGGGCCCTAGTGGGGGCGCCCCCCTTGCTTGGGGGCAAGCCCCCCTCCCTGGCCGCCGCCCCCCCTCTAGATCTCATCTAGAGGGGCCGGCCCCCCTTCCCCCTTCCCCTATAACTAGAGGGGCGAGGGGAGGGCTGAACACCCGATCCAAGGCGCAGCCCCTCCCCTCCCCAACACCTCTCCTCCTCCGTTGAGTGCTTGGCGAAGCCCTGTCGAAGTACTGTCTCTCCACCATCATCACACCGTCGTGCTGCTGCTGGAGCCTTCTTCCTCAACCTCTCCTTCCCCCTTGCTGGATCAAGAAGGAGGAGACGTCGTCCGTTCCGTACGTGTGTTGAACGTGGAGGTGCTGTCCGTTCGGCACTTGGTCATCGGTGATTTGAATCACGGCGAGTACGACTCCATCATCACCGTTCCCTTGATCGCTTCCGTATGTGATCTACAAGTTGTATGTAGATGCAATCTCTCTCCTATGACTCGTTGCTTAGATGAACTCATAGATGGATCTTGGTGAAACCGTAGGAAAAAATTTAATTTTCTGCAACGTTCCCCAACAAAAGGGACAAACCGGTCGGCCCAGCGCGCGGGAGCAAACAGACTTTTGTCCATTTTATGTCCGCTTTCGACCCATCCTCGGCCCAAGTTTGCGCCGGTTTTGGGGTGAAACGGACATCGCACGGACGGGCAGGACACGCGCGCTTGTCCGCCCCTGGCCCGCCTGTCGGTGACACAAAGCAAAACCCCCCGCTACCCCTTTGGCGCCATTTCCCCCTCAAACCTCCCACATCCCGCCGTCCCACTCCTTCCCCCGTCCATGGCAGACGCCCAGCCGAACTCCAGCGGGCTGGCCGTTGACCCGCCCGGAATGGCCAAGAAGAAGAAGGGCAAGGCGCCAAGGAAGCCGCAGTCGGAGTGCACGCCGGAGGAGATCGCCAAGTTGGACGCGGAATCGACGAAGAGGAGGGGGCCTTAGGGCGGTCTCCAAGGACAACCTCGCTGCGGCCAAGAGAGCCGCCGACCGCGCTGCGATTGAGGCCGCGCGGCGCAAGGCCTAGGTCGAGGAGAAGGAGGCCATCGTCAGCAAAGCGCATGCCCTTCTCATGATGGGCGTTTGTCGTCCGGCCGGTTTCTCTAGAGCGGCCGTCAGTCCGGCAAGCACAGGGTCGTCGGTCGCCCGGCCTTCGCATTGCCAGTCACCCACGTCGCGGACCATGCCAATGTCGCCTGGCTTCCCCCCGCCAAGGCATGACGGACATACCCATTTCTCGGGGTCGCCGGACGTGAACGTGATCCCGCCGTACACCCCGCGCACGGCGGCCGTCATCGACCTCAACGTCACCCCTGGGTCCACCAGCGGCGGCCGGCCGGCCGTCGAGATGCAAAGAAAGCATGCACGGCCGCCGTTTACGGGCACCATGCCGTCCCCCCGCATCTTGTTCGACGGAATGCCAACACCAACGCCACCGGTCGACGACCCCTACTACGACCAGTTCATGGAGGAAGTGATCTACGAGGGTGGGCACGTCCCTGTCTACGACCCCGAGGAGACCCAAACTCAGGATGGCCGCGGCCAGTTCACTGTCGATGAAGAGGCCGACGACCGTGTTGACTACGACCATGGTGACTCGTGGCATGAGGAGGTTGATATCTATGTCGAAGGTGATGATGATGAAGAAGAAGGCAATGACATGGATATTAGTGGCGAGCAATTGTTCATCGACAAGCTCACCCAAAGAGCGGAAGCACAAAAGAGGAGGAAGCGCATTCGAACGGGTTCATATACACAAGATGAGGACAACTTGATTTGCCAATGTTGGATGGAGATTAGCCAAGATCCGAGGACGGGCGCGCAACAAAAGGGCATAGGTTTTGGACGAGAGTCCACAAAACTTTCCATGAAAGGAAGATGTTTGAGCCGTACCAAATCACAAGCAACCTTGGCATCGCCTCGATTCAAAAGAGGTGGTTGTTCATCCAACAAGAGTGCAACAAATATTGCGCCGCATTTGAGAGCGTTGAAGCACGGCCCGTGAGTGGTCTCGGCATTGGGGACATGGTATGCTCTCCTCATCCTAGTCCTTTCCTTGCTACGGCCAAGTGACTTCGGCCTTGTATATGTTTGCATGTCCAATTCTTGTTGATCTTGTGGTGTAGGCATTTCAATCTTTGGAAGCATTTAAGGCCCGGCACAATGACAAGCCATTCACTCTTAAGCACTGTTGGACGATCATCAACAATTGTCCTAAGTTTAAGGATCAATACCGTGAGCTTCAAAGGAAGAGAGGCAAGAAGACAGCCAAGTTCACCGGAGGTGGAGATGGCAAGGCGTTGAAGAGGCCGAGGGGCAAGACCAACTCCAAGATGGACGACATACGTGATGCCTCATCCATGGCCTGGGATGAGAAGAAGCGGCAAAGCAAGAATGAGCAAATGAAGCAATACCAAGAGCTTCAAAGGCAGAAGCTTGAGATGAAGGAGGCGGCCAAGAGACGGAAGATCGACATGAAGGAGGCGGCGCGGTAAAGGCAGCTCGACATCGAGGCCGAGAACGTCAAGAAATGAGACTTGTTCAAATTGGTCAGCCTTGTGTCTGCGTTCAGTTGTTCACTGATCTGCAGTGTACATCCATTGACTCATGCCTGAAGCTGATAAATCTGAGGTTCAGTAGCTGGTACGATATCTATCACGGGGGATCCATCAACATCGGCGCCTGTCAGATCCTCCCAATTGGTGTACCATCAACATCAACATCGGCGCCAGCCAATGAAATTGGAATTTTAGAGTGTCTGTCTGTGTACAGTTGATCTGCCACGCACACCGTCGGTGTCACTGTAAGCAAGTTGATGGCTTGGTGTGTCAATTTTAGCGTGGTCCTAAACCGGGGACGGGGAGCACTCCCGGCCGGTGTGTCCATGGCTTGGCTTGGCCAACCGTGTCTCCGCCGGGTGCGCATGTACACGTATGTACGGTATGTACGTATGAGTTCCGTTTTGTTCCACGCGTCCCGTCTACGAGTCGAGTGCTAGACCAAGCCGATCCGACCGACCTCATATATATCAATCAACCAATCAAACCTTCCTATACCCAAGCCTCTATATTCGGGAGAGTTTTTGCCTTGACGTTTTACCACTTGGTTGAAAGCAACATGAGAACATATAGGGTGTGGACACGTGTATTAGTTTGGGCTCCTGTGGTGTACAATTTCATGGTGACTGCAGATTTACGTTGTAAATTTTGTTAACGTGACTTGCACATGCGGGTGTACCTCTAGCTATTTTGCATATTGATTTTGGATGCGTGTGGGCCAGCCCTGTCCCGTTGACCCAATTGTACGGGTCTTCTTGCGTGGCCGTGTGCATGTGTGGGCTGACATGCGGTGGGCTTCGTTGTTGCTGCCGCGTGATCGATCGCGAGACGTCCAGAACGTTTCGTCAACGCCATTCGTTCAGTCCAGAAACGACCTCGCTCGATGCTTCACGTCTTCCTTTTTTTTCTCTGCGTGTGCTGCTTTCATGGCCTATAAATCGGTTTCTCCTTGCGAGTGGTGGTCGTCGCCATCTATTCTTTCTGTGCCCTGCCGGAATGGTTCCATCGTCTGGGTCGTCCTCCTGTGGTTCGCGGTGCCGTTATTGATCTTCGTGATGAGCAAGGTTGTGTTGAAGGTCATTGCCCTTGTTAGCCATAGCCCTCGGCCCGTCTTCTGTAGAGCGGCGGCGAAGCAACGCAGTGGCTTACGGCAGGGGCGGACCCAGGAAAAAACTTAAGAGGGGGCAATAATTCATGGCCATATTCATGAATCAACAAGACAAACACCCATATAAACTAAAATATGGGCACAATATAACTAGTTCATTCTCCACGCGATAACCAAGTTCATTGTAAAGTGAAATAAAAGTAATGATGTGAAGAAAAATAACTTGCATGAATATGTCAGTACCTTATTCTGAAGTTGCTATAGGGGACATTGACACATTTTTCTAACAATATAACCTATAACCTGCAAGGGAGAGAAAAATCAAATCAGGGTAGAATGAAAACATTGAAGGATATGGGTATTACAAAAGAAAAGAGCTTTAGCACACTAATTTCCTTCTGTCCCATGGTGATCTTCACCTCATGAAAACATTTGACTTACACTAAATTAGAAATTTTGTTCAAGAATTCATTTTCTACAAAGCTGACATAGTTATGGTTTATAAAATATCATTGATTTTCTTACGTAGAGCATTCTCCAGAATCTTTATAGCTGAGAAGTGATAGCTTTATAAGTCTATAGACCATCAAATCTGCAATCCTCTTGCTTTTGGATGGACCCCAGGAAGTTTGTTCGAATCAAGCGAGGTTGTTAATTCTTGGAAAAACCTCACCATTAGCTTTCCTACGCATTTAAGTGCCATCAACTAAAACTTTAAATGAATCCTCGAATTGCCAAACATCATACCTGAAGATGAAGTGTTCTGGGAACTAGGTATAACAGATGATCCAAATCAAATTTGAGTGTATCGATTCAGACTAGACAATTTTACGTACTTGTAAGTAAAAAGTAGCACATTAAAATTTGCAGGTTGTACAAAAATTGTTTGGATAGATCTAGTCACTTAAATCGGCAAGTCTATACACACAAATTGATCAGACTAACATGAATTTTAACATATATAAAAATTGCAAGCAAACAAAAAAATTAAAACAAGAAAACCCTAGATGACCCATACAGCTTACCTCGATGCCAATTAGATTGAGAGAATTGCAGAATTGGTGATCGGCCTGTGCTGCAGCATCGTCTTGCAAGGCCACGAGGGCCAGACAAAGGCAAGTCGCTGACGCTGATTGCTGGCGGCGAGCCGCCCGTTGCGCGGTTCCTGCGTCTTGGATTCATTTTTTTGGAGAACGTGGACGTCTGCGTCTCGTGCGTGAAGTAGGACCGAAGGGTTCGATCAAGTCGAGTTTTGCCATCGTAGGTTGTTCTTTCTCGGATGTGGGCTGCTCCTACAAATTTATGGTATGATGGGCTTTGCAGAAAAAACAACAAAGTGGGCTGAGTGGGGGCAACATAATGGGCCAAGCGGGGGCACACGAAGCTAGGCAGAGGATCGATATAGCGTACATGAAAAATCGAGTGGGGGCAGTTGCCCCCACAGCACTCAACGTGCGTCCGCCCCTGGCTTACGGCTGGTCCTCCAATTTGACTCCACGAGGCGACGCCATTGACAGCAGCTCCGCGCGTGCAGCGGCCTTCTTCGGCCACAGCCCTCAGCCCCGGCATGGCCGCTTCGCTCACGCGGCAAGCGAGGCCCAACGCTCAAGTGCGAGCAGAGGTGACGCACGATGCTCCGTGGACCTCGACGCGGACCGGCGGCGCCCGCTGTCATGGCCTCCCGGCACTGGCTCGCCTCCCTGAAGCAGCGAGGCTTCTGGATGGAAGCGCCAACACGCGCGGCGCGAGCACGGCGTCTTCCAACGTGGCTGCCTGCTGCACGACCGCTCGAAGATGTGCCGTCCATCAGTCCATGGCAGCGCACTCCACAACGGCTATTGAACGTTAGTTGTATGCATGCACGTATAGCAGTCTGGTAGCGTTGTAACAGCCATGCCCTATTATGTAGCCTACCTCTTCCACGTCTCTTTCTTCCTCTCATCTACTAGCTAGATTATAGAAATTAGTTGAGCATCAAAAACTGCTACTGTTTGTTCTTCGTCTAGCCGTAATGGCCCGCGGCGTTCATGTCGACCTCCTCGGCTGCGTGGGGCTGTGGTTGGCCGCCTTGGTGCTTCGGTTCGTCCTGCTGTTTCGCTTGATGTATCGGGTCAGCCTGTAGTGGGTGTGTAGCTTGCGGGAGTGGAAAGGAGGTGCACGGCAGGGAGCATGAGCGTGGCATGGAGCAGCTTCTTGAGGAAGGGGGCGACGCGCGCGTCAGCGAGGTGGCCGGTGGTGACCGCACCGGTGGAGGAGATAGCTGGGGAGCCAGGAATAGGAGTACGAGAGGTCGCGTGTGGCTCGAGCTACCCCGCGTGGCTGCCCCGCAACATCACGTCCGTCCGGGTCGCCGGCGTTCCAGCGTTCCTCGGCAATAGAGCCCTTCTTGCGTCGTCATCGTCAGGAGTTGTTGCTTCTGGTATGCTAGCACCGGAGCTAATGTGATGAGGTACCCCAAGCTCCCTGTCAATCAGTCTCGGCGTGAACTGCAAGACGGCTAGCATGCAACGGCTGCCTCTTCCTTGCTCACTTGGCCGGTGCGGTCTGCCATCCCCGTGCACCGCGTGTGGTGTCACTGGTGTGTGGGTTTGGGCGCGTGGTTGCTGCTTTGTTTGTGTGTGCGTGCGAGCTTCCTGTGTGGCAGCCAGGTTCGTCGCCTCTTGACACCGGTGTCGACCTCACCTGTAAGGTATTCGTTCAATTGGCCCAGCGGAGCCAAGTTCACATGTCGGGCCACCGTCGACCGAGTTTGGTCCCCAAGACCTCCGAAGCATGGTTCGGTGACCTCCGGCACGGCTGCTACTTACGCCACCTCTTTTGAAGCTCCTCTAAGAACTGCCCGTGTTGTATCGTGTTGATTTTTTTGATAGGGTTAGTTAATTGTTTTGGTTTGTGCGATACTCGATTTCTTACAGGTCGTGATGCTTGGGAGTGGGCGATATGACCATCCTGTACAATCTGCACTATGGGAAGGTCCTCTTGACTATCCCACTGTTGAAGCTGCACATTGGGCAATACGACCTCCTGTACAGGCTGCACATTGGTAGGTTCTTGGTAAAAAAATCAATTAAACTATCTGTTGGCTCGCC
>LT934112.1:670456919-670497511 GCA_900231445.1 Triticum turgidum subsp. durum | reverse complement strand
TTAGTCGCGCCTATTTGGTCGCGGTTGCGCAACCGCGACTAATGGCAGTTGCGAACCGCGACCAAAGGCCCTTTTTCCACCAGTGCCCCCTCCCCTCTGATTTTTAGGGTGGGTCCGGTGCCCTCACTAATATCCAATTAACTGCTGTCAAATCATCCTTTAAGTAGGATACGTAACAGTATGCCCGTAGATGTACTATTGCTCGCTAGCCGGTGTTAAACTGAAGTTGTATCAAAGGCCTAGGCCTTACTGATGTGATAGATTGTTATTGAGGCGAGGCAAGAGAATTAATGATGTTGATGTAGTTGAAGAAATGCATTCCTTCCATGTGTGCATGCATGTATTTTTTATCTCTTTGACATCGTAATGTGTATTGCATGTTCATTTCCTAATTAGTACGGTTGACAGTCCAATGTATCTTTATAATAAATTATAAAGTACTATGAGCTTGAAGTTCTTCACTACTTCAAAGAGAACGAAAATCTTTTCAATACTTATTTTATATTACATATGATGAAGGTTCAGTCAGCTAATAGTGAATCGATTTATTTTATATGACATGCGGTGAAGGTTCAGTCAGCTAGCAATAGAGGCAATTGATATTTTCGCGCAAAAAAGAAGAAGGCAATTAACGTTAATGTATAAATTCAAGTAAACATGCACTTGGTCACATCACGCTGCACCAACCGTGGTCACATCCATGCAGCCATGCAAAAAATGTGTCACATCCCACAGAATTCACTAGGTGCACCAACATGTTACACCCCGCAGATCCCCCATAAAGTCACACGTGTCAATACCTTATTACTCGTTTCGAGCTGCAAAAAGAATTCCAGTATGTTATATGAAGAAGACTGGTAATGATTAAAAAAGTATGCCGGTTACTTTAATAACTGTACTAATGGGGTTGTGTATTTACTAGCCTCTCTGTCTTGAAACAATTTCGTTGTTTTCATTATCTTATGTTTTTAACGAAGAAAGGTCCTTCTGTGCAAGATGAACAGTACCAAACAATGCAGCAACTATCAGGCTTTTGATGCCGCGGAGAGAACCTTATTTTCCACACGTGAGTGGGACCACCTGAAGCAATGTCAATTCAACATGGCGCACCAACAAGTCATCGCCAAGCAGAAAGAATTCACAAGACCAACATATTATCAAACATATGTGAGAACGTTTCATATTCATATACCATTGCATATGTACTCATATATAGTCTCCTCATATTGGTCCAAAGCTACCACAGGACGCTTTCAAGAGTTTCCACAAGCTCTTTACTACTTCATCACTGGCACTACTTTGGCAGATGTCCGTACAAGAATGATATGGATTATCATAGATCATGAAATCAACAATTTTGGGGTGTAGTATTGAAATGTAGTTTCTACTGTATGAACTGTATCCCATATTTTATGTAAGAAAAATCTCGCTTTTCAAGATCCCTTATCATCTAGCATAATTTCACTATGAGATACTCCATCAAAGTTCTCCATCATTATATACACAACCAATCCAGTTACACATCAGGCTTAAAAGGAAAAAAAAGCTATGGTTCCATAAACTCAGACCAATCCAGTTATACATCAATGATTTTTGAACACCCGAGCAAAGAAAAGATGGTCAAACTAGCAACCAATCAAACAACTAAAAAATTAACAACACATGAGTATTTCCCTTACCACGTATGACATCTCAACATCAATGGTGCGCGGCGTGGCGCCGCGCGGGTACGGCTAGTAAATACTAGATCGGTAGCGCGCCTTGGCGCGAGGGTGCCGGTCCTAACGATATAGTCAGGTAAGTAATGGAATCTTGATTTAGCATACGTATACAGACAGGGCAACAAAATAAAAGAAAGAGAGAACATTAAATTATAATATAATGAAGACATCATTGAGTTCAACATCGTCATGAGGTTATAGGCAGCATCGAGTTCAGTGCGTTCATGAGACTACAAAAGGTAACCACTTGACATTAAGTTTAGTACTAAAAGTATGAAATGACATTAAGTGCGGGATATTGAGTACAAAAGAATGATGGATAGACTCGACAAAGAGGTCATGTTCACAAAAGGAGAGGGAGATCACACAGTAGTTTACACGGCGATCACATGCTGGTGGCATGACATATCACCGGATACTCGTCAGAGTGACCGGTGACATCCATCGACGATCAATGCCATGGCCTCAGTGTGAAGAAAGCAACTCCAGATGGTGCAAACACCTCATGCTCTTGTGCCTGAGACTGTATTTTTATGGCATGCAACCTCTTCTCCAGATTATTGCTATTGTCCTGTAGGAAGAAAGCCATGTGCTATGACATTATGAAGCTGATCTGAGAAGGAGCTCATGTATCTCACAACATACAAGTAACCACGGGCAAGCTTGTTTATCATGTCTAATGCCTCAGAGCCCGAGTCTCAAATGCCTCATCTGGTCCAATCATATCCAACCCGATAACAAAGAAAGCACTATAATACACAAGAAATATACTTTTGCATAGCAAAATCAAAAGGTGTGGATATATATATATATATATATATATATATATATATATATATATATATATATATATATATATATATATATATATATTGCACCATTGAAACAACTAATTAACCACAAGTATTGCATATATAGTTGCTCATTCGCTGACAGCATCTTCCAGGAGGACCGACATGGTACATTAGGCAAGATTCAATACAACACTTAGATGCAAACTACAACATCTGCTTGTTGGGCGGCAGGACATAATAAGAATGGATCTAGTCAGAACACATGAACTTGGGAAGACAACATTGTACTTGCAGGATCAACATTTCAGTATGGCAAAGCTACATGTTGTGAAGTTGAGAACTTCATGTGTAACTTAAACATTTCAGAAATAGCTTTGTAAGCAATAACAGAAACACACACAACAATCATGTTGATAGAGCATGATTCATGATACATCCAGAGTTGAATAAAGTAAAATCTTTTTAGGCAAATAGTATAGGGATATAACCAAGCATGATTCAATCAAACTACCCGTTTTCCGTAGTTGTAGGACCTACTGCTAGAAACACATTGACATAATGGCGTAACAACATAAAGGCAAAGGGAACCAATTAAAGAGTGTAGAAACCAATTATAATAAAAAACAATACATTTCAGCAAATAAACATGATGTTGGGGAACATTGCAGAAAATAAAAATTTTCCTACGGTTTCACCAAGATCCATCTATGAGTTCATCTAGCAACGAGTGATAGGAGTGCATCTACATACCTTTGTAGATCGCGAGCGGAAGCGTTCAAGTGAACGGGGTTGAGGGAGTCGTACTCGTCGTGATCCAAATCACCGATGACCAAGTGCCGAACGGACAGCACCTCCGCGTTCAACACACGTACGGAGCGGATGACGTCTCCCGCACCTTGATCCAGCAAGGAGGAGGGAGAGGTTGATGAAGATCCAGCACCACGATGGCGTGGTGGTGGATGCAGCAGGGTTCCGGCAGAGCTTCGTCAAGCTTCTGCGAGAGGGAGAGGTGTAGCAGGGGAGAGGGAGGCGCCAAGGCTTCAGGGTGCGGCTGCCCTCCCTCCCCCCTTTATATAGGCCCCCTGGAGGGGGCGCTGGCCCTGGAGATTAGATCTCCCAAGGGGGGGCGGCGGCCAAGGGGGGAGGCTTGCCCCCCAAGGCAAGTGGGGCGCCCCCTCCCCTAGGGTTCCCAACCCTAGGCGCAGAGGGCGGCCCAGGGGGGTGCACCAGCCCACCAGGGGATGGTTCCCTCCCCACTTCAGCCCACGGGGCCCTCCGGGATAGGTGGCCCCACCCGGTGGACCCCCGGGACCCTTCCGGTGGTCCCGGTACAATACCGATGACCCCCGAAACTCTCCTGATGGCCGAAACAGCACTTCCTATATATAATTCTTTACCTCCGGACCATTCCGGAACTCCTCGTGACGTCCGGGATCTCATCCGGGACTCTGACCAACATTCGGTTTGCTGCATACTCATATTCATACAACCCTAGCGTCACCAAACTTTAAGTGTGTAGACCCTACGGGTTCGGGAGACATGCAGACATGACCGAGATGGCTCTCCGGTCAATAACCAATAGCGGGATCTGGATACCCATGTTGGCTCCCACATGCTCCTTGATGATCTCATCGGATGAACCACGATGTCGACGATTCAAGCAACCCTGTATACAATTCCCTTTGTCAATCGGTATGTTACTTGCCTCAGATTCGATCGTCGGTATCCCAATACCTCGTTCAATCTCGTTACCGGCAAGTCACTTTACTCATATCATAATGCATGATCCCGTGACCAAACACTTGGTCACCTTAAGCTCATTATGATGATGCATTACCGAGTGGGCCCAGTGATACCTCTCCATAATACGGAGTGAGAAATCCCAGTCTCGATCCGTGACAACCCAACAGGCACTTTCGGAGATACCTGTAGTGCACCTTTATAGTCACCCAGTTACGTTGTGACGTTTGGTACACCCAAAGCACTCCTACGGTATCCGGGAGTTACACGATCTCATGGTCTAAGGAAAAGATACTTGACATTGGAAAAGCTCTAGCAAACGAACTACACGATCTTGTGCTATGCTTAGGATTGGGTCATGTCCATCACATCATTCTCCTAATGATGTGATCCCGTTATCAATGACATCCAATGTCCATAGTCAGGAAACCATGACTATCTATTGATCAACGAGCTAGTCAACTAGAGGCTCACTAGGGACATGTTGTGGTCTATCTATTCACACGTGTATTAAGATTTCCGGATAACACAATTATAGCATGAATAAAAGACAATTATCACGAACAAGGAAATATAATAATAATCCTTTTATTATTGCCTCTAGGGCATATTTCTAACAGTCTCCCACTTGCACTAGAGTCAATAATCTAGTTACATTGTGATGAATCGAACACCCATAGAGTTCTGGTATTGATCATGTTTTGCTCGAGGAAGAGGTTTAGTCAAAGGATCTGCGACATTCAGATCCGTATGCACTTTGCAAATTTTCTATGTCTCCATCTTGAACATTTTCACGAATGGAGTTGAAGCGACGCTTGATGTGCCTGGTCTTCTTGTGAAACCTGGGCTCCTTGGCAAGTGTAATAGCTCCACTGTTGTCACAGAAGAGTTTGATCGGCCCCGACTCATTGGGTATGACTCCTAGGTCGGTGATGAACTCCTTCACCCAAATTTCTTCATGCGCTGCCTCCGAGGCTGCCATGTACTCCGCTTCACATGTAGATCCCACCACGACGCTCTGCTTGCAGCTGCGCCAACTTACTGCTCCACCATTCAACATATACACATATCCGGTTTGTGACTTAGAGTCATCCAGATCTGTGTCGAAGCTAGCGTCGACGTAACCCTTTACGACGAGCTCTTCGTCACCTCCATAAACGAGAAACATATCCTTAGTCCTTTTCAGGTACTTCAGGATATTCTTGACCACTGTCCAGTGTTCCTTGCCGGGATTACTTTGGTACCTTCCTACCAAACTTACGGCAAGGTTTACATCAGGTCTGGTACACAGCATGGCATACATAATAGACCCTATGGCTGATGCATAGGGGATGACACTCATCTCTTCTATATCTTCTGCCGTGGTCGGACATTGAGCCGAGCTCAATTTCACACCTTGTAATACAGGCAAGAACCCTTTCTTGGACTGATCCATTTTGAACTTCTTCAAAATCTTATCAAGGTATGTGCTTTGTGAAAGATCTATGAGGCATCTCGATCTATCTCTATAGATCTTGATGCCTAATATATAAGCAGCTTCTCCAAGGTCCTGCATTGAAAAAATCTTATTCAAGTACATATAATATGAGAAATGCTACAGAGCTCCCACTCACTTTCTTGTAAACGCAGGCTTCTCCATAAGTCTGCATAAACCCAAACGCTTTGATCATCTCATCAAAGCGAATGTTCCAACTCCGAGATGCTTGCACCAGCCCATAAATGGATCGCTGGAGCTTGCATACCTTGTTAGCATTCTTAGGGTCGACAAAACCTTCCGGCTGCATCATATACAGTTCTTCCTTAAGATAGCCGTTAAGGAATGCTGTTTTGACGTCCATTTGCCATATCTTATAATCATAATATGCGGCAATTGCTAACATGATTCGGACGGACTTCAGCTTCGCTACGGGAGAGAAAGTCTCATCGTAGTCAACCCCTTGAAGTTGCTGATAACCCTTAGCGACAAGTCGAGCTTTATGGATGGTAACATTACCATCCGCGTCCGTCTTCTTCTTAAAGATCCATTTGTTTTCTATCGCTTGCCGATCATCGGGCAAGTCTGTCAAAGTCCATACTTTATTTTCATACATGGATCCTATCTCGGATTGCATGGCTTCAAGCCATTTGTTGGAATCTGGGCCCAACATCGCTTCTTCATAGTTCGAAGGTTCACCGTTGTCTAACAACATGATTTCCAGGACAGGGTTGCCATACCACTATGGTGTGGAATGTGTCCTTGTGGACCCACGAAGTTCAGTAGCAACTTGATTCGAAGTACCTTGATCATCATCATTAATTTCCTCTCCAGTTGGTGTAGGCACCACAGGAACATTTTCCTGAGCTGCACTACTTTCCGGTTCAAGAGGTAGTACTTCATCGAGTTCTACTTTCCTCCCACTTACTCCTTTCGAGAGAAACTCTTTTTCAAGAAAAGATCCGTTCTTGGCAACAAAGATCTTGCCTTCGGATTTAAGGTAGAAGGTATACCCAATGGTTTCCTTAGGGTATCCTATGAAGACGCATTTTTCTGACTTGGATTCGAGCTTTTCAGGTTGAAGTTTCTTGACATAAGCATCGCATCCCCAAACTTTTAGAAATGACAGCTTAGGTTTCTTCCCAAACCATAATTCATACGGTGTCATCTCAACGGATTTAGACGGTGCCCTATTTAAAGTGAATGTAGCTGTCTCTAGAGCGTATCCCCAAAATGATAGCGGTAAATCTGTAAGAGACATCATAGATCGCACCATATCCAAAAGAGTGCGATTACGACGTTCGGACACACTGTTACACTGAGGTGTTCCAGGACGCGTGAGTTGTGAAACGATTCCACAATTCCTTAAGTGTGTACCAAATTCGTGACTTAAATATTCTCCTCCACAATCTAATCGTAAGAACTTTATTTTTCGGTCACGTTGATTCTCTACCTCATTCTGAAAGTCCTTGAACTTTTCAAAGGTCTCAGACTTGTGTTTCATCAAGTAGACATACCCATATCTACTCAAGTCATCAGTGAGATTGCGAACATAACGATATCCTCCGCGAGCCTCAACGCTCATTGGACCGCACACATCGGTATGTATGATTTCCAATAAGTTGGTTGCTCGCTCCATTGTTCCGGAGAACGGAGTCTTGGTCATTTTGCCCATAAGGCATGGTTCGCATGTGTCAAATGATTCATAATCGAGAGACTCTAAAAGTCCATCAGCATGGAGCTTCTTCATGCGCTTGACACCAATGTGACCAAGGCGGCAGTGCCACAAGTATGTGGGACTATCGTTATCAACTTTACATCTTTTGGTATTCACACTATGAATATGTGTAATATTACGTTCGAGATTCATTAAGAATAAACCATTGACCATCGGATCATGACCATAAAACATATCTCTCATATAAATAGAACAACCATTATTCTCGGATTTAAATGAGTAGCCATCTCGCATTAAATGAGATCCTGATACAATGTTCATGCTCAAACTTGGCACTAAATAACAATTATTGAGGTTTAAAACTAATACCGTAGGTAAATGTAGAGGTAGCATGCCGACGGCGATCACATCGACCTTGGAACCATTCACGACGTGCATCGTCATCTCGTCCTTCGCCAGTCTCCGCTTATTCCGCAGCTCCTGCTGTGAGTTACATATATGAGCAACGGCACCGGTATAAAATACCCAGGAGTTACTACGAGTACTGGTAAGGTACACATCAATTACATGTATATCAAATATACCTTTAGTGTTGCCGGCCTTCTTGTCTGCTAAGTATTTGGGGCAGTTCCGCTTCCAGTGACCCTTCCCTTTGCAATAAAAGCACTCAGTCTTAGGCTTGGGTCCATTCTTTGAATTCTTCCCGGCAACTGGCTTACCGGGCGCGGCAACATCCTTGCCGTCCTTCTTGAAGTTCTTCTTACACTTTCCCTTCTTGAACTTAGTGGTTTTATTGACCATCAACACTTGATGTTCTTTCTTGATTTCTACCTCTGCTGACTTCAGCATTGAAAATACTTCAGGAATAGTTTTCACCATCCCCTGCATATTGTAGTTCATCACAAAGCTCTTGTAGCTCGGTGGGAGCGACTGATGGATTCTGTCAATGACCGCCTCGTCCGGGAGGTTAATGTCCAGCTGGGACAGGTGGTTGTGCAACCCAGACATTTTGAGTATGTGCTCACTGACAGAACTATTTTCCTCCATCTTACAACTATAGAACTTGTCGGAGACTTCATATCTCTCGACCCGGGCATGAGCTTGGAAAACCATTTTCAGCTCCTCGAACATCTCATATGCTCCGTGTTTCTCAAAACGCTTTTGGAGCCCCGGTTCTAAGCTGTAAAGCATGCCGCATTGAACGAGGGAGTAATCATCAGCACGAGACTGCCAAGCGTTCATAACGTCTTGGTTCTCTGGGATGGGTGCTTCACCTAGCGGTGCTTCTAGGACATATTGTTTCTTGGCAGCTATGAGGATGATCCTCAGGTTCCGGACCCAGTCCGAATAGTTGCTGCCATCATCTTTCAGCTTGGTTTTCTCTAGGAACGCGTTGAAGTTCATGGTGACATGAGCGTTGGCCATTTGATTTACAAGACATTTTGCAAAGATTTTAGACTAATGTTCATGATAATTAAGTTCATCTGATCAAATTATATAATGAACTCCCACTCAGATTTGACATCCCTCTAGTCATTTAAGTGTTACATGATCCGAGTCGACTAGGCCGTGTCCGATCATCACGTGAGACGGACTAGTCATCGTCGGTGAACATCTCCATGTTGATCGTATCTTCCATACGACTCATGTTCGACCTTTCGGTCTCTTGTGTTCCGATGCCATGTCTGTACATGCTAGGCTCGTCAAGTTAACCTAAGTGTTTTGCATGTGTAAAACTGTCTTACACCCGTTGTATGTGAACGTAGGAATTTATCACACCCGATCATTACGTGGTGCTTCGAAACGATGAACTTTAGCAACGGCGCACAGGTAGGGAGAACACTTTCTTGACATTATTATAAGGGATCATCTTATTTACTACCGTCGTTCTAAGTAAACAAGATGCATAAACATAATAAACATCACATGCAATTATATAGTAGTGACATGATATGACCAATATCATATAGCTCCTTTGATCTCCATCTTCGGGGCTCCATGGTCATCTTGTCACCGGCATGACAGCATGATCTCCATCATCATGATCTCCATCATCGTGTCTCCATGAAGTTGCTCGCCAACTATTACTTCTACTACTATAGCTAACGGTTTAGCAATAAAGCAAAGTAATTACATGGCGTTGAATCAATGACACGCAGGTCATACAATAATTAAGACAACTCCTATGGCTCCTGCCGGTTGTCATACTCATCGACATGCAAGTCGTGATTCCTATTACAAGAACATGATCTCATACATCACAATATATCATTCAACATTCATCACAACTTTTGGCCATATCACATCACAAGGCAATTGCTGCAAAAACAAGTTAGATGTCCTCTAATTGTTGTTGCATCTTTTACGTGGCTGCAATTGGGTTCTAGCAAGAACGTTTTCTTACCTACGAAAAAGCCACAATGTGATTTGTCAACTTCTATTTACCCTTCATAAGGACCCTTTTCGTCGAATCCGCTCCAACTAAAGTGGGAGAGACAGACACCCGCTAGCCATCTTATGCAACTAGTACATGTCAGTCGGTGGAACCTGTCTCACGTAAGCGTACGTGTAAGGTCGGTCCGGGCCGCTTCATCCCACAATACCGCTGAAGCAAAATAAGACTAGTAGCGGCAAGAAAGTTGACAACATCTACGCCCACAATAAATTGTGTTCTACTCGTGCAATAAAGAACTACTCATAGACCTAGCTCTGATACCACTTTTGGGGAACGTTGCAGAAAATAAAATTTTTCCTACGGTTTCACCAAGATCCATCTATGAGTTCATCTAGCAACGAGTGATAGGAGTGCATCTACATACCTTTGTAGATCGCGAGCGGAAGCGTTCAAGTGAACGGGGTTGAGGGAGTCGTACTCGTCGTGATCCAAATCACCGATGACCAAGTGCCGAACGGACAGCACCTCCGCGTTCAACACACGTACGGAGCGGATGACGTCTCCCGCACCTTGATCCAGCAAGGAGGAGGGAGAGGTTGATGAAGATCTAGCAGCACGACGGCGTGGTGGTGGATGCAGCAGGGTTCCGGCAGAGCTTCTGCGAGAGGGAGAGGTGTAGCAGGGGAGAGGGAGGCGCCAAGGCTTCGGGGTGCGGCTGCCCTCCCTTCCCCCCCCTTTTATATAGGCCCCTTTGGGGGGGGGGGGCGCCGGCCCGGGAGATTAGATCTCCCAAGGGGGGGCGGCGGCCAAGGGGGGAGGCTTGCCCCCAAGGCAAGTGGGGCGCCCCCTCCCCTAAGGTTCCCAACCCTAGGCGCAGAGGGGGGCCCAGGGGGGCGCACCAGCCCACCAGGGGATGGTTCCCTCCCCACTTCAGCCCACGGGGCCCTCCGGGATAGGTGGCCCCACCCGGTGGACCCCCGGGACCCTTCCGGTGGTCCCGGTACAATACCGGTGACCCCGAAAACTCTCCCGATGACCAAAACAACACTTCCTATATATAATTCTTTATCTCCGAACCATTCCGGAACTCCTCGTGACGTCCGGGATCTCATCCAGGACTCCGAACAACATTCGATTTGCTGCATACTCATATTCATACAACCCTAGCATCACCAAACTTTAAGTGTGTAGACCCTACGGGTTCGAGAGACATGCAGACATGACCGAGACGGCTCTCCGGTCAATAACCAACAGCGGGATCTGGATACCCATGTTGGCTCCCACATGCTCCTCGATGATCTCATCGGATGAACCACGATGTCGAGGATTCAAGCAACCCCGTATACAATTCCCTTTGTCAATCGGTATGTTACTTGCCCGAGATTCGAGCGTGGGTATCCCAATACCTAGTTCAATCTCGTTATCGGCAAGTTACTTTACTCGTACCGTAATGCATGATCCCATGACCAAACACTTGGTCACCTTGAGCTCATTATGATGATGCATTACCGAGTGGGCCCAGTGATACCTCTCCGTAATACGGAGTGACAAATCCCAGTCTCGATCCGTGACAACCCAACAGACACTTTCGGAGATACCTGTAGTGCACCTTTATAGTCACCCAGTTACGTTGTGACGTTTGGTACACCCAAAGCACTCCTACGGTATCCGGGAGTTACACGATCTCATGGTCTAAGGAAAAGATACTTGACATTGGAAAAGCTCTAGCAAACGAACTACACGATCTTGTGCTATGCTTAGGATTGGGTCTTGTCCATCACATCATTCTCCTAATGATGTGATCTCGTTATCAATGACATCCAATGTCCATAGTCAGGAAACCATGACTATCTATTGATCAACGAGCTAGTCAACTAGAGGCTCACTAGGGACATGTTGTGGTCTATCTATTCACACGTGTATTAAGATTTCCGGATAACACAATTATAGCATGAATAAAAGACAATTATCACGAACAAGGAAATATAATAATAATCCTTTTATTATTGCCTCTAGGGCATATTTCCAACACATGACTCATTACTCTTTGCAGGCCAAAATATATTGTAAAACCAACAACAATAGATGAATGTACAACTGTAATTTCAGAAAATGATAATGGTTCACCGACTTTTGCCTTTTATTAATGAATGTTGATCCATCAAGTCTAACATAAAGATATCTTCTTCCCTGACAAAATTATGCAATTCAATCAAATGTCTACACTTTTAGAAAATGAAAATGGTTAATGATTCCAACTCTGTAGATATCCAAAGTTTGAATTAAATATGGTAAAACAATAGGAACAAAAAAATCCTTGTTCAATCAGATGAAGCATCAACCGAATACATTGGAAAGTACACACCTTATGAACCTAGACTGAACTGTGGGTGTTCAATCTATTGTATGAGAAGAAATAGAAAAGGAAGGGATGAGGATTTTTTATACCTAGTGACGTGTAGGTCCATGGTTTGGCCGAGGATATCCACCTTGAAACGCTGGCAGGATACGCCTCACTACCGCAAGCCGCGTCGACGCAAACACCACAAGAAGGAGCAGAATCACATCCACGCCCGTCTCTGTGGTGTGGTGGCGGCAGCTGTGCCTCTCCCACGGAGCGCCAAGGAGCGACGATAGTGTAGGTTAGGATCGGCAACGGCACGAGCACGACAGCGATAAGAGAAATAAGGACGGATAAGGTGCACAAAAGAGGCGGGTAGAAGCCGCGAGGGCGTACCTTGAGGATGGCGTTGCCTGACAAAGGGAAGCACCAAGGGCAGCTGCATGCTTGAGCCGGTGGCCTCCCCGATGAGTTGGAGCCAAGTACTAAGGGTCAGAGGTGCAGCGCCTCATGCTTGTCCTGCTGACCATCAAAAACGGCTTGGAATGATCTGGTGTCATGTATTAAGTATGACCCAATGAAATGATATAATGTGTATTACCATACGTACAGGGAAGTAGACTTACCAGTGAAAAAATGAAGAAGTAAGGCTCTACGGACCAACATTATATTTGTTGCTTCATATACTCTAATTTCTGGAATATAAAAGCATAAACTTCAGTGAAAAGCAGCAAGGTAAAGCAGTAAACTAGTATATCTACATTTGACTATTTCCTTATATCACATCATAGAAAATCAATTAAGAATTTCAATATAAAAGTATAAATTTGTACAGAAGTAGGGGGTGGATTATCTATAGCACAGATGGAACCAATACCAGTTTAGCTATGCACAAGTCTCAGGTAAGCATGATACTAAGAAAGTAAAAAAAACTGACCGCCATCATGAGTAAGGTCCATCTTGGGACTCAGAAAAATACAATGCAATTTTTGTAGCACAAACATATACAGTTATACACATAGAAATAAACATGAGTGGATACTTCTATCAAAGATCACAAAAAACAGGAAAATGAACTCAATATGTTACTGATTAGAGTTATTCCTCAGTTCATATAAAAAGAAAGAACCACTGATTGTTTACATACAACAGAATTATGGCTCAGATCAGATAAAAAAGAAGTAGCCACCGATTGTTTCCATATAGCAGAATTATGGCTGGTACAAATTAGATTTATTTCGAAATACTCTACTTCTTTTAGTTAGCTTGCATTTGATTAATCCACTGAAAAAGAAAGCAACCATTAAGAAGGAAAAGGTTAAGAAAGATGCTCCTAACAGAAGTATAAAAGAAACCAATTAAACACAAATGCGTTGTCTTTTCTATTTGACGCCCATTTTTTGTTATAAATTGTTTGACATGCACCTAGAGCTTGAGGATAAGTATAGATTAGAGAGAGAGAGAGGCAAATTGTTTGTCCAAAAGAAAAACCAATGTCAAGCAACCGTTATTTGTGGTTGTTGTAGAGGATGGAGAACACAAAAATTAATCTGTCTAATACTAATCATACATGGTGTTAAATAAATCAAGCTTGTCAAAGATACTAACCTCCATAGGGAGATAGTTCGGCCTTCGCTGATTACCCACTTGCAGGCAAGGTAATGTGGTGTGCTGAATACTGAAACCATATATCTCTAGAAGTATTGCACCACAGTCTTCACAGTACCGCGACCATCATAGGGAATCTACCACAGGAAAAGCGAACATGGAATCACCCACAAATGCGCAGGAGCATAAGGGACCTCTTTAACATTACAAAGTATACCTGCAAAGGGTGGATTTGCTGAGCATAGAACATTGCCATGATTTAAACTTGCAGTTCACTAAATACTGGCATGCGCATACCATATTAAATCCAGTATAATTATATCTTGCATAGGCAAGTCCCGTGACCAGGAAATATATTGTATAGGTAAGTTATCCTTGACAACATGCTAAATGTCAGAAAAAAAACTGGACATCACACAAAAGTGACCGACTATACATTCGAGACCAACCCAAGCTTTGAACTGATGCTAATGCGGTTGTGCAACAAACTTCAGACATCCAAATTTACTTCAGAAAAAGAAACATAACATCCGTTGCGACTGACCAGAAGAGAAAGACCGTGATATTTTAGTCGAGGAAGACCACTTATGAAAAATGCTTGACATCTTAAGATCAATATCAGTGCAACCACCACAAATTGCCAGCCACCACAAATCAATCAAATGACAAAATTCATATTAATAACCTGTAAGAGTAGAATGGAGGAAATCAAATACCAAAATTGGATTGTTGACCTACATGCAAGAAAAAAACTGGAGGCAATCAAATAACAAAACTGGAGTTGATTTTGATAATGTCACTAAATAAGTACTCCCTCCGCTCCAAAATAGATGACTCAAATTTGTACTAACTTTACTACAAAGTTGGGTCATCTATTTTGGAACAGAGGGAGTAACTACTGACTGAAAAGAACAAAAAGTAGAAATTACCGGTAGCAGCAGTCTTATGTTGTATAATTGGCTGCTTAGAGAAACCATCCCAGTCTGCACTTTGCACAAAACAGAGAACCCCACCTACATCAAACAATTATTCTGCAATGTTAAACCATGCCCAAGCACACGCTCGATGGCTAAATTTCCAAGTAACACATACATGGCAGCAAAATTCAAGAAAAATGAACTATGCTCAGTATCATAGGTAAATATTTCAATGAAAAGAAGATCCCCTGCAGGCATCTAATTATCATGGCACTGGCACTTTGCAAGAGATGGCAATTCAGTCAAGTGGCTTTCAGGCTACTTCCATTCTAAAAAATTCCAAATCGGGTGAAAATAAAGGGAGGCACTGACGCTTTAATAACACACATGTTTTGAAAATAGAGGGAGGTTTTCTTTAGGGATTTTATTTAGTGAAAATAGAGGGAGGATCTGATAACAAAATATACTTATCAACATTTGAAGTTCTGAAGAAAAAAAGGCTTGAGAAAAGGCAAATAACACACATGAGAAGAGGAACAAAAAGGATAGAAGCAAATGGCCAAAGGATACCTTAATCAAGTAGTTTAATTCAGTCTCACTGTCGACCCTCCATACCTCCTCAGCTGTAGTTATCTGAGGCAAAGAACTGAGAACAATCATTTGCCCAAAGTACTTCACAACATGAACAATCTCAGCATGTAGTACAACTACCAACTGGAAAATTCTTATTCTAGCTCATAAGGAAATGATTTAGTGCAGCATGTACATGAACAAAGTACTCTGTAGAAGCATATACATACAAAAGGTACAAAGACAATGGTATACCTGCAGCTTAGACACGGCATCAAGCAACAATAATCTTAATTATCATAGCTATTTTCATTCTCAGTAAAGATGGACAAAGAATGACCCATGTATAGCACAAGCATGACTCAGCATGGTTCGCAAGAATACAAAGCCAATCAGTTATGCGTCTAGCACATCATACCAGCAAAACCAAAGTAGCTTGCTTTACTTGTACATCTAACAATTATACATCGACTTGAAATACACACACCAGCCTGCATTATTTATGGACCCAAAATACACACACCAGCCTGCAGTTTTAGACATGGCTCATTTTGCTACAAAGACTTGGAATACTATCCGAACTTATGCCCAACTGTTCCGCTAAGGCACTGTCAAATACTGTTTTTGGTGTGGTTTGTTATTCAGTTAATTTTCTTGTCTCACCAGTGTTAGCTTTCTGTAATCTCTATTGTCACGATACTTAGCTTTGTTTTCTGTTAATAATGCATGGCCGCATGTGGCGCGTGCAAGTAGCTAGGACGGGCGTGCTGCACTCTGCACACGATCCCGCGGTTTACCTGTTCTCCCGATCCGCAATAGCTGTGTGACGAGGCCGTGGGATGGCACGGCAGAATCGGATCATGGCCAGCGGATCGGGAGGTAGCTAGCGAGTTGACAACTGCTGTAACAAGAGATATAGCAGATGGGAATAACAGAAAACGCTGCAGCTTGTGGTGCGGCACAAAAACTACTGTCTTCTTCCTTCTGCCTCTCTCTGAACTTCTTCAGATTAGCGGCTACTGTAGCGATTTCGACAACAACAGTTGGCATCAGAGCAGCAGGTGTTTGATCTTGCGCCTGGTTGATCGAGTGGTGTTTGATCCACTGCGGTCATGTCGGACTCGGAAACGGGGGAGAAGAATAGCAAGTCACCGTCGTCCAAGGCGCCGCTCGCGCGCCTCACCGGCAGCGGCAGCGGCGAGGTCCGCGTGGTGGAGCGCGTCGTGCGCGAGGAGACGGGGACGTCGATGATGCTGACGCGCACCAACTACCAGGAGTGGGCGCTGGTGATGCAGGTAAAGCTGCAGGTCGCCCGCGTCTGGCCTGCGGTGACCGGCGACGCCGCCGACGAGAATGATGACCGGCGCGCGCTGCAGATCCTTCTTACCGGCGTCCCGCCGGAGATGCTGCGCGTGCTGGCCGCCAAGGACACAGCGAAGAAGGCATGGGAGACAATCAAGACCATGCGCATGGGCAGCGAGCGCGCCCGCGAGGCCAAGGCGCAGGTGCACCGGCGGGAGTTCGAAGATCTCAGGTTCAAGGACGGCGAGTCCGTCGAGGACTTCGGGCTGCGGCTTTCGGCCCTTGTCGCCGATCTGGAGCTGTACGGCGACACGGTCTCCGAACACAAGGCGGTGCAGAAATTTCTTCGCGTGGTGCCGCGGAGGTACCGCCCGATGGCCATGGCAATCGAGTCCCTGATCAATCTGAAAACCATGACCATCGAGGAGCTCGTCGGCCGCCTCTCCGCCTGCGAGGACCACTACGACCTCGACGATGGAGCGCAGAACGCCGGGCGTCTCTTGCTCACTCATGAGGAGTGGCTGGCCCGTGAGAAGGCGGGCGGCGGCGGAGGCTCGTCGTCAAGCTGTGGCGGCGGCAACACCAGCAAGAGCAAGGCGATCGGCAAGGCCAAGGCCCAGGGCGCTGGCAAGAGCATACCGGGCAACGCCGGGTCAGGCGGCTCTGGCGGATCCGGCGGTAAGAAAAAGAAAGGAAAGTGCCACCATTGTGGCATCCCAGGGCACTGGAAGAAGGAGTGCAGGACCTGGCTGCGGGAGCAGGAACAAGCGGGCAAGCGAGAACAGGCCAACTTAGTGCGCACCGGCGACGAACACGACCAGGGCCTGTTCATGGCCATGGTCACCGGCATCAGCACCACCCACGTCGTCGCGCCGCAGGCCGTCTACCTCAACGAGGAGAAGCTCGTCCCCGTGCCATCGCCGGAGGGCGTGTGGTACTTCGACACAGGGGCGAGCAGCCACATGACTGGCGAGCGGCACGTGTTCGCGACGCTGGACGAGACCGTGCATGGCACTGTCAAGTTCTGGGACGGATCGACCGTGGCGATACGCGGACGTGGCTCCGTCGTGTTCCGCGGCCAGAGTGGTGACCAGCGGGCACTCACTGGGGTGTTCTACATCCCGAGCCTGCGGAGTAACATACTCTCCGTGGGTCAGCTCGATGAGGGCGGGTGCACGGTCGACATCAAGGACGGCATCATGACGATCCAGGATTCAGCGCGGCGCGTCCTAGCCCGCGTCAAGTGCACGGCGACGCGCCTGTACACCGGCGTACTCACGATCGACACGCCCACCTGTTTGCTCTTGAAGAGCAACGACGTGACCTGGCGGTGGCATGCACGCCTAGCTCATCTTCACTTCCGGGCGCTGCGTGCCATGTCCACCAAGGGCATGGTCAAGGGCATGCCGGAGATCGACCGCGTGGCGGAGTACTGCGATGGTTGCGTGCTCGGGAAGCAGCACAGATCGTTGTTCCCGCGGGCCACGGAGTACCGAGCGGAAAAGGGCCTGGAGCTCGTCCACACCGACTTGTGCGGTCCGATATCGCCGGCGACGCCGAGAGGTAACAAGTATTTTATCCTCGTCGTTGACGATCACAGCCGCTATATGTGGGTGGAGCTTCTGAAGTCGAAGGATGAAGCGTTCGACCGCTTCAAACGGATCAAGGCCATAGCCGAGGCGGAGGGGCACTGCAAACTGCGCGCGTTCCAGTCGGACCGGGGCAGCGAGTTCAACTCCGGCGAGTTTGCGGAGTTCTGCATCAACCACGGCGTCAAGCACTTCACCACTGCCCCGTACACGCCCCAACAAAATGGGGTTGTCGAACGCCGCAACCAAACCGTCGTCGAGATGGCACGGTGCATGCTAAAGAGCATGGCCATGCCGGCGCTCTTCTGGGTGGAGGCGGTGAGGACGGCCGAGTACATCCTCAACAGGACGCCGACGAGAAGCCTCACCGGAGTGACGCCATACGAAGCATGGCGCGGACGACCGCCCACGGTGCAGCACATGCGCACATTTGGCTGCACGGTGCATGTCAAGAGAACCGGCCCCGGCATCACAAAGCTCTCCGATCGCTCAACGCCCATGGTGTTTGTTGGCTACGAAGAAGGCACAAAAGGGTACAGGGTGTATGATCCCAGTACTAACAAGGTGCAGGTGACGCGTGATGTGCTGTTCGAGGAGAGCAGGCCGTGGAACTTTGAGGCTCACAGCGCGCCGAGCGTGGTCAGCGCGCCGCGCACATTCACCGTCGAGTACATCACCGAGCACGGCACCACGGAGGTCGACACGGAAGAGACGTTCACCTGCACGCCGCGCTCCGTGACGACCGCGGCGCCCGCGACGCCGGTGTCGCGCACTCCGGGCACGCATGACGCCGGGCCCTCCACTCCAGCGGCGGAGCCAAATTCGCCAGAGTTGAACACACCCGTGGCGACTCGAGATGCAAAGTGGGTCACGCCACTCACGCACGACGACGGGTGTGACGTGGAGAGTGGGCAACCACGCCGCTACCGGCGGACGTCCAGGTGATGGCAGACACGGAGGAGGAGGCCGTCTACGACCAGTTCGACTGCTGCTTGCTCGTGCGCTGCTTGTTCAGTGCCGAGGAGCCGCGGGATGTGGACGAGGCCCTCACGGACAAGGCATGGAAGGGCGCCATGGACAGCGAGATGCAGTCCATCAACGACAACAACACCTGGGAGCTTGTCTCGCTGCCTGCCGGACACAAAGCAATCGGGCTCAAGTGGGTGTACCGAGTCAAGCGCGATCCGGCGGGCAACATCGTCAAGCACAAAGCCCGTCTTGTCGCCAAGGGATATGTACAGCGTCAGGGGGTGGACTTTGAGGAAGTTTTCGCTCCCGTGGCACGGATGGAAACTGTCAGACTGCTGCTCGCGCTCGTCGCGCACTCTGGTTGGGAAGTTCATCACATGGACGTAAGGTCGGCATTTCTGAATGGCGAGCTCAGTGAAGAGGTTTACGTGGCACAACCGCCGGGATACGTCATCGCTGGCAAGGAGCAGAGTGTGTTGAAGTTGCGGAAGGCACTGTATGGCCTGCGACAGGCTCCACGAGCATGGTATGCAAAGTTTGATGATTCCATGGCGTCATTGGGTTTTACTCGCAGCCCTCTCGAGCATGCAGTGTATCGCCGCGGTGACAAGCAATCCTTCTTGCTGGTGGGTGTCTATGTAGATGATCTTGTCATCACAGGGACAAGCCTGACAGAGATCAAGGAATTCAAGCGACAGATGTGCCAGTTATTTCAGATGAGCGATCTTGGCCGTCTCAGTTACTATCTGGGCATAGAAGTGGAACAAGGAGATGGGGTGATCACACTCAAACAGCAGAGCTACGCCGGAAAGATCCTGGAAGTGGCCGGTATGAGTGATTGCAACAGCTGCACCACTCCCATGGAGTGCAGACTGAAGCTGATCAAGGAAGACGGGGGTAAACCTGCAGATGCAACACTGTATCGCAGAGTTATTGGTAGTCTTCGCTACCTGGTAAATACCCGTCCTGACATAGCTCATGCAGTTGGGATTGTCAGCCGTTTCATGGAGAAGCCAAGTACTCATCATTGGGCAGCCGTCAAACAAATTCTGTGTTACATAAAGGGCACAATGAGCTATGGCTGTACCTACAGAGCAGGAAATGGCGATGCACACTTGCTTGGGTTCAGTGATTCTGATCACGGGGGAGATGTTGGAGATCGGAAGAGCACTTCAGGTCAGGTCTTCTTCCTCGGTAAGAATCTGATCACATGGAGCTCCCAGAAACAGAGAATTGTCGCTCTCTCCTCTTGTGAAGCAGAATATGTGGCAGCATGCACAGCTACTTGTCAGGGTGTATGGCTCAACAGTCTGCTAGCAGACATGAAGGGAGAAACACCGAAGAGCTTCAAACTGATGGTGGACAATAAATCAGCGATTGAGCTAAGCAAAAACCCTGTTCACCATGACCACAGCAAGCACATTGACATCAAGTTTCACTATATCCGTGACTGTATGGATGCCGGAAAAGTGCAAATTGATCATGTGGGCACCAAGGACCAACTAGCTGATCTTCTGACGAAGGCGTTGGGCAGGGTGCAGTTCATCGAGCTGCGGCAGCGTCTGGGAGTGGCTAAGATTGGAGATGGACAAAGAGATTAAGGGGGTGAAATGTTAGCTTTCTGTAATCTCTATTGTCACGATAGTTAGCTTTGTTTTCTGTTAATAATGCATGGCCGCATGTGGCGCGTGCAAGTATCTAGGACGGGCGTGCTGCACTCTGCACACGATCCCGCGGTTTACCTGTTCTCCCGATCCGCAATAGCTGTGTGACGAGGCCGTGGGATGGCACGGCGGAATCGGATCATGGCCAGCGGATCGGGAGGTAGCTAGCGAGTTGACAACTGCTGTAACAAGAGATATAGCAGATGGGAATAACAGAAAACGCTGCAGCTTGTGGTGCGGCACAAAAACTACTGTCTTCTTCCTTCTGCCTCTCTCTGAACTTCTTCAGATTAGCGGCTACTGTAGCGATTTCGACAACAACAACCAGTTTGGCTAACAAATGTCATGCTATCAGTCTGAGGGGACGAACAATTCATCAACTGAGAAAGTGTAATCCAATTGCTTGTACCAGTCTCAGTCATGGCAGGTAATATTCAGATCTAGAGTAGATGGGGAGCTCACCAGTGCTGGGTGGGAGGTGAAGAGGGAGGGGTGTTGGCCTGCTCCTCCACATCCACCTCCTCTGGCCGATCTACATGTTGCACCTACAGAGACAGGATGAGGCAGGGGAGGTCGAAGAACCCGCAGCAGCTTCCCCATTTGCCTTCCTTCACATAACAGCAGACACTCACGCATCAAAAAAAGAAAAGAAAAACCAGAGGAAGAAAAGGTGAGGAGGGATCCATACCGAGGCTCTTGGAGGGGATGCTGCGTCCCCTACACCGCCGCCTTTGCGTCGCCTTGCCGTTCCTCCTTCCCTCCGACGGGAGCCGGGGCGGGGGGTTAGGGTTTGGGCGGCGCCAGATCGGAGGGGGTGGAAGGACGAGGATGTGAGGAGGAGGAGGCCGGGCGGCGGCGGGGAAGGAGGCAGGGGCGGCGGCGCTAGGGGCGAGAGGAAGAGGAGAAGGAGGTTGGGCAGCGACGGGGAAGTAGACAGGGGCGGCGGCGCTAGGGGAGAGAGGAAGAGGAGAGGGAGGCGTGGGTGCGAGAGGAGGAGGGAGGGCGCGGGTGCGGGAGGAGGACTGGAGGAGGAGGCTGCTAGGTCATCTCCATGCAAGCCATCACCTTTTATACGCCTCTAGGTGAAATGACGAAAATGCCCCCGGCGGGGCAGGCTATTAACGCGCGGTGGCACGGCCGGGGTGAAACTGTTCATTGTAACAGTAACTTTTTTTTATCAGATGGACGAGGTCATTCCAGGGCTAGATCCGACGACCCAGATCGCATCAAGCCGCCAGATCCAACGGCCAGGAAGCCCAAATCGCTGGGGAGGCTGGAGGATGACTGGCATTCTTGTTTCTCGATAGGACGAGCCGCCGATTCCTCCTCGATAGAAGGCACCTCCGCCCTAATTCCTCCTCGACTGCCGCCGATTGAACCAACCTCGACACGGTTGGTCGACATGTACATGTTGCACGCCGACGTGCTAGCGAAAATCCTCCGCCGCCTCCCACCGCGCAGCCCCGCCGCCTCCCGCCGCGTCTGCAAGGCCTGGCGCGCCACCATTGACGATCGCCACCTTCTGCGTGCCAACCTCCTCCCGCTCTCGCTAGATGGAGTCATCTACGAGACGGCAGACCTGGACACCCCGAGGCTCTTCGCCCGCCGCTCCACGACGTGCAAGATCACTACCAGCCTCGAATACCTCGACGCCGGCAGTCCGGGTTCGCCGCTATATGACTGCTGCAATGGCCTTCTCCTGCTTCGTTTGCGGCGGTCTATTTACGTGGTCAACCCTGCGACGAGGCAGTGGGCACGGTTGCCTTCAGCGCCACGGACGTGCCTGGAGCCTTATTGTGGACGTTGTCGTAGTACACTCTGCCTTGCATATGACCCCACAGCGTCGCCGCATTACGAGGTGTTATTGATCCCCCAGAACTTTTATCATCAACCGGACACGACAGAGTGGCCACCGTCATCATACATCATTCATATCTTCTTGTCA
Source organism: Triticum turgidum subsp. durum (assembly GCA_900231445.1). Lineage (NCBI taxonomy): Eukaryota > Viridiplantae > Streptophyta > Magnoliopsida > Poales > Poaceae > Triticum > Triticum turgidum. Next base: position 670,474,804 of record LT934112.1, on the reverse strand, counting down.
AAGACTAGATGCTGGAAAGAGAAGTCGTTTGCGCGAGAAGGTGATGCGGTCGGAATGGTTGCCGATGTGAAAAAATCTGCAATGAATTGGTTCTACTCCGCCTACTGGCAAACGGCGCTCTATGTCCACTGTGACTTAGAGGGTTTTATTTTGAGGTATATGTACTTACACCACAACCACAATATATAATATTCTTTTATTTACTTTTCATGCCAATATTACTTTGGTAATCAATATTAAAGAGGGTTTGATTTTTTGCAGAATAAATTTATACGGATGATAATAAGTACCAGCTAATTAAGTTGCCAAAAGGAAACAAGGAAAAACCTCGTTTAGGAAAATCGAAGAAAGGGGTGTATTGTGCATCGTTCCATCGGCAGTGCAAATATAAATTTGGTTCCTTGATGAATCTTCTGGCCAGACGGAGTGGCTACTAAAGAATGAAATCAATCTTAAGCCAGCTGTGGCAAAATATTCAAGTTTGCAAGCAAAAGATGGACCATGGATCTTACAATCGGCTGATCAAATGGAGCGGTTGTTCAAAAATGGTGTCAACCTCGTGGATGATAACGGTGAAATACTGTCAAAGGATGATTTCGAATGGGACTCTGACGATGAAAACACTATTGGTTCCATAGACTGGCCTCGAGATTCCGACCATAAATCTCCCTATTTTGAGTGTCTTGGATTTCATCCTTACAAAGAAATCATCTTGTTCCATTGGTCAGATAAAGCAATTGCCTACCATTTAAATAGATCTAAGGTTCAATACTTGGGCAAGATGCTAAACACGAGCACATATATAGACATGCCTTTTGCATATGCCCCATGTTAGATGAGGGACCTACCTGGAAGCAACTAATACCAATATATATCATTTATGTGATTTGCTTACAACTAGCATGAAGTCAGCGTACTATTATTTTAGCGACAACCTCTTGTTTTAATGATTTACTAGGTCGCGAATGGCGTGTGTTACTGGCCCGTGTATTAGGAATTTTGGATGAAATAGGTTTGCAATGTTTTTGTAAAAACATGTATGTTTCTAATTATTTGTCTGCTGTTATGGGCCACATAATATAATTTCCTTTATTTTAGTGGGGTTGTTATTGGCCTTTTTCGTGAAGTGCACATGTAGTCACATGAATGGACCATGATGAGGCTCCTGTCGTCTTAATTCTGCCGTAGAAGCTATGTGAAGACGCAAGTTAATGACTATTATATGCCTATTAATGGGTGGCTAATAGTGAAGTGCTTATGGCTTTTCAGTTTTCATTCCTGATTACTATCTGTAACTGATGAGTGAAAACTTCTTTTAAAGTTTTTATGTAATGACCACTTGCTTCCTTGCTTTCTGTAACCGAAAGGAAGAAGAAAGGTGTGTGTGGTTGTCCCTGTCCTGCCCGAAATCAGCGTTGTACCTCCACATCACAATAACAAAATTACTTACACTACATCTTACTAGTAATTTGTACGTGCTTTGCACGTCAGATGATTGTGTATAAAAAAAATACTAAACCATTAGAATTAAAAGTAAATCACCAAGTTGTGATAAATTAATCATATGGTCTTCATGAGGAGATTTATACTTTTTGTTGAGATTAATTCTGTAAAAGGGAAATCTCCCCTTGCCCAACGGCCAAGCAGTTGCATCGCGCGGACGCCTGTGTCCTGGCAACTGATGCATCTCTCTGGAACCGACGCCTCCTCTGGATCGTCGTGTCTCTTCAGGAGATATATAAGCGTCCTGTAAACCATCGTCAAATTTTTAAGTTCTTATTACAGAACCATGATGGTTTTAATTTACCACCCGTAAATTAATTATCTCTGGTTCCTCATGTAGGCAAAGATGACTGCCAAAGAGTTTGAGGAGCTTGCCCTCAATGGCCACAATTACCCTACATGGGCTATGGACATCAAGATCAGTCTTGCATCCCGTGGGATAGCGCGTGCAATACAACCCCTAGAGACTCCTCTCCCGGATGGGGCCACGCTGCTGACAGAACAGCAGAACTATGCTGCCTTATTCATCATAAGGCGCCATATTCATCCAGATCTCAAGTCTGAGTATTTACAGGAGGAATCTCCTAGTACTCTGTTTCTGGCCCTCAAAACGAGGTATGAACAGCAGAAGGCAGTAGTCCTGCCAGAAGCACTACTCATCTCCGTCTTCAGGATTTCAAGTCCATTGGTGAGTACAATCATGATGTTCATAAGATATGCTCCAAACTGCGCTTTTGTGAGAAGGAACTTACTAAGGGGAGAAGATAGAGAAAATTGTGTCTACTATGCTCCCTTCAGATAGGATCCTCCAACAGCAATACCGTGCTCGTAACTACACTGTCTATTCCGAGCTCATTCACATGTTACTTCAGGCTGAAAAGCATGATGAGCTACTCGCTAAGAATGGCTCTCAGCGCCCAGTTGGGGCACAACCTTTACCTGAAGTCCATCTGAATGTTGCAAATAGACAGAAGTTTAATGGTAACTTTCAGGGTAAACAAACCAATTTCGAGCATAAGCGAAAGCGTAATGGGAACAGGAGATCTAGATACCCAGGCAAGGGAAAAGGCACTTCAAAGCCCAGGTTTGATTAATCTAAGCTTTGCAACAACTGTGGATGCCACACGCATTCTACTGAAAAGTGCACAATGCCCAAGCATCTAGTTATGTTGTACCAGCAATCTCAGGGACGCAAAGCACCTCAAGGGAAAAGGTTTGAAGACAACTTCAACCTTCATCCACATAGCGCAAAAGGAGCCGGTGATTCGCACGATGTTCCTCCTGGACCGAGCAACGCCATGATTACTTATCTGCCTGAGGATACTGCTGAAACGGAGAACATGTTGATTGAGTACATGATAACCCACAAGTGTAGGGGATCGCAACTGATTTCGAGGGTAAAGTATTTAACCCAAATTTATAGATTCGACACAAGGGGAGCCAAAGAATATTCTTAAGTATTAGCAGTTGAGTTGTCAATTCAACCACACATGGATAACTTAGTATCTGCAGCAAAGTATTTAGTAAAAAAGTAGTATGATAGTAAAGGTAACAGTGGCAAAAGTAAAGATGATAGTTTTGTAGTAATTGTAACAGTAGCGACGGAAAAGTAAATAAGCGACGCACAAGATGTGAAAAGCTCGTAGGCATTGGATCAGTGATGGATAATTATGTCGGATGCGATTCCTCATGTAATAGCTATAACATAGGGTGACACAGAACTAGCTCCAGTTCACCATGTAATGTAGGCATGTATTCCTAATATAGTCATACGTGCTTATGGAAAAGAACTTGCATGACATTTTTTGTCCTACCCTCCCGTGGCAGCGGGGTCCTAGTGGAAACTAAGGGATATTAAGGCCTCCTTTTAATAGAGAACCGGACCAAAGCATTAACACATAGTGAATACATGAACTCCTCGAACTAAGGTCATCACCGAGAAGTATCCCGATTATTGTCACTTCGGGGTTGTCGGATCATAACACATAATAGGTTACTATAGACTTGCAAGATAGTATCAAGAACACACATATATTCGTGAAAACATAATAGGTTCAGATCTGAAATCATGGCACTCGGGCCCTAGTGACAAGCATTAAGCATAGCAAAGTCATAGCAACATCAATCTCAGAACATAGTGGATACTAGGGATCAAACCCTAACAAAACTAACTTGATTACATGGTAAATCTCATCCAACCCATCATCGTCCAACAAGCCTACGATGGAAATACTCACGCACGGCGGTGAGCATCATGAAATTGGTGATGGAGGATGGTTGATGATGATGACGACGATGAATCCCCCTCTCGGAGCCTCGAACAGACTCTAGATCAACCCTCCCGAGAGAGATTAGGGCTTGGCGGCGGCTCCGTATCGTAAAACACGATGAAACTTTATCTCTGATTTTTTTCTCCGCAAAACGGAATATATGGAGTTGGAGTTGAGGTCGGTGGAGCCTCAGGGGGCCCACGAGATAGGGGGGCGTGCCCGGGGGTGGGCGCGCCCCACCCTCGTGAATAGCGTGTGGGCCCCCTGGTTTGATTCTTTCGCCAGTATTTTTTATATTTTCCAAAACTTGTCTCCGTGGATTTTCAGGTCATTCCGAGAACAATTGTTTTCTACACATAAAACAACATCATGGCAGTTCTACTGAAAACAGCGTCAGTCCGGGTTAGTTTCATTCAAATCATGCAAGTTAGAGTCCAAAATAAGGGCAAAAGTGTTTGAAAAAGTAGATACGTTGGAGACATATCAACTCCCCCAAGCTTAAACCTTTGCTTGTCCTCAAGTAATTCAGTTGATAAACTGAAAGTGATATAGAAAAACTTTTACAAACTCTGTTTGCTCTTGTTGTTGTAAACATGTAAAGCCAGCATTCAGGTTTCAACAAATATTATGAACTAACCATACTCACAATAACACTTAGGTCTCACAATTACTCATATCAATGGCATAATCAGCTAGCGAGCCATAATAATAAAACTCGGATGACAACACCTTCTCAAAACAATCATAATATGATATAACAAAATGGTATCTCGCTATCCCTTTCTGAGACCGCAAAACATAAATGCAGAGCACCTTTAAATATCAAGGACTGATTAAACATTGTAATTCATGGTAAAAGAGATCCAGTCAAGTCATACCCAATATAAACCAATAGTAATGAATGCAAATGACAGTGTGCTCTCCAGCGGGTGCTTTTTAATAAGTAGGTGATGACTCAACATAAAAGTAAATAGATAGGCCCTTCGCAAAGGGAAGCAGGGATTTGTAGAGGTGCTAGAGCTCAATTTTAAAATAGAGATTGAATAACATTTTGAGCGGCATACTTTCACTGTCAATGCAACAACTATGAGATGGCTGTATCTTCCATACAAATGCATTATAGGCAGTTCCCAAACAGAATGGTAAAAGTTTATACTCCCCCACCACCAACAAGCATCAATCCATGGCTTGCTCGAAACAACGAGTGCCTCCAACTAACAACAGCCCTGGGGGAGTTTTGTTTAATTATATTGGTTTTCTATGATCTTTTTGGATCATGGGACTGGGCATCCCGGTTACCAGCCCTTTCTCGTGAATGAGGAGCGGAGTCCACTCCTCTTGAGAATAACACACCTAGCATGGAAGATATAGGCAGCCCTAATTAAAACATGAGCTGCTCGAGCATACAAAACAAAATTTCATTTGAAGGTTTGGAGTTTGGCACATATAAATTTACTTGGATCGGCAGGTAGTTACCACATATAGGAAGGTATGGTGGACTCATATGGAATAACTTTGGGGTTTAAGGAGTTTGGATGCACAAGCAGTATTCCCGCTTAGTACAGGTGAAGGCTAGCAAAAGACTGGGAAGCAACCAACTGAGAGAGCGACAACAGTCATGAACATGCATTAAAATTAATCCACACCGAGTACAAGCATGAGTAGGATATAATCCACCATGAACATAAATATCATGAAGGCTATGTTGATTTGTTTAAACTACATGCGTGAACATGTGCCAAGTCGAGTCACTCAATTCACTCAAAGGAGGATACCATCCCATCATACCACATCATAATCATTTTAACAGCATGTTGACACGCAAGGTAAACCATTATAACTCATAGCTAATCAAGCAAGGCACAAGCAACTATAATCTCTAAATGTCATTGCAAATATGTTTACTTCATAATAAACTGAATCAGGAATGATGAACTCATCATATTTACAAAAACAAGAGAGGTCGAGTTCATACCAGCTTCTCTCATCTCAATCAGTCCATCATATATCGTCATTATTGCCTTTCACTTGCACGACCGAATGATGTGTATAATAATAATAGTGCACATGCATTGGACTAAGCTGGAATCTGCAAGCATTCAACTCAAGAGAGAAGACAAGTAATATGGGCTCTAAGTAAATAAACAATCATGCATATGAGAGCCACTAAACATTTTCAATATTGTGTCCTACTCTCGACCCCCAAAGAAAAGAAAATAAAACTATTTACACGGGAAAGCTCCCAACAAGTAAGAAGAAGAACGAGAAATCTTTTTGGGTTTTCATTTTAATTTCTACTACAAGCATGGAAATTAAACTAACTAATTTTTTTGGTTTTTCTTAAGGTTTATCAAACACACAAGAAGAAAACTAGAAAAAGAAAATTAAACAGCATGGATAATACAATGAAAGAGTATGAGCACCGACAAGTAAAATAGTGTGTGAACATGAATGTAAAGTCGGTGAGAAATACGTACTCCCCCAAACTTAGGCTTTTGGCCTAAGTTGGTTTACTGCCAAGGACCTCGGCTACTCTCCCCGGTGTACTGAGGGGGTAATCAGGATACCACTGGCTGGCCGTCTCCTCCGGATCCCACTGGTAAGATGATGCACGATAAGGGTCCAGTGAAGGTTCCGGCTCAGGCTCAGGTTCAGGTTCTGGAGTGGATGCTTGGCCTCGATGAGCGTACACCGCTCCCGGTGTGACAAGAAAATTATGTGCAATCAAAGCAAACAATAGAGGCGCAGGCAGAATAATAGTCTCATTGTGCTTCTTATTAAATCTCAGGTTATACAGAAGCATCTTATCTTCATTGTCAACAATGAACTCATGTGCTACCATGCTCTTGTAATCTCCAAAGATGGGGCCTTTTGTACGGTTCAGGCTTAGCCATTTAGCAATAACGGCACCCATACTAAAACTGTTATCACCAAACAAGGCGTGGTGAAGAATAATAATATCAGGAACATTGAAGTTTCCACTATTTCCACGACCAATTAAGCTTCTACTAGCAAATATGTCAAAGTAGCGTAAAACAGGAAAGTGTATGCTAGAGATTATCGCATTTGAACCCTTCTTTGGATCCCCTACAATGATGGTGTTAACAAAGCCATCCACATCTTTACGATGTGGTTCATCTAATTTACCCTCAAAGGGTATTTTACATACCGCGCAAAAATACGTAAAGACATTTCCCTGAATTCATCAAATAAATGAAATGATACTTAAGGCGGTGTTCTTAGGATAATAATAAAAGTTTTGCACGAATGTATTGGTGAGTAAGATACTGATCGATCGGTCGTGGAGGAAATCGGTGAGGCCTGCATTCTCGATTAAGGAGTAAAAGTCTTCATAAATTTCAACTTCTCTCAAGAAATTATTGCAGGGCCATTCACACAGCCGTACTTCCGCTATGCGAGAACGATTATACTTGGCCTTTTCCTTCTCTTTAGCTTGTTTTTCCTGGGAGCCTTGGCTAGAAGAGCCCCTCAAAAATCTTCTTAACATTTTTTGAAAAATTCTGAAATTTTAGTAACTTCAAAATAAAAGTGAATAAAACTAAACAAGATTGGTAGCAACTACTCCTACAAGTGCCTAGAGCCTATATCATGCATTAGAATTACTTGGGACCTCATAAATTTGACATGCAAGCTCAAGAACATGGTCACCTATGCAACAAAAATTTGCAATGAATAAAACACTAGAACAAAAACTAATTGGACCAATGGAGGAGTCACATACCAAGCAACAATCTCCCAAAGCAGTTTTGTGAATGGAGCTTTGAGCAAGGAGATCAAAATCGCAGCAAAAGGAGCTAGAACTCGTGCTTGAGCTGGATGGGGATTTTTTGGGAAGAAGATGGAGTGTGTAGGTGCTGGCATAAGTGGAGGGGGGCCACCAGGGGCCCACAAGACAGGGGGCGTGCCCAGGGGGTGTGGGCGCACCCTCCACTCTCGTGGCCTGGTGCTCGCCCCTCCTGTAGTGTTTTTAGTGCCTAAAATCGTCAAATATTCCGTAAAAAATCATACTAAATTTGCAGGGCATTTGGAGCACTTTTATTTTCGGGATATTTTTTATTGCATGGATAATTCAGAAAACAAACAGATAATATTATTTTTGCTTTATTTATTTTAAATAACAGAAAGTGAAAAGAGGGTACAGAAGGTTGTGCCTTCTAGTTTCATCCATCTCATGATCATCAAAATGAATCCACTAACAAGGTTGATCAAGTCTTGTTAACAAACTCATTCCGAACAACACAGAACCGGAGAAATTTCGAATAACACTAAGTTACCTCAACGGGGATATGTACATCCCCACCAATAAGAATATCATACTTTTTCTTGGCATTAGGAAGAGGAAATTCAAAACCTCCAATAATGATAGTTGGAACTTTTCCAATAGAATTGATGCTAAGAACTTGAGATTGTTTCCTCAGAAAGTGTACCATATGCTCATTACCATTAACATGAAAAGTGACATTGCCTTTGTTGCAATCAATAACAGCCCCTACAGTATTCAAAAAGGGTCTACCAAGGATAATCGACATACTATCGTCCTCGGGAATATCAAGAATAACAAAGTCCGTTAAGATAGTGACATTTGCAACCACAACGGGCACATCCTCACAAATACCGACAGGTATGGCAGTTGATTTATCAGCCATTTGCAAAGATATTTCAGTAGGTGTCAACTTACTTAATTCAAGTCTACGATATAAAGAGAGAGGCATAACACTAACACCGGCTCCAAGATCACATAAAGCAGTTCTAACATAATTTCTTTTAATGGAGCATGGTATGGCTGGTACCCCTGGATCTCCAAGTTTCTTTGGTATTCCACCCTTAAAAGTATAATTAGAAAGCATGTTGGAAATTTCAGCTTCCGGTATCTTTCTTTCATTTGTAATGATATCCTTCATATATTTAGCATAAGGATTTACTTTAAGCATATCAGTCAAGCGCATACGTAAGAAAATAGGTCTAATCATTTCAGCAAAGCGCTCAAAATCCTCATCATCCTTGTCTTGGATGGTTTAGGAGGAAAGGGCATGGGTTTCTGAACCCATGGTTCTCTTTCTCTACCGTGCTTCCTAGCAACAAAATCTCTCTTATCATAACGTTGATTCTTTGATTGTGGGTTATCAAGATCAACAGGAGGTTCAACCTCTACTTCATTATTTTTGCTAGGTTGAGCATCAACATGAACATTATCATTAACATTATCACTAGGTTCATGTTCATCACCTGATTGTGTTTCAGCATCAGAAATAGAAATATCATTGGGGTTCTCAGGTGTGTCTACAACAGGTTCACTAGAAGCGTGCAAAGTCCTATCGTTTTTATTTTTCTTCTTTTTGGAAGAACTAGGTGCCTCTAAAATATTTCTCTGAGAATCTTGCTCGATTCTCTTAGGGTGGCCTTCAGGATACAAAGGTTCCTGAGTCATTCTACCAGTTCTAGTAGCCACTCTAACAGCAAAGTCATTTTTATTACTTAGTTCATCAAGCAAATCACATTGAGCTTTAAGTACTTGCTCAGCTTGAGTGGTAACCATAGAAGCATATTTGCTAATGAGTTTAAGTTCACCTTTAACTCTAGCCATATAATCACTCAAGCGTCCTATCTCGAAAGCATTATTCTTTAACTCTCTACCAGGATAAGCATTAAAACTTTCTTGCCTAGCCATAAAGTCATCAAATTCATCTAAGCATGGGCTATGGAATTTAGTAGACGGGATTTCAACTTTATCATATCTATAGAGAGAATTTACCTTCACTACTTGTGTCGGGTTATCAAGACAATGTGTTCCTTCGACAGGCGATATATTAAGACCATGTATTTCTTCAATAGGTGGTAAATTCTTAACATCTTCAACTTTTCTACCTTTTTCTTTCATTGATTTCTTTGCCTCTTGCATATCTTCACGACTGAGAAATAGAACACCTCTCTTCTCAGGAGTGGGTTTAGGAATAGGCTCAGGAGTTGGCTCGATCGGTTCAGGAATTGCCTCAGGAATTGGCTCAGGAAGAGTCCAATTATTTTCATTAGTCAACATATTATTCAATAGTAATTCAGCTTCGTCGACTATTCTTTCCCTGAAAACACAACCAACACAACTATCCAAGTAGTCCTTGGAAGCATCGGTTAGTCCATTATAAAAGATATCAAGTATTTCATTTTTCTTAAGAGGATGATCAGGCAAAGCATTAAGTAATCGGAGAAGCCTCCTCCAAGCTTGTGGGAGACTCTCTTCTTTGATTTGCACAAAATTATATATTTCCCGCAAGGCAGCTTGTTTCTTATGAGCAGGGAAATATTTAGCAGAGAAGTAATAAATCATATCCTGGGGACTATGCACACAACCAGGATCAAGAGAATTAAACCAAGTATTAGCATCACCCTTTAATGAGAACGGAAAGATCTTAAGGATACAATAATAGCGAGACTTCTCATCATTGGTAAACAAGGTGGCTATATCATTTAACTTGGTAAGATGTGCCACAACAGTTTTAGATTCAAGGCCATAAAAAAGGATCAGATTCTACCAAAGTAATTATTTCAGGATCAACAGAGAATTCATAATCCTTATCAGTAACACAGATAGGTGAAGTAGCAAAAGTAGGGTTAGGTTTCATTCTAGCATTAAGAGATTGCTGCTTCCATTTAGCTAATAACTTTTTAAAATCATATCTATCTTTGCAAGCAAAGATAGCTCTAGCAGCTTCATATTCCATAACATAACCCTCAGGAACGATAGGTAATTCATAATCATGGGGAGAACTTTCATCATCACTATCATCAATAATGGCTTCTTCAATAATTTCATTCTCTCTAACCCTAGCAAGTTGTTCATCAAGAAATTCACCTAATGGCAAAGTACTATTACACACAGAAGTAGTTTCATCATAAGTATCATGCATAGCAGAAGTGGCATCATCAATAACATGCGACATATCAGAATTCATAGCAATAGCAGGTTTAGGTGTCGCAAGTTTACTCAAAACAGAAGGAGAATCTAGTGCAGAGCTAGATGGCAGTTCCTTACCTCCCCTCGTAGTTGAGGGAAAAATCTTGGTTCTTTCGTCTTTCAAGTTCCTCATAGTGATCAACAAATATAAATCCCAAGTGACTCAAAGAATAGAGCTATGCTCCCCGGCAACGACGCCAGAAATTAGTCTAGATAACCCACAAGTGTAGGGGATTGCAACAGCTTTCAAGGGTAAAGTATTCAACCCAAATTTATTGATTCGACACAAGGGGAGCCAAAGAATATTCTTAAGTATTAGCAGTTGAGTTGTCAATTCAACCACACCTGGATAACTTAGTATCTGCAGCAAAGTATTTAGTATCAAAGTAGTATGATAGTAAAGGTAACAATGGCAAAAGTAAAGATAATAGTTTTGTAGTAACTGTAACAGTAGCGACGAAGAAGTAAATAAGTGAAGCACAAGATGTGAAAAGATCGTAGGCATTGGATCAATGATGGATAATTATGTCGGATGCGATTCCTCATGTAATAGCTATAACATAGGGTGACACAGAACTAGCTCCAGTTCATCAATGTAATGTAGGCATGTATTCCGAATATAGTCATACGTGCTTATGGAAAAGAACTTGCATGACATCTTTTGTCCTACCCTCCCGTGGCAGCGGGGTCCTAGTGGAAACTAAGGGATATTAAGGCCTCCTTTTAATAGAGAACCGGACCAAAGCATTAATACATAGTGAATACATGAACTCCTCAAACTACGGTCATCACCGAGAAGTATCCTGATTATTGTCACTTCGGGGTTGTCGGATCATAACACATAATAGGTGACTATAGACTTGCAAGATAGGATCAAGAACACACATATATTCATGAAAACATAATAGGTTCAGATCTAAAATTATGGCACTCGGGCCCTAGTGACAAGCATTAAGCATAGCAAAGTCATAGCAACATCAATCTCAGAACATAGTGGATACTAGGGATCAAACCCTAACAAAACTAACTTAATTACATGGTAAATCTCATCCAACCCATCATCGTCCAGCAAGCCTACGATGGAAATACTCACGCACGGCGGTGAGCATCATGAAATTGGTGATGGAGGATGGTTGATGATGACGACGGCGATGAATCCCCCTCTCTGGAGCCCCGAACGAACTCCAGATCAGCCCTCCTGAGAGAGATTAGGGCTTGGTGGCGGCTCCGTATCGTAAAACGTGATGAAACTTTCTCTTTGATTTTTTTCTCCGCGAAACGGAATATATGGAGTTGGAGTTGAGGTCGGTGGAGCCTCAGGGGGCCCACGAGATAGGGGGCGCGCCCCCCACCCTCGTGGACAGGGTGTGGGGCCCCTGGTCTTGATTCTTTCGCCAGTATTTTTTATATTTTCCAAAACTTGTCTCCGTGGATTTTCAGGTCATTCCGAGAACTTTTGTTTTCTACACATAAAACAACATCATGGCAGTTCTGCTGAAAACAGCGCAAGTCCGGGTTAGTTTCATTCAAATCATGCAAGTTAGAGTCCAAAACAAGGGCAAACGTGTTTGGAAAAGTAGATACGTTGGAGACGTATCAGTACACCGCAAACCACGTGTTTGGCGACTTCAACTAGTCCCTCAATCTCCTAGTGATCTACTTAATTATGTCCATTTGTGATGATTGTAATAAGAACATAAGTTTGTTGTTGTCGTTATATTGTATTGTATCAGCATATTTGATATAACAAAGATTGTATTCTATATATGACTATGAGGTTTTCTTATTGAAAATACTTTGTTTTATATAGTTTTCAACGGGGATATTCCGATGGAAGAGGAATTATGCCTTGTGGACAGTGGTACCACAAACTCCATACTGAGGGGGGTGAAATATTTCCAAACTCTGAAAAAGATGAATGGAGATATTCTAACTACCGCTGGACGCGATACAGTGATTGTTGGTATTGGACATGCCATATTCACCCTCCCAAGCGGTACACAAGTGACGATTGAGGATGCTTTATTGTATCCCAACTCATCACGTACCCTGATCAGTTATCGAGATATCCGTAAGAATGGTTTTCACATTGAAACCCATGAAGACAACAAAGAGGAGTATCTACTCTTTACTAAAGATGATGGATATGGCAAAAAGGTACATGAGAAAATTCCTTCTCTATCGTCTGGTTTGTACTATACGTACATCAAACCCGTGGAACATGTTGCATACAAAGTAATTTTTCAGAATGTTAACACATTCCAAACCTGGCATGATCGCCTAGGCCATCCTGGAATAGGGATGATGAGAAAAATTACTAGCAATTCCATTGGTCATAATTTGCTTAAGTCAAAATTTCCTCAATCTTCTGATTTTGTGTGCACATCTTGTGCCATGGGAAAGCTAATTTTGAGGCCCTCACACCTCAAAATACAAGCTGAACCACTTCAGTTCCTTGAACGTATTCAAGGAGACATTTGTGGTCCCTTCAGCCATTATCTGAACCTTTCCGGTATTTCATGGTTCTGATTGACGCATCTACACGATGGTCACATGTGTGTCTTCTATCCACACGAAACCATGCATTTGCCAAGATAATGAGGCAAGTCATTAAGTTGCAAGCCCATTATCCTTAAAGTCGAATTAAGTCAATTCGAATGGACAATGCTGCAGAATTCTCCTCACGTGCTTTCAATGATTATTGCATGGCTTTGGGGATTGAAGTTCAGCACTTTGTTACATATGTCCATACACAAAATGGTTTGGCTAAAGCATTGATTAAGAGGATCAAACTCATTGCAAGATCTTTGTTGACGAATTGCAACTTGCCAACCTCTTGTTGGGGTCATGCTGTTTTACACGCTGCTGACTTGATACAATTGAGGCCAACTGCATATCGCAGTTCTTCCCCTCTGGAATTGGTACGTGGAAATCCTCCAAGCATTTCCCATCTGCGCAAGTTCGGATGTGCTGCATACATTCCGATCTCACCACCACAGCGGACATCTATGGGCCCACACAGGAAGTAGGGGATCTATGTGGGGTACAAATCGTCGTCGATTACCAAGTAGCTAGAACCCCTGACTGGGGATCTGTTCACAGCCCGTCACGCTGATTGCATATTTAATGAGGAACATTTTCCGGCATTAGGGGGAGATTTCAAGTACTAGAAAGAATGCCCGGAAATTGATTGGAATGCTCATGCCATTTCATCCTCTGATCCACGTACCAATGAGACCGAACTTCAAGTTCGGAAGATCATTAATTAGCAACATCTTGCAAATAATCTGCCAGATTCATTTACTGATCTGAAAGGTGTTACAAAATTCTTAAATCCGGCCAGAAACGCGCCCGAAAGAGTGGAGGTACCAATAAAACCACTCAACTCCCTATTCCCAAAAAGAGGGGGAGTAGTACGGCCTCTGACCTGGAGCATGCTTCTAGAAAGCAGCAAAGGAAAGTGAGGAGAAAAACCTCGGAGTCAGTAAATGCAGGTCAACTCAATGTTGACAAACACCTGATGGGTAGTAAACACCCAGTGGAAGGGCAACCTCCACAACCCAGTTCCAGTGTGCACAAACTGACTGGGACATTGGAACACCCAGACTCGATCATATTGGGAAATCACGAAGAGTCACTAGGGGTGCAGGAAATTTCCATCAACTATGTTGATTCTAGAGAATCATTTGACCGTAAGACTACGACTGTCGACATATATTTTGCTGAAAATATTGCAGATACCCTTCTCACTGATCATGATCCAAGATCTATCGTTGAGTGTCAAAAGCGCTCCGACTGGCCTAAATGGAAGGATGCAATCCAAGTAGAAATTGCCTCGCTTAACAAAAGAAAGGTATTCACTGAAGCAATACCTACACCTCCCAATGTTTTCCCTATGGGATTCAAATGGGTTTTTCTCCGGAAATGGAATGAGAACAATGAGGTGGTGAGATATAAAGCAAGGCTCGTAGCACAAGGTTTCACGCAGAAACCCGACATTGATTTCACTGAAACATATTCTCCAGTGATGAGTGCAACCACTTTCTGATATATTATATCTTTGGCAGTGCAAAATCGTCTATCTATGCAGTTGATGGACGTCATGACCGCATATCTTTACGGGTCACTAGATTCGGACATATATATGAAGGTTCCTGATGGAATCTCGGTCCCGAATAAAAATGCAAAATGCAACATGTATTTGTGTAAAGCTGAATAAGTCATTATATGGCTTAAGGTAGTCGGGACGGATGTGGTACAACCGACTCAGTGAGTTCCTTCTTCAGAAAGGTTACTCCAATAGTGCTGATTGCCCATTTGTTTTCATCAAGAAGTCCTCTATAGGATTTTGCATCATGTTTGTGTATGTTGATGATCTCAACATCATCGGCAGCACACCAGACATTGATGAAGCACGCAATCACCTAAAGATGGAATTTGAGATGAAGGATTTGGGTAAAACCACATTTTGCTTAGGTATTCATCTTGAGCACCTTCCCTCAGGAATCATGGTACACCAATCTGCCTATATCCAGAAAATATTAGAGAAATTCAATATGGACAAATCCTATCCATCTAAAACTCCCATGGTGGTTCGATCTCTAGACGTAGAGAAAGATCCGTTCAGACCAAGGGATGATGGAGAAGAGGTGTTGGGACCTGAAGTTCCATACCTTAGTGTCGTTGGAGCGCTTATGTATCTTGCAAATTGAACAAGACCTAATATTGCATTTGCAGTGAATCTACTTGCTAGACATAGCGCAGCTCCCACTAAACGTCATTGGTCTGGAGTGAAGAATATCTTTCAATATCTCCAAGGCACAAAGGATCTTGGCCTATTTTTCCAGTTCCAGAAAAATCAGGACTCTAATGTGATTGGATATGCAGATGCCGGCTATTTGTCTGATCCCCATAATGCCAGATCTCAGACCGGCTTCGTGTTCCTACATGGTGGCACTGCTATATCATGGAAGTCTTTGAAACAGACTCTGGTGGTAACATCTACCAATCATTCTGAAATAATTTCATTATTTGAAGCAACATGCGAATGTGTATGGCTTTGCAGAATGATAAACCACATACAACAATCATGTGGAATGGGTTCGATAAAATCACCTACCATTATCTATTAAGATAATGCGGCCTGTGTTGCGCAGATGCAAACAGGATACATCAAGAGTAATATCACCAAGCATATTTCTCCTAAATGGTTTTCCCCATAATCTTCAGAAAAGCGGGGAAATAAGCATTCTGTAAATCAAATCATGCGACAATCTTGCTGATTTATTTATCAAGTCTCTACCAAATTCTACATTCCATAAATGTGTTCATGGAATTGGTATGCGAAGACTTAGGGACTTGCAGGTGTCAGGGGGAGTCTCTTCTTGAGATATCCTTATTTTAATGACATCACATTATGCTATCTTTCTTTGTGAGTATGTGTTTCAGGATCTCATCAAAGATTTTATGAAGAACTTTTGAAGGAGAATCTTTTGAGATGATAGAGTTTCCCGGACAATCGTGAAGATGATTCTACATGGTCAAGCGTAGATTAGGGGGAGTGTTGAGATTAATTCTGTAAAAGGGAAATCTCCCCTTGCCCAACGGCCAAGCAGTTGCATCGCGCGGACGCCTGTGTCCCGGCAACCGACGCATCTCTTTGGAACCGACGCCTCCTCTGGATCGTCATGTCTCTCCAGGAGATATATATATAAGCATCCTGTAAACCATCGTCAAGTGATTCGATCATTTTGATTCAAAATACTTTTAGCGGGAAGTCGTCGAAGCTTTTGTATTCTTCGCATCAAATCAAGAAAGTGCAAGAATGCATTAGGCAAAGCCTTTAGTTTTTCGAAAATAAAAGTCTTGACCGCCTGTTTGAGCATTTGAATGATCTTCGCCCGGATTCCATAACTAATGTAGTAATTCTTTTTTGCTTAATTAATACATTAATCATGACATTTACCCCTGAGGTTGTAAAAAGAATAAGAACATTTTGCAAAAAAGACATAGTCCATTGTTATTCGATGTACTTAAATTCACACATGAGTTATTGTAGTGTATTATTATTATTAGTGTATATTATATATTAATTCTGTAAAAGGGAAATCTCCCCTTGCCCAACGGCCAAGCAGTTGCATCGCGCGGACGCCTGTGTCCCGGCAACCGACGCATCTCTCTGGAACCGACGCCTCCTCTGGATCGTTGTGTCTCTCCAGGAGATATATATAAGCGTCCTGTAAACCATCGTCAAGTGATTCGATCATTCTGATTCAAAATACTTTTAGTGGGAAGTCGTGGAAGCTTTTGTATTCTTCGCATCAAATCAAGAAAGTGCAAGAATGCATTAGGCAAAGCCTTCAGTTTTTCGAAAATAAATGTCTTGACCGCCTGTTTGAGCATTTGAATGATCTTCGCCCGGATTCCATAACTAATGTAGTAATTCTTTTTTGCTTAATTAATACATTAATCATGACATTTATCCTTGAGGTTGTAAAAAGAATAAGAACATTTTGCAAAAAAGACATAGTCCATTGTTATTCGATGTACTTAAATTCACACATGAGTTATTGTAGTGTATTATTATTATTAGTGTATATTATATATTAATTCTGTAAAAGGGAAATCTCCCCTTGCCCAACGGCCAAGCAGTTGCATCGCGCGGACGCATGTGTCCCGGCAACCGACGCATCTCTCTGGAACCGACGCCTCCTTTGGATCGTCGTGTCTCTCCAGGAGATATATATAAGCGTCCTGTAAACCATCGTCAAGTGATTCGATCATTCTGATTCAAAATACTTTTAGTGGGAAGTCGTGGAAGCTTTTGTATTCTTCGCATCAAATCAAGAAAGTGCAAGAATGCATTAGGCAAAGCCTTTAGTTTTTCGAAAATAAATGTCTTGACCGCCTGTTTGAGCATTTGAATGATCTTCGCCCGGATTCCATAACTAATGTAGTAATTCTTTTTTGCTTAATTAATACATTAATCATGACATTTACCCTTGAGGTTGTAAAAAGAATAAGAACATTTTGCAAAAAAGACATAGTCCATTGTTATTCGATGTACTTAAATTCACACATGAGTTATTGTAGTGTATTATTATTATTAGTGTATATTATATATTATTTCTGTCAAAAAGGAG
>LT934112.1:670422292-670456584 GCA_900231445.1 Triticum turgidum subsp. durum | reverse complement strand
AGTAAAACTGGTTTTTAACGCCAAAGCACTTGCAACAGCACTGTGCTAGCATTACTTCTTTTATTCTATGTATGCGAGACCAGGAGTACTTCTATGTGAACTGTGCAGACGGTGGTGCAGTATGTACTGTGCAGTTTGTGGCGCTAGCCTGTGCGGTTGAATTCTAGAGCGTGTCCACAACACAAGGACAGGAGGAATGGTAGCTGTCCGATTTGACTGATCGACGGCCAAGAATGCACGAATTTGCTACTGTATAGTTGCATTCGTCTAGTGTTTCGAGCATTTAACACACGTCTGATGCCTTAAATCCTGCATGGAAGTAAAGCACGATAACATGGAAGTAAAGCACGATATTTTGGGGACAGTTTTGGGTATGCCTATCATTGTTCACACGGGTACACTATATAGGAGTATATAGAGATATAATGTCACTAGCGGCTTTCCGTTCAATCCTGCATGCGCGCCCATGCAAACCTTGGTGCAACAAGTGCCAGTTTCATCCGTCGGAACAACATGAGTGCCTTTTCAAAGTCTTACACACGGATCGAGCGATGGCGGTGCATCTGTGATGTAGCCCCTCTTGAGAGCACCATTGTGGAGTTTGCTTCACTTGTGGGGACCGGCGGCGGGGCGCGAACAGCCTGACGGCGTAACTGCCGATGAAAATCGTGCCGGCTACGGTCATGGCGGACGATGGCGGCGTCTCCGACGTTGTTTCCTTGTCAAGGCATCGTCATTGCAGTTTCCGTCAACATGCTCGGGGTGCTCCGAGGGAAACCCTAGATCTGGAACTCCTGGGTCGGATGATGATGGCACCTACGGTGCCCTTCTCCCTTCTGGGGCGTCGTTTTGGAGCAACTGCTGACTGGAGGGGGCAAGAGGTGGTGCGGTGTTGCATCTTCAGCATTGACGGCAGCGAGTCTCGCGGTGTGGCGTTGCAGGGTCTCGGCGACGGATGTATGATGATGGGTGTGCGTACGGTGGTGGCGTTGTCTGGCGTCATGATGGCGTCGACACTGGCAAGGTGGATGCTTCAGTATATGCTCTGAAGATAAATCGGTGGAAGAAGGGTGGCGACGGCCTCTGCAGCATAGGCGCATGTGGTGCCCGCTGAGAGTGCGTTGGACAGGTGTGTGATCCAGACCCGATAATTCGGCTTGGTTGGGCCTCTGGCTTTAGATGTTATGCTTTGGTGTGAGGTCCAGGTATGTGGCCCAGATAATCAACAGCCCTTCACCTAATGGATAGGAATAGCGACATATGTCGTTAAGAGGGTGGTTCAGACATATTAATGTATTACTTTGTAAGATATTGATCAATAATAAATAAAATGGCTGCGTGCAGAGAGGTTGGGGGACATCCTTCTTTTGCATAAGACTAGCTACAATGGTGAGTAACATACACTAGTAACATACACATATCCCTAGACTATGTTACTACCTCAATAGTGGATAGTAACATAAGTGTGGTAACATGCAAAGCTTCATTTATTAGGTTATAGACTCATATTGCATTGGGACATGTGATGTTACAGTAACTAGCTAAGTTACTAGTACTACATCTATCCTCATTAACTCACTGCCACGTAAGCAAATTTGCTGAGTTGGACTCGATGTTACTATCGAAGTTACTCCCACTGTGGCTAGTCTAAAAAAAAGGCCACCCATCCATGGGAAACGAAGATTTAATGCAACGGCCTCCTCTTGCTCTAGTACTACTTGGCCATCAATCCGGCCAAGCGACAGTGGGTTACTTTCCCTCGCCCGATATGCGTGTGCTAGTGCTCCGACAAATTTCTTGCAAATATTGCCATCATAAGAGCAAGTACAATAAGATGACTTAGGTGGGTTGTAAGATTTTAAATATTCTATAAATTAAACACAGACAAAGGAAGTAAATTTTTGATGAGTTGAAAGTGAGAGAAGAGAAGCGGGCTACAAGCCGGCTGCAACACGTACTTTTATAGACTTTGTGAAAGAGTGAGATGGGTAATATATCAGTAAAGTGAAACATATTTATATCTGACTACTATACTTGTTGGCTATAAAAATTCGACTATAGATGATGACTACATTACGTAACCAGCAGCTGACTATACTATTAAGCAGCATACTCTAACTGCTACTTAGGTCGTCTATTACCTCACGTGTTTGTGCACTACAAGGTGTCAGTAATTAGTTAATACTCGTATATTAGTGACCACACCGTGTTATCTTTAGCAGCAGAAGGGCTATGTTTAATTACCATAATTAACCATGCATGAAGAATTAGTTAATACTCTTACATTCGTGAGAGTCTCTTTTCTCAATTTTTCCTTGGTTAATAATGTCCTATACGTATCTTCCCGGCAAAAAAAAAGTGCCTATACGTATTTGTATTGGTGTTTCCCGGATGTGTTGCCCTAGCCCCAAGTCAATTCGGTTAGTTAGTTATGCTGCTTTTTTAGGACCATTTGCACTTGCACGTTGCATGTTTTGCCTTGCGATGAATTGGTCAGCTTGCATGCATGCATGTAACCCTAGTGAGTAAAACGAGTTTTACCGATGAAAGTTTATGGAGTAGAACACACGTCCGTGCGTGTGTTCAATTCAGCTCATTCAGAAGAAGTTCGGTTTTGTTCTGTTCCACGTGGCACGCAAACGTGTACGAGTAGGCGACAATAGCTACAAAACGTGGATTGCAAAGCCCTAATCTCGCACCATCATCTTAACACCTCCTCGTCGTCCTCGACCCCGCCGCCGGGCGCCGGCCGGCCGATCGAGCGGATATCTTGCCAACAGATCGTGGATCCACATGGACTCTATGTGCGCGGACCTGCTGGTAGAGATCCTCCGCCGCCTCCCACCACGAGGCCTCGCCGCCTCCCGCTGCATCTGCAAGGCCTGGCACGCCATCATCGACGACCACCGCCTCCTACGCGGCGACCTGCTCCCGCTCTCGCTCGACGGAATAATCTACTGGACGACGGGCACCGACGACGCCCCGAGGCTCTTCGCTCGGCGCTCAACGGTGCTCGACGTCGCCGGCTGTCTCGGATACCTCGACGGCAAAAAGCGGTGGTCCTGGCCCATGTACAACAGCTGCAATGGCGTCGTCTTGCTGCATGGCCATGTGGTCAACCCCGCCACGCGGCAGTGGGCCCCGTTGCCACCTGTACCGTGCACGTACCGTTGTTCCACTCAGCCTATTGGCAAGGGGCACTCTATGTGCCTCGCAAATATGGTTTCATTTTGAGGTATTTGTACTCACTCCCCCATCCACCCACCCTTCATAATCTCATTTGGCTTTTCTTACAAATGATGTGTGGGTTTATAAACTTTCAATGGTTTTTTTGTTGTTGTTTACTTTTGCAGAATAAACTTATCTGGTGACGGATACCAAGTAATTAAATTTCCCAGAGGAAACAAAGGAGGACCTCGCCTATGAAAATCAATGAAAGGGGTATATTGTGCATTGAATCATGGAATATCCAAATGTGAAATTTGGTTCCTTGACGAATCTTGTGGCCGGATGGAATGGGTGCTGAAGAATGAAATTAATCTTCAGCCAGCGGTGACAAAATAGTCAAGCGTGCATGTTGAAGATGGACCATGGATCTTACAATCGCGTCGTCAAATGGAGAAGCGGTTGTTGAAAAATGTCACTAGCCTTAAACTCGGATACGGTAACAACCAAGCCCTATCGAAAGATGATTTTGAATGGGACTCTGACGATGAAAACATGATTGACACTGCAGACTTGCCTCCAACATCCGACAACAACTCTCCTCATTATGACTGTCTTGGATTTCATCCTTACAAAGAAATCGCCTTGTTTTGTTGGTCCAATAAAATTGTAGCATGCCATTTAAATAGCTCCAAGATTCGATATTTAGGCAAGGCGGCACACATACCTGACCAGCTGCTAGTGGCTTGCACATACGCCCCATGTTGGATGAGGGACTTACCTGGAAGCACTTGATGCTATTATGTAGCAATACTCTCCTATATTAGTCACAAACTATTGATCATTTTCTCTAATAGTACGTCTTGTAGTAGTGCTCATGACGTACATGTTGCCCTCTCGGTGGAATTAAGTTAACTTGCCACTGTTTTGTTAGTTTCTTGGCACATTGTTCTTAGGTAACTTGATTTGACTCCTCGATAAGGGGCACTGGTATGTTTTATTCTGTTTTATTCAGTTCATTAGACAAAATGTAACAGTTCTTCTATCTTACAACTTACTGTATTGACCGTATAAAATGGGAACTAAAGTTAGTAGAGATTGTTCCAATAGATGTACTTTTTAAATAATAATAATAATAATAATAATAATAATAATAATAATAATAATAATAATAATAGACAATTTAAGTGTGGTGCTTTCTTACTAGCTAGTATATTTTTTAAAATATTGTCGACAAACGAAGTAAATGGGTCTATCTGTTGCGTTCCGATAAATGGGTTGAGAGATAAATTATTCTTCTGGTTCTGTTTTTAAGTTACAGGAGTATCTCATTTTGGAAGCATATAAATTGTGAATCTGTGATGTACATCCATCGCGGTAAATATTTTTTTGAAGTTACATGAGTATCTCGTTTTGGAGGATATAAACTGTGAGGTACATCGAGCATGTTAAAAATAATTTTCCTTTTGGAAGCTTTGGCGTATACCACTAAACCTTCTGATAGCCATTTAATTTTCCATGTGGCCTGGCAGATTTACCCTATGAGATTATTCTTAGAGAGTTAGAGAATAGTGGCGGAGCTTGGAACGAAAAACTGGGCGGGCTTGGCTGGCTAATCTGAAGGGAATTGCTCTTGGGCTGGCCTTCACGTCATGCACAATGTGAGCGTTTGCTCTTAGGCTGGGCAGGCCATGGCCACCTTTTGCCCTAAGCGTAGCTCTGCCTTTGTTAGAGAACATGCCCGATTATTTATTACACTTTCTTCGCTTCAAAAATATACAACGCTTCGGATTTATCATTGACATTGGCTCTGAAATATCCTACGAAGGAGGCGGTGTGGTCCTTCGTGATCACCAAGGGCGCTTCATGGCCGGAGTGTGCCATTTCGTCTCGTGCCATTCTCAGCTGGCAATCAAGATGGGACCTTCTATGGTTCTATATAAGACTGATAATCAAGGTATTGCTAGGAGCCTGACAAAGGAGGAAATAAACAGGTCGGCATATGGTCCGCTTATCGAGGAAGTTAAGGAGTTGCTAGGATCCAGTGAGAGGGGTTCATGTTACAATGGGCACGGCTATCTGTTAAGAGCAAGGATGTTAGTATAGCCATTTTTTTGTTATATCTCATTGTCATAGCCATCTGATAGACAACATGCATGTATAGTAGTTAGCTATAGAGATCGAAATTGCATAGGAGCACTCGGCAATGACGCCCACTGAAATCATACCCACCCACTCGCCTCGGGATCAGCAGCCACTATATTAGCCTCTCAGTATTGCCTTCATTTATCGCCCCCTATCTTTGTCGTCTCGTATGTAATTATGGTTGAAGGGTTCTGTCCCGACACGCTACCAAGCTGTTCTAGATGCTGAGAGGCTCACCTACGAGAGCCAACCACCAAGTGCTACATTCAATGCAGAGACACTCCTGCTTGTTGTACTGTCCTTCTGCTCAAAGGTCACCTCAAACTGATGATGTTGCCATCGACGGTGTCGGAAAGATTATCGGTACTATGTAATTTTTATTCCAAAGTAACTGATCTGAGGTTGCTAGTATGTGTTAGCCTCAGGATTACCAGTACTACCATGTAATTTTTATTTCGAACCACTTGGTCGTCTCCAGAATCATGTTAGGCTCATGATCATCAGTTCTATGTAATTCCGAGAGCATGTTCTTCTTTTTTTGCGAGAGCGTGCTCTTTATGGCTAATCTTAATTTATATTTGTGCTCATCCGTCCACTAATCCAATAAGGAATTATGCACCAGCATTTCATAAACGCAGCTTACACTACGGTTTGATTCTCATAATGCGCGGTAATATTTCTCTTTCTACATAATGATATACTTGTTCCCACAAAACACATTTTCACCCACTAGCCATTTACTCCATCCACAGTTACACGCATCAGTCAATGACACGTCAAAAAGTCGTTTCTCATGTCAGCATTCAATGGCTGCTTATCGAGCTTGTCAGCATTCAATGGCTGCTTATCGAGCTTTTTCTCTTGGGGGAGAACGGACTCCAATGCTCTGTCCAGCAGCAAGTTGCACCGACCACACACATTATCTGTGTAGAGGAAAATATCCAGTGCTCCTAACCCTTTCATGCTCCTATGCTCCAATGTCTAAAATGATAATTTTAAATGTTTCAAAAAATTCCGAAGATTTGGTGATTGTTCACAAGTCATGTGTTTAGATCATCTAAAAATTTCAAATCTAAAATCAAAATATACAATGAGAAACGAAAAAGAGAAATCTTCATGTGAATAGTGCCATTTTAGTTTTTGTCTTCTTGTGACACTATTCATGTTCAGTTTATCTTTTTTGTTTCTCAATGTATATTTTGAGTTTGGAACTGAAATTTTTAGAGGATGTAGACTTATGACTTGTGAATATTCATAATTTTTTTAGATTTTTTTGGAATACTTATAATTATTATTTTAAAAATTGGAGCATGGGAGCATGTAGTTGGGAGTACAGGGCATTTATCCCTCTGTGTAGCTGATCTAGTCATGCATGTTTCTTGAGAAACAATCCTGATAGGCTTGGGCCTAATTTATTTTCGGCAAACAGGTATGCACTGTGCCAGTCTACGCTGGACGGGTGTATTAAACAACAGCAATTCATTTCATCTAATTGTGCGCCAATCCCTAGATAGAAGACCAGCGAGTGAGATTCCAGTGAGTGTCGTCGCCGAGTGCTCATAGTCCGTAGGTTTATTGAGGTCCGCTTATGGTCATCTCATGTCTAAGATTCAGTTTTTGATGGCAAGAGAGATGATTTATTCCTATGAAGCTCAAAGTGAACAAAATAAGGTAGCAGATTGGTTTGCGTTGTACAGTTGCACTGAGCGTAGCACTACGGTATGGCTACAATTAGGACCACAATGTATTATTTGAGGAGTTTCAATCTCTGGATTGCAAGCCTATTACTATGGAATAAATTTCTTTCACCCTGCAACATAAAAAGATTGTTAAACGCTATGAACATATAAGACCTCAGGTTCACGACTAAAATATAAAAAATAAACATTGGCATGCAAATAAGGTCAATTCCATACAAAAGTTCATTTGCAAAAAAAGTTCGTTTGCAAATACAGGGGAGGAAAAGAGTGGGTTTTGTAGGGTACAAAGAGTTTGTTGTTTATAGAAACAGAATTACTAGGCCTCAAAGAAATCAGGACGAAAGGGTCAAGGAGCATAGTTGGGCTGGGCCTGCTCGTGAGCTTTTTGTTTGTTTTTTTAGACTGCTTGCGAGCTTATAACATGGCCTGGTTGTCTAAAAGAAAAACATGGCCTGGCCCATGTGTGCTCCATCTGGTTTCTGGTTTGAGCCTCCCAGCCAAAGATGAAGAATTTTAAATTTCAGTTTTCAGTTTCTCAAAAAAAAGAGGTAATTTTAAATATCAAATAACATCTTTGAAAGTCGACTAAAAAGAGCAATTTTAAATAGCACCACTGAAGACGCCATGACTAAAATCATGAAAAAAAATTATCTAAAGGTGTTATATGATTTGATCAATAAAAGTTGAGTAGAATTGTTATCTAACAGCTTGACAGTTAACAAGAAACAAGAGGCAATGCACAGGAAACAAGAAGGATTAACATACATAATGCAGCACGAGGGACCATGTTGATAAACTATATGTGCTGCTATTTATATATAGTCAACCCTTGTTCCAGGATCACAGCAGGATCAATTCAGAGGCTTAGCTGCATGCTATGCCCATCCAGCCATGAACCATTCAACAATCCATGCAAGTTGGAAGCTACTACTCACTAGTTAACTTAATATAATCATGCCACCCAAAACAATCATCAGCGGTGACACAAGAGATCGGTCGATCGACGCTACCAAAACAAGCACACTGGCTATAATGTGCCCCCTCGTCGCCCTTCAGTCGGCTAGGACTTATCATCTAGGAGAGAATAATTATATGTGGCACCGCTATCTCGACACTGTTGTTAGAACCCTAGCTGAGATGTCGGTGAGGTTGATCGATCAGGACGAGGTGATCGCGGGTGTCTCCAGCGGCTCCGGGACCAGGCTGTTGCTTGGCATCTGGTTCTGGTCATCCCAGACCAGGCCGACCTCGTACTCTGGGACGTACTCCTGCAAGGTACATGTATACTGTTATAGGGTTTAGGTTATCAATGAAGCAACAAGAATATACAGCCAACTTCCATTGGATTACAGAAGGAAAGTTCAGTTTCAGAATTTGAGGTGAACTGACAAATACAGAGTTTGGATCTGACCTCCAGCTTCTTGACTAGCTCCTTGGCTGTCGGGGCCGAGATGATGATCTGCCTCGCCTCCTGGGTGATGAAGCCTTCGTTGACGGCCACGTCGATGAACGACAGCAGTGGGTCGTAGAATCCGTCGACGTTCAGCAGACCGACCTGATACGCGATTGCGGAAAAGACATATACCAGGAATAAGTACAAGTAGTGACAGAAAAAATGCAATGCATGATTCGACAGTTTTGGTTACTGAATTGATCCACTCCCACCCACAGAATCGTATCTGATATCAACAGAAAACTAAATAGCAAGTTTGGCAGGCCTGAAGATCTAATAAATAGTGACAGGAGGGATATAAGATAAATCTAGAACTGACTGTTGTGTCTATCCCCTCAAACATTCAGCATTTTATATTGCTAAGCAATTATTCAACAGAGACACCAATAAACACTTTGCTTGTACATATGACACATCATGCCTTTTCAAGATCCCAGAACATTGATTTGATAGCTGTATGAGAATATTCATAAAGTGTGCAAGACTATCCTATTAGAGGAGCGAGTATTAAAGTCGGGAATGCAGATCGCATGCCTTACAAGTGATGCTGATAGCTCCTTTGATTAAACCCTCTTTACAATGATTTGTTGCCATGAGGGTGAAATTAATTAGTGGCCACATGTGAACGAAGCTGGTAGGATCAGATCACAACGGCCCTAACGATCGACATTATAATAAACAAAGAACGCGTTCATACCTAGCTACTAAAATAGTGTGGGTTGACAAAACATATGCAGACAAGCACATCATCCCCAGATGATTGATTGGGGTTGTGTGATTTTTGTATGAAAAGCACCAAGAACAGAAGCTAGTTCGTACCGGCTTCTTGTGTATTCCTAGTTGTGCCCACGTGATCACTTCAAGCAACTCCTCCAAGGTTCCGTAGCCGCCTGTCAAATTAACTGAATTGTCAAACTCCACAGCACAAAATATGCATGGTTTATTCCAGATTTTCTCACTTGTAGAAGAATTGGAGTGGGGTATTGAATTTGTACCTGGTAAGGCAATAAAAGCATCAGCAAACCGAGCCATCTCGGCCTTCCTCTCGTGCATGCCAGAAACAGCTCTAACTTCCCCGACAGGATCCCCGGTTACCTACAGGAGCATGAATCAGGGATTGTAAGCAACCAAGCATTCAGAAATTTTCCAGGAATAACACTAGGTATAAAATTGACTAGTCTATCTAATTAAATTTTCCAAGAATAACGATTTTAACTCTAAAATTAATCAAGGCTAGACTAAGTAGTAGTAGTACAGGTCATGTTGCAGGTGTATTGGAAAGCAGAATAAAGACAGTCATCACAACAGATACAGATTGATAATAGGCCTCTTTACAACCAGTAAAGGTGGAAACTAATTGCTAATCCATATAATAAACACATGATATCTACCTAACAAGAGTGCAAGTTAGTATATAGTGCAGATTCCATATATGGTTATTTCAAGCTCTATTAATAGCATTTTTAATATGTGTTTGCCAAAAAGGAACAACTTAACATAATCAAGCTACATTAATAAGAGAATCAAACTACATAAGACCCACAAGAGTTTTAGACATTAGATCCAAATATATATGGTGAAGCACCATCATTCATCATGCTGAAGCTGAACAATAAATATCCTAGCTAGTAGCTAGCTTGCACACCCAGTCAAGGTTCAGAAGTGGAGAGCAGAGTAGACCACAGCAATGCAATGGCAACAAAATAGAGGTTGCAGCCTTTGACTCACCTCTCTGGGCATGAGTGATCTTGGGATGATCCTGGCAGAGAAAAAGAAAAAGAAAAAGAAAGGGGACCAAATGAGAGAGAGAGCCACATTAATTCCTCCAGTCCAAAGCAGTCAAACAAGCAGTACTACTACTACTACCACTACCAGAGCAACAGGCCGATCTTACTTTCCCCATGTAAAGGTAAAGAAACTGAGCAAAGCCTAGAGCCACATCTATCTATCTACACATCAACATCCAGAGCTAGGCCTTTCAAGAACTGGACAATGCATAATATATATGAATATATAATGAAGCCACTGCACAGATAATTTTTGATCTAGTAGTAAAAAACAACATGAACTTGAGGGTGGCAATAATGTGATGCAGGACTAGTGACCCAGCTGCTTCATGCAGCTGGGCAGGGCAGTGAGGCCCCAGGCCCCAGCTCCCCAGCCCATGGCCATTGAGGGCATGGAAGCAACTGCCCTTTCGGAAAGGATTGGAAAAGGAGCTTCCATTCCTGTGAAACGCGACGCGACCGGCATGGCTTTGCCCCAACGCAACTGGCATGCGCAGTGCAACAGCGTGTGTGGGTGCGTGTGGGCGGGGAGACAATGCGGGCAGCGGCGGATAGTCATGGTGCACGGTGGGATGGGGGGTGGTTAATGGTGGTGGGATGGGAGGAGTGCTCTGCTCACCCGATGACATGGCGGCCGCCGGCGTGGACGGCGTGGGAGACGAGGCCCATCAGGCCGATGGAGCCGCCCCCGTACACCAGGTCTATGCCCCTCTCCACCTGCACACACACACACACACACACACACACACACACAGAGCAGGTCAGGTCAGGTGGTGGCATGGCATGGCACGGCATTGAATCCAATTCAATTCAACTTTGGCAAATGCAAGCAAGCAAGCAAGCAATCATGGCAGGTTTTGTTTGGCAATGATGGTGCATGGATGCCATAATGTCAAGGGGAAATTTAAGTGACAAGAAGTAAAATTAATGGCCGCCGGCCGGCCACGGTGGACGGGGGACGATTCCGGCGAGACGGACGCCGCGCTCCTCCTCCGTGACCATGGCTACTGCATGATTCTCATCGTGTTCTTGCACTCACTCGCACTCGCTCGCCGTATGATTGATCATGCAGGAATGGTGCGGCTCGGCTCCCCATGACCACGGCAGTACGACCGCCCACCTACCTAGCGAGCAGCCGGGCACCACCCCGATCCCATGGCCTCCAGCGCATCGATCGCCATGGCCCCCAGCGCGGAGGATCGTGCGCCTCCGCATGGATCGACCCCAACCGAAATCGACCAACCAAATCGGGGAGAGATCGGCAGGAAAAGGAGGCCCCTTTCTCCATCTCCCCCGCAAGAACGAAGAAGAAAACAATCAAAGAACCCAGACCCCGCAGGCCGCAACGGACAGAGCCGAGCCGAGCCGAGAGCAAGACGGCGGCGAACGGGGGAAGACGTGGGCAAGGTTAGTTACCATCTCCTTGCCGAGGTCGACGGCGGCGTCCTGGTAGCTGGCCTTGCGCCCCTTGGCGCTGCCACAGTAGACGCAGATCCGCCGGAACCGCGACGCCCGCCCCTCCGCCGCCGCCACCGCCACGCCGCCGTCCTGCCCAAGGCCGCGGCTCGGCTCCGGCGGCGCCAGCTCCGGGCCCATCTCCACGGCCGGCGCGGCCCCGATGGCGAACGCGCGCGGCTCCGCTACCACCGCCGCCGCCGTAATGCTCATGGTCGCGGCGAGACGATCGCGTGCGTGCGTGCCGGCGGCTGCGGCGCGCGCGAGAGAGATTTGTGGTGGAGGGGAGGGAGCAGGGGGGGAGTGGGAGGGGAGGCTACGCGGCGAGTGATGGGGGAGGGAGGGAGAGGGTGGGCTGGCCCTGCGAGGCTATATAGGCGCGTGGCGTGGGTCCGCCATGGCTGGCCTAGGGTTGCCTTCCTTCCTTGTCTCGTTCGTGGACACGCTTTGCTCCCACAACTCCTTTCCATTCTTGTTTCCTTCCTTCTTGACAACCCTCACATGTATCTTTTTATTATGTTTTTCTTTTTATTATGTTTTCCTTCTACAAGCATCTTTTTTTCCCTAGTGCACACATGTATTTTATTTTATTTTCCTTCTATATATACCGGCTCACCATATCTCAGTAATCGACCCCTCGAGAAAAGAAAATCGGAGATGTCTCCTTGCCGAGCCTACGATGACGGGACATATGTCCCCACCCACTTTTATATGTTTATTAGTTCTCGACGAATATGTGATTTCAAATTAGGCTTTTCAACGGATGGCTACATGTTTCTTTTTTTTGTACTTGCTTATGCCAAAAGGTCCGCTGGGTTGTCTTGTCCGATGCGGTTTGGGCCTGCTGCAAGGCGAGACGGGTCATGACTCTGCATCTTGAGTTGAATGTGTCGTCTTCGTAGTACGTTCGTTTATTTCTTTGTTAGTTGCAATGTTGACACGGCGAAAAAGACCATGATGCGGGTGGTGTGTTGGCTTGATGGTTCACGTCATCTATGTCGAGTGACTCATTGTTCCGATTGTATCGCATTCTAACTTTTCTCTAAAGGTGATTGGAAACTTGAAAGCCATGATAAGCTCTGCATCTCGGGTCAAATGTGTCGTCTTCATAGTACGCGCATTTATTTCTTTGTTAGTTGCAATGTTGACACGATGAAAAAGACCATGATGCAGGTGGTGTTTTGGCTCGATGGTTCCCGTCATCTATGTCGAGTGACTCATTGTTCTGATTGGTCTTCATCTATGGCATTCCAACTTTCTCTAAAGGTGATTGGAAACTTGAAGGCCAGGATAAGTTGTGTCATGGGTCTGCGTCTCGGGTCGAATGTCTCGTCTTCATAGTACATGCATTTATTTCTTTGTTAGTTGCAATGTTGACACGACGAAAAAGATCATGATGCTGGTGGTGTTTTGGCTCGATGGTTCCCGTCATCTATGTCGAGTGACTCATTATTCCGATTGTTCCCCACTTCTGGCATTCCAACTTTTTTCTGAAAGGTGATTGGAAACTTGAAAGCCATGATAAGTTGTGTCATGGGTCTGCATCTCGGGTCGAATGTGTCGTCTTCATAATACGTGCATTTATTTCTTTGTTAGTTGCAATGTTGACATGACGAAAAAGATCATGATGCGGGTGGTTTTTTGGCTCGATGATTACCGTCATCTATGTCGAGTGACTCATTGTTCCGATCATTCCTCACGTCTGGCATTCCAACTTTTTTCTGAAAGGTGATTGGAAACATGAAAGCCAGGATAAGCTGTGTCATGGGTCACATATAGCGAACATGGAGAGATGTGGCAAGCCCATCCATATAAGCATGTGGTTGAGTGTGTGGGCCCATCCATGCATGTCTTGTTTTGCCTAGATTTGGTTGTTCCTTGATTCATTTGTGGTTCGCGTGACATGCTTTCTCGACACTTTCCTGTACGTGAGTTTTATTTCCATCTTCTATTTTCCTTTTTGTTATCTTTCAACAAGCATATTTTTTTCAACGGATGGATACATGTCTTTTTTTCTACTTGCTTATGCCAAAAGGTCCACTGAGTTGTCTTGTCCGATGCGGTTTGGGCTTGCTGCAAGGCGAGACGGGTCATGACCCCGCATCTTGAGTTGAAAGTGTCGTCTTCATAGTACGTTCATTTATTTCTTTGTTAGTTGCAATGTTGCTACGACGAAAATGATCACGATGCGGGTGGTGTGTTGGCTTGATGGTTCACGTCATCTATGCCGAGTCACTCATTGTTCCTATTGTATCACATTTCAACTTTTCTCTAAAGGTGATTGGAAACTAGAAAGCCAGGATAAGTTGTGTCATGGGTCTGCGTCTCAGGTCGAATGTGTCATCTTTATAGTACATGCATTTATTTCTTTATTAGTTGCAATGTTGACACGATGGAAAAGACCATGATGCGGGTGGTGTGTTGCCTTGATGGTTCACGCCATCTATGTCGAGTGACTCATTGTTCTGATTGGTCCTCATCTATGGCATTCCAACTTTTTCTAAAGGTGACTGGAAACTTGAAAGCCAGGATAAGTTGTTTCATGGGTCACGCATGGGAGAGATGTGGCAAGCCCATCCATATAAGCATGTGGTTGAGTGTGTGGGCCACCCATGCATGTCTTGTTTTGCCTAGATTTGGTTGTTCCTTGATTCATTATGTCGTTCGCGTGACATGCTTTCTTGACACTTTCCTATACGCGAGTTTTATTTCCATCTTCTATTTTCTTTTTTGTTATCCTTCTACAAGCATGTACTTTTCTTCCTTATTTCTTTTCTATTTCTTAATGTTTATTTGGTTTACTTTCCTTTTCCTTTTCCATTTTGTTTTCTCTCTACAAGCATTTTTTTCCATTATTAATTTTCATTCTATATTACTACAATATATCTCACTAATGGATCCCAAAAATAATCTCACTGGTGAGAAATTGTTTGGCCTTCGGCAATGGAACTCAAGTTCCCACCTACTCTTATAGTGAGAATACTCAGAATGATGTATTCTAATTCTCCATTATGTTTTCCTTTTTTGTTTTTCCTTCTACAACCATACATTTTTTTCTCCACTCTATATGTGTTGGTTCTCCTTCTATACTAGTACTAGTAGAAAAATATATCCCACTAACGGATCAAAACAAAAATCTCGCTAATGCAAATATCTCCTTGTTCAGTGATGGAATACACCACACTTACGTTTAATTCACGATGAATGTGTTTCCAAATTAGCCCATCAAAAACACTATTCAATAATAGACCACATGTCTTTCTTCGAAGCCTCTTACACTAGGGCATTGGGTTGTCTTGTCCAATTTGGGTTGGCTGGACGTAAGACGATCATGGGTCTGTGTCTCTAGAGTGTAGTCTTGATAGTACAATCCTTTGTTTCTCCGATAGTAACTATTTTGACATGACGAAGAAGACCATGAAGCAGGTGATGTTTTTTCCTCGATGGTTCCCGTCCTCTATGTCGGGTGATCCATTACTTTGGTCTTTCCTTCTTGTATCTCTTTATGTTTTTTTGTTTCTCTTTCCTTTTTCTGCTTTCGTGTTTTGTTTTCCCTTCTACAACCATGCATTTTTTTTCTCTAGTCTATATGTGTTGGTTTTCCTTCTATACTAGTAGTACAATATATATCTCACTGACGGATCAAAAAGAAAATCTCGCTAATGCAAAATGTCTCCTTGCTCGGCAATGGAATATATCACGCTTACGTTTAACTCGTAACGAATATGTGTTTCCAAATTAGTGCAACGAAAAGACTGTTCACTAAAAAATGGCGTGTCTTTCTTTAAAGCTTTTTATACCAGTAGGTCATTGGGTTGTTTGTCCAATGCGGTTTTGGTTGGCTGGGACGTGAGGCGGACAATGGGTCTGTGTCTTGTCTCAAATGTTGATGCAACAAATATAACCATGATGTTGGTGGTGTTTTCGTTGGATGGTTCGCATCCTCTATGTCAAGTGACCCATTAGTTCGACCCTTCCTCATGTCTGGCATTCCAACTTTTTTGTTGAATGGAGATTGGAAACATGAACGCCAGGATCAGGTGTGTCATACATCGTGTAGCATGAATAGGGAGAGGTGGCGAGGCCATCGTATACATGTGTGGTGAGTGTGTGGGCCCATCCATCCATGTCTTGTTATGCTTAGGCTGCTTGTTCCTTGATTCACTCTACTGTTTGTGTGACATGATTTTCTCAATAATTTTCATCCTTGTGTTTGACTTCCTTTTCCTTTTTTTCTTTTTTTCCACTTTTTATCCTTCTACCTTTTCTGCTTATTGTATTTCTTATTTCTTTATGTTTATTTGGTTTTATTTCCTTTTCTGTTTTCCATTTTTTTTCTAGTCTACATATGTTACTTTTCCTTCTATATTAGTACAATATATCTCACTAATGCATCCCTCAGAAAAATCTCACTAATGAGAAAAATCTCCTTCTTTGGTCTTCCACAATGGAACTCAAGTCCCCCCTACTCTTACATTTTTAATTCACGAGAATATATGTTTCCAAACTAGACTTTTCAATATACAATAGTCTACATGTCCTTTTTTATAGCGACTTATGCCAATAGGACCATGGGGTTTTGTCTTGTCCATTGCGGTTTTGGTTGGCTGAAAGGAGAGACGGATCATTGGCTTGCATCTCGTCTCAAGTGTGTAGTCTTAGCATTCGTTCCATTATTTCTTTGTTAGTACAAATGTCGGCACGATGAAGCAGACCAAGATGCAGGTGGAGTTTTGGCATGCTGCTTCCCGTTCTCTATGTCGGATGAACCATTGTTTCAATTGTTTCTCACATCTGGCATGCCAACTTTTTTGCCGAACGGTGATTGGAAGCATGAAAGCAGGATCAGGTGTGTCATAGATCAAGTAGCACGAATAAGGAGAGGTACGGAGCCCATCCATATATGTGTGTGGTTGGGTGTGTGGGGCCCATCCATCGATGCCTTGTTCTGCTTAGGTTTGGTATGTTGTTCCTTTATTCATTCTATCGTTTGTGTGACATGTTTTCTCGAAATTTTTTTATCCTTATGTTTATTTTATTTGTCTGTTTTCTCTTTGTATCCTTCTACAAGCATTATGTTTATTTGGTTTTACTTCATTTTTTTTCTTTTTAAAGCATTTTTTCGTGTCCACGTATGTTAGTTTTCCTTCTATATTAGTACAATATATCTCACTAATGCATCCCAGAAAAATTGCGTAACGGGAAAAATCTCCTTCTTGACAACCTCTCACTGATGTATTCTTTGTTTCCTTCCTTCTTGACAACCTCTCGCTGTTGTATTCTTTGTTTTCATCTCCAAATTTTGTTTTCCTTCTTATTATGTTTTCCTTCTACAATCATCTTTTTTTCCTAGTGCACACATGTATTTTTCCTTCTATGCTGGTTCAGTGTATCTCACTAATCGACCCCTCAAGAAAAGAAAATCGGAAATGTCTCCTTGTCGAGCCTACGATGATGGGACATATGTCCCCACCTACTCTTATATGTTTAATTCACGACGAATATGTGATTTAAAATTAGGCTTTTCAACAGATGGCTACATGTCTTTTTCTCCCACTTGCTTATGCCAAAAGGTCAACTGAGTTGTCTTGTCCAATGCAGTTTGGGCTTGCTGGAAAGCGAGACGGATCATGACTCTGCATCTGTGTCAAGTGTGTCGACTTCATAGTCCGTTCATTTATTTCTTTGTTAGTTGCAATGTTCGGCGAAAAAGATCATGATGTGGATGGTGTGTTGACTTGATGGTTCACGTCATCTATGGTTGAGTGACTCATTGTTCCGATTCTTCCTCGCGTCTGGCATCCCAACTTTTTCTCGGGAAGGTGATTGGAAACTAGAAAGCCAGGATAAGTTGTGTCATGGGTCTGCGTCCCGGGTCGAATGTGTTGTCTTTATAGTACGTGCATTTATTTCTTTGTTAGTTGCAATGTTGACACGACGAAAAAGATCATGATGCGGGTGGTGTGTTGGCTTGATGGTTCACGTTATCTATGTCGAGTGACTCATTGTTCTGATCGTTCCTCATGTATCGTATTCCAACTTTTTTCTAAAGGTGATTGGAAACTTGAAAGCCATGATAAGATGTGTCATGGGTCTGCATCTCGGGTCAAATGTGTCGTCTTCATAGTACGTGCATTTATTTCTTTGTTAGTTGCAATGTTGACACGACGAAAAAGATCATGATGCGGGTGGTGTTTTGGCTCGATGGTTACCGTCATCTATGTCGAGTGACTCATTGTTCCGATTGTTCCTCACGTCTAGCATTTCAACTTTTTTTAAATGGTGATTGGAAACTTGAAAGCCAGGATAAGCTGTGTCATGGGTCACATATAGCGGACAGGGAGAGATGTGGCAAGCCCATCCATATAAGCATGTGGATGAGTGTGTGGGCCCACCCATGCATGTCTTGTTATGCTTAGATTTGGTTGTTCCTTGATTCATTATGTCGTTCGCGCGACATGCTTTCTCGACACTTTTCTGTACGTGAGTTTTATTTCCATCGTCAATTTTCTTTTTTGTTATCTTTCTACAAACATAATTTTTCCTTATTTCATTTCTATTTCTTAATGCTTTATTTGGTTTTACTTTCGTTTTCCACTTTCCATTCTATTTTCTTTCTACAAGCATTTTTTCCATTATTAATTTTTATTCTATATTAGTACAATGTATCTCACTAATGGATCCCTCAAAATAATCTCACTAGTGGGAAATTGTTCGGCCTCCGACAATGGAACTCAAGTTCCCACCTATTCTTATAGTGAGAATACTCAAAATCATGTCTTCTAATTTTCCATTATGTTTTCCTTTTTTCCCCTTCTACAACCATCCATTTTTTCTCTACGCTATATGTGTTGGTTCTCCTTCTATACTTGTACTAGTAGAAAAATATATCCCACTAAAGGATATAAACAAAAATCTCACTAATGCAAAATGTCTCCTTGTTCAGCGATGGATACATCATGCTTATGTTTAATTCACGATGAATGTGTTTTCAAATTAGCATGATGAAAACACTATTCAGTAATAGACCATATGTCTTTCTTCGAAGCTTCTTAAACTAGTAGGGAATTGGGTTGTCTTGTCCAACCTTGTTTTGGTTGGCTGGACGTGAAACGATCATGGGTCTGCGTCTCTAGAGTGTAGTCTTGATTGTACAATCCTTTGTTTTTCTGATAGTAGCAATTTTGACATGACGAAGAAGACCATGTAGCGGGTGATGTTTTTCCTCAATGGTCCCGTCCTCTATGTCGAGTGACCCTTTACTTCGGTCTTTCCTTCTTGTATCTCTTTATGTTTTTTTTGTTTCTCTTTCCTTTTTCTGTTTCCCTATTTTGTTTTCCCTTCTACAACCATGCATTTTTTTCTCTAGTCTAAATGTGTTGGTTTTCCTTCTATACTAGTAGTACAATATATATCTCATCGACGGATCAGTAAGAAAATCTCGCTAATGCAAAATGTCTCCTTGTTCGGCAATGGAATATATCATGCTTACGTTTAATTCGTAACAAATATGTGTTTTCAAATTTGTGCAACGAAAAGACTGTTCAATAAAAAATGGTGTGTCTTTCTTTAAAGCTTTTTATACCAGTAGGTCATTGGGTTGTATGTCCAATGTGGTTTTGGTTGGCTGGGACTTGAGGCGGACAATGGGTTCGCGTCTTGTCTCAAATGTTGATGCAACAAAGATAACCATGATGTTGGTGGTGTTTTCGCTGGATGGTTTGCATCATGTATGTCGAGTGACCCATTAGTTCAACACTTCCTCATGTCTGGCACTCCAATTTTTTTGTTGAACGGAGATTGGAAACATGAACGCCAGGATCAGGTGTGTCATACATCGTGTAGCATGAATAGGGAGAGGTGGCGAGGCCATCATATACGTGTGTGGTGAGTGTGTGGGCCCATCCATCCATGTCTTGCTCTGCTTAGGCTGGTTGTTCCTTGATTCACTCTATCGTCTGTGTGACATGATTTTCTCAATAATTTTCATCCTTGCGTTTGACTTCCTTTTTCTTTTTTCTTTTTTCCACTTTTTATCCTTCTACCTTTTCTCCTTATTCTATTTCTTATTTCTTTATGTTTATTTGGTTCTATTTCCTTTTTTGTTTTCCATTTTTTTCTAAAAGCTTTTTTTCTAGTCTACATATGTTACTTTTCCTTCTATATTATTACAATATATCTCACTAATGCATCCCTTAGAAAATCTCACTAATGGGAAAAATCTCCTTCTTTGGTCTTCCACAATGGAACTCAAGTTCCCACTATTCTTACATTTTTAATTCACAATGATTATATGTTTCCAAATTAGACTTTTCAATATATAATAGTCTACATGTCCTTTTTTATAGCGACTTATGCCAGTAGGACCATGGGGTTGTCTTGTCCAATGCGGTTTCGGTTGGCTGAAAGGAGAGACAGATCATTGGCTTGCATCTCGTCTCAAGTGTGTAGTCTTAGTATTCGTTCCTTTATTTCTTTGTTAGTACAAATGTCGACACGACGAAGCAGACCAAGATGCGGGTGGAGTTTTGGCATGATGCTTCCCGTTCTCGATGTCGGATGAACCACTGTTTCAATTGTTTCTCACATCTGGCAAGCCAACTTTTTTGCCGGACGGTGATTGGAAGCATGAAAGCCAGGATCAGGTGTGTCATAGATCAGGTAGCACAAATAAGGAGAGGTGGGGAGCCCATCCATATATGTGTGTGGTTGGGTGTGTGGGGCCCATCCATCGATGCCTTGTTCTTCTTAGGTTTGGTTGTTCCTTTATTCATTCTATCGTTTGTGTGACATGTTTTCTCAAAATTTTCTTATCCTTGTGTTTATTTTATTTGTCTATTTTCTCCTTTTATCCTTCTACAAGCATTATATTTTCCTTATTACTATTTTCACTTCTTTATGTTTATTTGGTTTTATTTCATTTTTTTGTTTTCCATTTTTTAAAGCACTTTTTCGTGTCTATGTATGTTAGTTTTCCTTCTATAGTAGTACAATATATCTCACTAATGCATCCCTAGAAAATCGCGTAATGGGAAAAATCTCCTTCTTGGGCCTTCCAAAATGGAACTAAAGTCCCCACCTACTCATACATTTTTAATTCACCACGATAAGTTTGCAAATTAGACTTTTCAATATATAATAGTCTACATGTCTTGTCCGATGTGGTTTTGGTCGGCTACAAGATGAGATGGGTCATGGGCTTGCATCTCGGTCTCAAGTGCGTAGTCTTACTATTCATTCCTTTATTTCCTTGTTAGTAGCAATATTGACATGACGAAAAATACCATGACGCGGGCAGAGTTTTTGGCTCGGTATTTCCGGTCCTCTACGTCAACTGAACCATTGTTTCAATTGTTACTCATATGTGACACTCCAACTTTTTTATCTAAAGGTGATTGGAAACATGAAAGCTAGGATCAGGTGTATCATAGATCGTGTAGCACAAATAGGGAGAGGTGGTTCAGTGTGTGCGCCCATGTCTTGTTCTGCTTAGGTTTTGTTGTTTCTTGATTCATTATATTGTTCGTGTGACATGCTTTCTCAAAAAAATTATATCCTTGTGTTTTACTTCCTTTTTTGTTTTCCATTTTGTATCCTTCTACAAACATCATTTTTTATTTACTAAATTTATTATTTCTTTATGTTTATTTGGTTTTATTTCTTTTTTCTATTTTCATTTTTTTTCTACAAGCATTTTTCTCTAGTGTACATACATTAATTTTCTTCAATATTAGTACAATATATCTCACTAATAGATCCCTCAAAAAATATCACTAATGGGAACAATCTCCTTGTGCGGCCTTCGACAATTGAACTCTAGTCCCGACCTACTCTTACATGTTTAATTCACAACGAATACTTGTTTCCAAATTAGACCTTTTCAGTATATAATTGTCTACATGTCTTTTCTCATAGCTTTCTTATGCCAGTAGGGCCATCGGATTGTCTTGTCTGATGCGGTTTTGGTTGTCCGGAAGGCAAGACAGGTCATGGACTTGTGTTTCGTCTCAAGTGTGTCATTTTACTATTCACTCCTTTATATCTTTGTTAGTAGCAATGTTGACATGATGAAGAAGACCATGATGCGGGTGGTGTTTTGGCTCGATGCATCCCATCCTATATGTCAAGTGATCCATTGTTTCAATCATTCCTGATGTCCGGCACTTCAACTTTTTTGCCGAACGATGATTTGAGACATGAGGTGTGTCATAGGTTGTGGAGGATGAAGCGGGAAAGGGGGCAAGGCCATCCATATATGCGCATGTTTGAGTGTGTGGGGCATCCATCCATGTCTTGTTCTGCTTACATTTGGTTCTTCGTTGATTTGTTATATCTTTTGTGTAACATATTTTCTCAACAATTATTTGTCCTTCGTTTTACTAGCTCCGGTGAGGGAGGGGGAAGGAGACTTTTCTTGAGGTGGAGGAAAGGAGGTCCACCGCCGATACGGAGGATCTCGCCCCCCCTCCCCTCCCTGCTGGCAGGAGGGACCCGTTCCTGTTTTTGTTAGGTTCACATCTTGTTGGGGTTGTGTGGTTGTGGCGATGTCCCTCAGTAGGAATAATGTTTCCCACATTCGGTCCCTGTCCTGATGGTACGTATACCGTTGTTGGAGGACATGTGGAGCTGTGTCTCCATCCGATCTTGCAGGATTCGATCGGTGATGGTCTTTGGTGGATCTATTTGGATTCAGTTTGTGTTCGTCTTCGTTCTTCTGGTTACAGGTTTGATCTTTCCGATCTACAACTCTCTTCATCGGCGATGGTTGCTGCTCTAGCGCGCAGGTCCTTTGGGGCCTTGGCACAATGACTTCCTGACTGTCTACTACAACAAGGTTTCTCTAGCTCCGGTGAGGGAGGGGCAATGACGGCGGTGCGCCTTAGGCTCGCTCCGGTGCTTATAGTCATTGATAGGTGGTCCATGCATCTGGTTGTAATTTTTATTACCTCTAGTGTTCTCTATCTTGCCATGATGGATGAATAGATTGAAAAAAATTATCACAAAAAAGAAGGAATTCATAACACTTGAATTTTAATGGTATTATGTTTGTGATATACAACTCGTATTATGTTGACCAAATTGTTGATCTAGAGATAAATGTGGGCCCTCAAATCCGAAAGGAGGTAGTAGTATATCTCACTAACGAAGAATGTCATATAGTCTAATGCTCTTGCAACGGAACTCAAGTGTCAAACTATCCGTTCACTACTAGAAAAGGGGGCAATGGTCCAGGCCGGGTCAGCCCATTAGTCCCGGTTCAATTCAGAACCGGGACCAATGGGGGCATTGGACCCGGTTCGTGAGCCCCGGGGGCCGGCCGGGCCACGTGGGCCATTGGTCCCGGTTCAGCTGGACCTATTGGTCCCGGTTGGTGGGACGAACCGGGACCAATGGGCCTCGCTCCTGGCCCACCACCATTGGTCCCGGTTGGTGGGACGAACCGGGACCAAAGGCAGCCCATTAGTCCCGGTTGGTGGCACAAATCGGGACTAAAGGTGTGGTCCTCGTTGCGGCCAGAGTTTAGTCCCATCTCGCCAACCGAAGGGGGCTCACACCGGTTTATAAGCCCCTCCCTCTCAGCATTGTTGAACTGCTCTCAAAGTGAAAATAGATGCCCTTATACAGGAAATTTGATCTAAATTCATATTGAATTTCTCTGAAGTTAGTAGAAATTTATTATGAATTTAGGTCTAATTTTCTCTATAAGCGCATCTATGCTCATTTCTGAGTAGTTTTTTATATAGTTTTTTTTCTGCTATATTTATTTTTTTCTATTTATTTCTGAGTTGTAATAAGTTATTAAAAATAAAAAATATTTTAGTAAAGTTAATCACAACTATTTTTTCTTCTAATTATTTCTGAGTAGTTTTTTATATAGTTTTTTTTCTTTTCTGCTATATTTATTTTATTCTATTTATTTCTGTGTGGTAATAAGTCATTAAAAATAAAAAAGAGGCGCAATGCTAGTTAATTCGCTTCAAGCCTTTCGGAATAGTGTAAACTGCACTGCACATAGCTCCATGCAGTCTACCCTATTCCTCAAGGCTTGAAGCGAACCAACGTGCAGGTGAGCATTGAGCCTCTTCTTCATCGTCTCTGCACTCAGGGCTTATAAACAGCTGCGAGTGCCTCTCGCTTGGCGAGGTGGGACTAAAAAGGGGGCAATGGTCCAGGCTGGCCGGGTCAGCCCATTAGTCTCGGTTCAATCCAGAACCGGAACCAATGGGGGCATTGGACCCGGTTCGTGAGCCCCGGGGGCGGCCGGGCCACGTGGGCCATTGGTCCCGGTTCGTGTGGACCTTTTGGTCCCGGTTGGTGGGACGAACCGGGACCAATGGGCCTTGGTCCTGGCCGACCACCATTGGCCCCGGTTGGTGGGACGAACCGGGACACAAGGCAGCCCATTATGGTTCGGCCCTCGTGATACCATGCCAACTTTCAACTTTCAACTTTTTCAGAGTTCATTTGAAATGCTTTAATGCAGAAAACAAAAGAAAAGAAATAATGCAGAAAACAAAACAAAAAAACCGGAAAAAAAATAAAATAAATAAAGCAAAAAGAAAACAAAAAAGTGTATTCAAATTTGAAAACTAATGGCACTAACAGAAAGTTTATAATTTTTCTAAAACTAAAAGCAAAAAGAATTAAAAAGTAAAGCAAAAAAACAAAAGAAAATAAATAATGCAGAAAACAAAACAAAAAATCTGGGGAAAAAATAGCAACAATAAGTATTTTGTTGTAAGTAGAAACAAAATAAAATAAATAAAGCATGAAACAAAACAAAAAAAAGTGTTTTCAAATTTGAGAACTAATGGCACTAACAGAAAGTTTAAAATTGTTCTAAAACTAAAAGCAAAAAGAATTAAAAAATAAAGCAAAAAAACAAAAGAAAATAAATAATGCAGAAAACAAAACAAAAAATCTGGGAAAAAATAAAA
This sequence comes from Triticum turgidum subsp. durum, assembly GCA_900231445.1. Classification (NCBI taxonomy): domain Eukaryota; kingdom Viridiplantae; phylum Streptophyta; class Magnoliopsida; order Poales; family Poaceae; genus Triticum; species Triticum turgidum. Next base: position 670,431,941 of record LT934112.1, on the reverse strand, counting down.
ATAGCAACAATAAGTAAAGGAAAAAAAGTGCCTCCTACTGGGCACCCACATCCTGAATACGACTAGAAACCCACCATGAGCCAGGATTCAGGCCCGCAGGTGGCCCAGTAGGCCCAACAGGCAACGCGGTAGTAAGTGGGCCCGTAAGCCTGCAGTGGAGAGGAGCTCGACAGGGGTGCGGCAGTGGGGCTTATAAACCACTGCGCGTCCCTCTCAGCTAGCGAGGTGGAACTAAACTTTTGTGCCGCATCGTGCCAGCACACGACCATTGGTCCCGGTTCGTGGCTCCAACCGGGACCAATGCCCACCCTTTAGTCCCGGTTGGTGGCACCAACCGGGACCAAAGCCCTTTTTCTTCCCGCCCTTTGGGCTACTGAAAAGAGGCCTTTGGTCCCGGTTGGTGGTTGGTCATTGGTCCCGGTTGGAGCCACGAACCGGGACCAATGTCTTTGCTATATAACGAAAATTTCAGAACCGCATCCCCACTTCGATCTCTTCTTCCTCCTTGATCTCCCGACGCCGCGCGCTGTCGCCGCCCCGTCCCGACGCCGTCGCCGCCCTGCCCCGACGCCGTCGCCGCCCCGCCCCGCCCCGACGCCGTCGCCGTCCCCATCGTCGCTCGCGTCCCCGTCGTCGCCCCGTCCTGCACCGTCACCCGTCGCCGCCCCCGCCACGCGTCGTCGCTGTCCCCCTCGGCACCCCGCCCCGTACGTCGCCGCCCCGTACGCCCCAGGCCCGTCGTCGGCGCCGGCCCCGTGTATTTTCCTCTGTTAGATAAATTAGATAGAAAAATTAGATATTAATGTCAAGTGTTAGATGAATTAGCTAGATATTAATTAATGCTAATTAGATGAGTTAGATAAATTAGATAGAAAATTAATTTAGATTGTGTAATTAATTTGTTCATATTGTGTTAGATTTTTTTCTGTTAATAGATTTTTTTGTTAGATTTTGTTAGATTGTTTATGATTTTTGTTAGATTTTTTAGATTTTTTTGTAGTTCATAGTTTTTTTTGTTGGATGTGTAGTAATTTAGATGTGTAGTTCATAGATGTGTAGTAATTTAGATGTGTAGTAATTATCTTTGGGTGTCCACCGCCCGCGTCGATACCCGTCGGGCGCTACGGTTCTAGTTGTATTAGTGATGCTATATTAGTGATAATATTGGACGATGTACGGACACCAAGAGATGATGTACTTTTGCTTATAATTATTGAATGCATGCTAATTTGAATACTACTTTATTTTATGATTTGGTTTTGCTTATTTTATGATTTGGTTTTGCTTACTGAATGCTCATATTGGATAAGTTCTCCTTCATTCCCGTGTGCTAGACAATTTGATGTAATAATGCACTCGGTAATGAAAGGAGGAGCTACGTACATCACCGATATTCAACCCGTGATTAATAATCTAGTTTAATATTTGAATTATGAACATAGGCCGGAAATGTCGTACTCGAACGACGAAAACCGCCCGGGAGAGTGCGACTGGTGCCACGAAGATCGTCGCTTCAGCATTAAGCTCGAGGAGACCTTCGATGTTCATACGGTACGCAACCGATGATTAGGTATCTGCAACATTTTTTCGTAATTACTCATGACTTCAACTATTTTAATCATGACAATATTTTTCATCTTTTCCAATTCGACTAGCTTATCACATGCTTTGCAAGACGCTATGCCTTGGACAGGATGGGTTTTGAAGACCATGAAAGTTACGAAACCAAAAAAAATATCCTAAGTACCCATCATGGTGTGGATTTTCAAGTAAAGTTGTACAATGCTCAGAGTGTAACCCATTTTGGTTGCAAAAATTGAGAAGCACTTTGTAAGATGTATGGTTTTGATGAGGGTATGCTTGTTACCATGGATCTTGGTGATCCTACAATCGAGCAAGAGAGACCTACTATTTTCGTCCTTGTGGATACACCTCCAATTCTTCCCCCATGTGAGCTTAACATAGTTATTAAGTAATTTATATTGTTTATTTTTAAATAATTGACAACTTATTCTCCATTGACAGCTTATTTTCATTCTTCAAAGAATGTGCGGAAGATGGTAGACAGAACCTACTACACCGAAGGCTCCGAACTAACTTATCAGGAGAAAAATCATCTGGTCGCATTTTGTACTTATCTTGAGAATTACAATGTCTACAACCGAACTCCTCAACATTATGGTCAATACGTGCCACTAGTGCACGTGTTGAACTACGGTAACTACCGTGGATACCCTGGTAAGATTTTTTTACTATTATGACATCCGTGCATCTTTTTGCACACTTCTAAAACTAGTACATCATATCATTGCTAACTACGAAGTTATTACTATGTTTTTCAACAGATAATCCCGAATGATTGTGTGCCTCATCTGATGTATACACACGGTAGCCTTCATGTTTTGAACATACAACCAGGTCTTCCTACGAATCTGAACTGTCCATACCGGGTTTCTAAAAGAAGTGGAGACATGACAATCAAAGAATGGAAAAAATGTATGGATAGTCGTAAGGAGCTTCTTGGAAGCAACATTCAGTGAAGGGCAAAAATTGGAGACAGGATGATCGCCATTCTTCATAAGGGAGAGTCAGGGTCTATATTGTTTTATGCTATTTTACCTTAAGGGTGTTTAGGTCCTACCTGATACTGATGATCATGTGTTAAGAACAATTATGTAGGGTCGGGTTCGATGACTATGAGGATGATGATCGTATGACTTATTATTAATAACGAGTAGAAGTTGTATGATGATGCATGATTAGTAGGACGAGTATTTGTTATTATATATGCTGATGTATGCAAGCATGCATGAGTTATTATATCAGCGGGTAAAATGAACATATATAGCAGCAGCGTTGGTAAACCAAGGACGAAGATATAAGAGAGGACACTTCTCTCTATTAGCTAGCTAATATAACAACCTAAAAATAACCCCCAAAACCTCTAAAGCAGCCACTTTCCAAAAAAACATGGACTTTTGGTCCCGGTTGGTGCCACCAACCGGGACCAAAGGCCCCGTGACTGGGCTCGGCGCACAAAGCCACGTGGAGGCACATTAGTCCCGGTTCTTGTTTGAACCGGGACTAATGGATGGAGGTATTAGTAACGGCCCATTAGTCCCGGTTCATGAACCGGGACTAAAGGCCCTCACGAACCGGGACTATTAGGTGTTTTTCTACTAGTGGTTGGAGATAAAGCACACATTCATATGTCTAATTCATGGCGAATATGTGTTGTTACAGCATCTACAACTGGACGCCTCAAACCATCCCACATACGCCCGCGAACGAGCCTAGTGAGTGACCGGACAGGAGAGAGAAGGAAAAGCATGATCCAACCGAACCTCTCATATCATCCCTATATGTCCGGGCTGTCCGTGAACCATCATTTATACGGGGAGGATATGAGGGCTCGCGAACGTGCCCGGACGCGCCCAGGCGCTCAGCCACGTAGGACGCGGCCCCACCCGGACCACTTTCTTTTTCTTTATTCATTCTTTTATTTCTCTTTCTTCATCTCCATCAATCACGTGCAAGTGATCAGACATATGAGAAAAAAAGTAAAAACTATGTCTACAGACAAATAAATAGAGGTTTAAACGGAAACGCCAACGAGTCCGTGGACCGTCATATTTATTATCTCCGATTGTGTCTTTCTCTGTAACTTTCAACAGCGGATCCATCGGGCTGTCCTGGCCAGTGCGGCCTTTTGAGATGGGTCATGGGTCGTTATCTTAAGTGTGCACTGGTGTCTTCGCTCGATAGTTCTTCGCGTGTAACTTTTCTCATTGTCGCGAACCAACCTGTAGTTGAATGGTTAGAGGGACTGTGGTATCTTCAGCTCATCAGGGTTCAAATTCTAGTGCTCGCATTTATTTCTGGATTTATTTCAGGATTTCCGGCGATGCGCATTCACTGGCAGGAGATGTTCTCGTCGACGATGAGGCGCTTATGGTGACTTCGTAAATCTCAAGATGATATGCCGGCTCAGTCTTTCGGAAGTGCTCATAAGGGTAGGGTGTCCGTGCGTGCGTTCATATGGATGAGTGTATGCGCGTGTATATGAGCGCTTGTGTCTGTACTGATGTTTTAAAAAAAAACTTTTCTCATTGTCCTTCACGTGTAATTTTTTGATCAAGCGGTGATTGGAATTGTGTAATAAGGGCATCTCTAAGGCGGACCCGTAAACCTTCCGCAACCGTCCCACCCACATTGTTCAGACAGCGGAAGCCATTCAACGCTGACATGTCTCGGTCTGCGGGGCGATGCAGACGCGATTTCTCCTGCAAATTGAAGACAAAGTGGGGGAGGTTTGCGGGAGTCCGGACACCCGAAACGTAGGACTCTGACACTCCCGGCCCATCCAATCCCCCCTCCCGGTCTCATTTTCTTCCACTCCGCCGCTTCTTCCCCTTGCTTTGCATCCCGCACCCTTCACCTTCGTCGTCGTTGTTGTTCTTCTCCGGCTGCCACAGAGGCATTGCCGGACGTCTGCAACCAGCACTGACGCGCGCGCTCCCCGTTCCGATGAAGCTTTCCACCCTGGAGCCATTTGTACCCAGGTACACTCCGCCCCCTGTCAATGACCTCCGTGGCAGACACCACGTCCGACAGGTGTTCGGTCAAATGCCATTGAGCTTATTTTCAAATGTTATCTCGTTTTTTAGTGTACAAAGGATGGTGAGCTACTCAATAATGGATGATGAGTTGTTGTGCGATGCGTGGTTGGTCGTATCCGCGGATTTTATAGGCAGGAGCAGCGGGCGGCCCTTCTGAGAGCAAGTGCATCAAAAGTTCCACGCACGAAAGCACATTGCGCCCTGCGACATGTACATCATTCAACCACGCAACATGAGGTCGTTGTCGTATCGCTAACACGCTATCTAGACCAGCGTCATCAAGTTCTGCAACGTGGTTAGTCGAGGCAATGTGGCCATTGCACGCGGACATGGGTGAGATCATAAGTTTTATTTCCTCTTGCTCAACTTGTTGATTGATTCATCCACTCAATTTGGTCTACACATTATATGTAGCCCGCACGTGCTACCGTGGCGTATCACGGGACAGAGGGACGGCCATTTATGTGCACACACTGTTGGATAAAGCTGAAGGGGGGGGGTATGTGTGGAATGATATGATCCATTATTCATGTAAAAAGTTGTTGGATATCCGGGATCTAGTCGAATTAGAGACATTGTTGTACTAGACTTAATTTGCATGCTATGTATGGATGATTTGTGCTATTTTCTATCCAAAATTTGATGAATATCCTTTGCTTTGCATGAATTTCGTCCGGTTAGTTAAAATGCGGTTTCAAATGTATGCGGTTATGATTGGATGGCGTCCTCCCGCATCTGTGTCCGTAAACTGGTCCCCCTATCCGCGGATAGATACGGGAGAAAATTTGCGGATCGCCATTGAAGATGTCCTAATATACGCTAAAGCATCTACAACCGTACATAGTAAATTTCGTTGTCCAAACGTCCATGGATACATCCGGCCACGTCGTGGATGGTGACCGGTCATTCCTCATATTTCATCTTCCACAACCATACTACCCATTTCATAATTTCTATTCTAATAACAAATGCGACGTCACAATCTACACAGAAACTACTACCAACTACACTACTGATCCTCATCATCAGTGATGTTGGTGAAGTTTGTGTCGAAGCCGCCAGCCTCCTGGATATTATGATATAAGGGTATCTTCAACGCAGATCCTTAAAACGCCCGCAAACATTTGGACCGAGGAGTGTGAACAATTTAACCCATTCAACACGGTACCTTATCAGTTCGTGAATGCATCCATTCGTCTGAAATCCCGTAAAGTGGACGCAAATCTTGGGAGGTTTGCGGGCATGAGGACCGCCACCACGTATACGTCCGACACCCTGGTCCCACCCAAAACTGCCTCCCATGCCCTCTCTCGCGCGAACCCATGTCCGCATCCCATGCCGCATTCATGTCGGCCCAGACTCGGAGACGACCGGCCACTAGAGCCGACATTGAAGCGGTGCGACAGCCTAGAGTGCCGACCACGCTGCATCCCGGTTAACGCGCATGTTCAATGCCGGAGAGACGTGATTGGACGCATGTGGTTCAGGTCTATGTCCCATGGCAAACTCTACCCCTCATCGGTGACCCGCATGGCCACAACTTCACTTCCCGGAGCTCAGAGCCCCGACGCGGGGAACAACATGGACTTGGAGCACTAATGCCTGTGAAGATTTAGACTAGGTTTAACTTTTTGCTGTGTTAGAAAAAAATGACATGTCCGCTTTTATTTAATGAAATATTTCAAAAATGTAATCGATGTGCTCCGATTTAAATAAAAATCATCCGGTTGGCATGAAAATCAACCAAACGGATGGTGTATACCGTTGGATAGCCGGCTCTCGTATCAGTGTCCACATGCAAATACAATGTCCGTTTTAGCGGTCCATGTTGAAGAAGCCGTAATGTTTCCGTTTTAGGGGTCCGCGTTGGAGGTGCCCTAATGTTTCCGTCTAAGGGTCCGTATTGGAGATGCCCTTCCGTTTTTCTAACAACATGCACTAAAATCTTTTATGTCTAAATAAATAGCCCCACTACCTTGTTTCCTAAAACACGCAAGTATGGCACGTTTCAAATGCTATGTTGCTTTTCAGTGTACGAAGGATGGTGAACTACTCAACTATGGAGGATCATTTGTTATGCGATGTGTGGTTGGCCGAATTCGCGGATTTCATAGGCAGGAGCAGAGGGGAGCCCTTCTGGGAGCAAGTGCGTGAAAGTTTCACTCACAAAAGCACATTGCGCCCTACGACATGTACATTATTCAACCATGCAATGTGAGGTCGTTGTCGTATCGCTGGCACACTATCCAGATCAGAGTCATCAAATTTTGCAACGTGGTTAGTTAGCTCGAGGCAAGGTGGCCATTGCACACGGACATGGACGAGATCATAAGTTTTATTTCCTCTTGCTCAACTTGTTAGTTGATTCATTCACTCAAATTGGTCTACACATTATATGTAGTCCTCACGTGCCACCGTAGTGTACCAAGGGACAGAGGGACATCCATTTATGTGCACACGTGCACACCGTTGGATAAAGCTGACGGGGAGCATGTGTGGAACGACATGATCCATTCATGTAAAACGTGTAGGATATTCGGGATCTAGTCGAATTAGAGACATTGGTGTACTAGACTTAATTTGCATGCTATGTATTGATGATTTGTGCTATTTTCCATCCGAACTTTGATGAATATCGGTTGCTTTGCATGAATTTCGTCTGGTTAGTTAAAATGCGGTTTTAAATGTACGCGGTTATGATTGGATGCCGTCCTCTCGCATCTGTGTCCGTGGACTGCCCCCACCCTCCATCCGCGGATGGATACATGAGGAAATTTGCGGATCGCAGTTAGATGCCCTAATATGTGTTAAAGCATCTACAACCGCACATAGTAAATTCCTGTGTCCAAACATCCACGGATACATCCGGTCGCGTCATGGATGGTGACCGATCATCGCTCATATTTCATCTTTCACAACCATACTACCCATTTCACAATTTCTATTCTAATAACAAATATGACGACACAATCTACATAGAAACTACTACCAACTACACTAATGACCCTCATCATCAGTGATGTTGATGAAGTTTGTGTCGGAGCCGCCGGCCTCCTGAATATTATGATATAAGGGCATCTCCAATGCAGACCCTCAAAACACCCGCAAACATTTGGACCGAATGTGAACAATGTAACCCATTCAACACGGTACCTTATCGGTTCGTGAATGCATCCACTTGTCCGAAATCCTGTAAAGTGGACGCAAATCTAGGGAGGTTTGAGGGCGTGAGGACTGCAACCACGTACCTATCCGGCACCCTGGTCCCACCCAAAACTGCCTCCCATGCCCTCTCTCGTGTGAAACCACGTCCGCCCCATGTCGCATTCATGTCAGCCCAGACTCGAACACGACCGGCCACTAGAGCCGACATTAAAGCGGCGCGACAACCTAGAGTGCCGACCCCGCTGCATCCCGGTTAATGCGCATGTTCATTGCCGGAGAGACGTGATTGGACGCATGTGGTTCAGGTCTATATCCCATGGCAAACTCTACCCCTCATCGGTGACCCGCATGGCCATAACTTGACTTCCCGGAGCTCAGAGCCCCGACGCAGGGAACAACATGGACTTGGAGCACTAATCTCTGTGAAGATTTAGACTAGGTTTTACTTTTTGCTGTGTTAGAAAAAATGACATGTCCGCTTTTATTTAATGAAATATTAAAAAAAATGTGCTCCGATTTAAATAAAAATCATCCGGTTGGCATGAAAATCGACCAGACGGATGGTGTATACCGTTGGATAGCCGGCTCTCGTACCAGTGGCCCCAGTCGAATACAATGTTCATTTTAGTGGTCCATGTTGAAGAAGCCGTAATGTTCCCGTTTCAGGGCTCCGTGTTAGAGAGATGCCCTAATGTTCCATTTCAAGGATCCGTATTGGAGACGCCCTACCGTTTTTCCAACAACTTGCACGGAAATCTTTTATGTCTAAATAAGTAGCCCCCACTAACTTGTTTCCTACCACACGTAAGTATGGCACCTCGTCAAACTTAACGTATGGAAAATGATCCACCTCAACATACAACCATGCAAGCAAAAAGGTTCACTCAACAGAATATCCATTCAATTATTGCATTCATATTTAACAAATATTATACAACCATAAAATAATCGAACACAACAAATCATACATATTTACTGTTTTAATTCTTAGATTATTACCTAGAGTTTGCATGTTAAATACAGCCAAAAATCACTGAAATATATTGCAAAACGTTTCCGCAACAGCATGCAAGATAACAGCTGGTAATATCAGGACTGGAATCCTGATACGTACTGACCGTGCATACTGTGTATTCTAGAAGGCATTCGTACGTACATACGTACATCAGGCGAAACGAACGAACGTTCGAGCTCCAGGAAACGCGCACGGCACACGGCGACACGAGCTAGCACGTGCACCTTTTTTTAGTAGTACGATTAATAATAGTGTGATGTGCAGTTGTGCACTACGCGCCGAGATGATCCTTGGACTGTGATTAGTAGCCGTTGCATTGTTTAATGTGGGTCGGTTCCGGCATCAACTATTTGGAGTACGAGTGAGGAGTAGTGCTCCGGTAGCTTTGCTCCCTTTTCCCAAACAGCGGCATCAACTATTCTTTTTTCAAAGCTGAAGCTTTTGTCCATTCCCAATCCAATGCTCGCTGATGATCACTGATCAGAGTACTGTATTCTCAAGCATGTGCGTGCGTACATTCGTACGTACTTACGTCGATACATGTATATATACGTCTCCATCTTTCATCCGATTTTCCCCTCCGAAAAAGGGCGCTTTATTACTGTTTAAGCATTACACCCAACCTCTGCATAACTAATATGCACCAGACATTCGTCGGACGATAGAAAGCTCAGGACCGTGAACCACCAGAGGAAACATGACGACCTAGGAAGAAGAGACTTCGAGCACGACCACTGATGCCCCACCCCATGCCAAGAGCACCACCATCTCCACCTGCGGACCACAACCACAATGGTCGAATGATCTCGGCCTACAAGAAGGAACATCGCCACACCCCAACATTTGTCGG
>LT934112.1:670364920-670422229 GCA_900231445.1 Triticum turgidum subsp. durum | reverse complement strand
TTTTATTTTATGAGAGGCTTGATTGGCAAACAATAACCTCAGAAATGTACGAATTGTCTTTGGTTCCTATGAAGCTCCGCCACTGCGGGAGTGCTTTAGTTTTTGTTATGTCTAAGCATTGTAAAATTGTAGAGGTTTATTTTCTTTGCGAGGAGAACTTCTGAACTATTCATCATCTGCCAAGGTAGTACAAAGAACACCAGAACTAAAATATACATCCATGTTCGTAGACCACCTAGCGACGACTACAAGCACTCGAGCGAGCTGAGGGTGCACCGCCGTTATCGCCCCTCCCTCATTGGAGCCAGGGAAACGTTATTGTAGTAGGCTGTCAGGAAGTCGTTGTGCTAAGACCCAATAGAACAGCGCACCAGAACAGCAACCGCCACCAACGAAGAGACACGTAGATCAGAAGAGACCAACTTGTAGACACATCAACTAGGGCTAGGAAGGAAAACGCTGACTGAATTCTTTGAGATCTGCCGAAGACAAATCTTCACACGCCCTCCGATGCTGCTAGATGCACCACCAAAAGCTAGGCAGGGAGAACCTTATTCCATGTTTAGAGAGCCGCTGCCACATCGCCTCTCTAAGCAGGAAACAAATCCTAACAAAACTTAAAAAAAACACCTAAAAAAGGAGCCCTCTCACCTGCAAGGCCCGAAATCTACCATATGCCTCCATGGCACTAAGACCACAAAAGACAAAATAGATCAGCGGTGCTACATGCGGGAGGCACGAGAAACCCTAAGCGGCAGGGTGCCCTTGGGTACAGTGGCGGAGCTTGTGCTGAATTTATGGAGGGGCAAATGGGCTGAAGGGGCAAGAAACATGCTTTTAGGCTGATTTTAACTTGACATATGGGTTGAATAGTAGGGGATATTTGCTAACTTTGTCATGGATTGGGGGACAATGGCCCAGGTTGCTCTCCACAAAGGCCTTGTTTGGATACTCTAACACAGTTAGAGTTAGAATTATTTTTTAACCCACTCTAACCCAAATAAGCACCTCTCCACCGGAATAGTTGGGTTAGATGGAACTAACCCACTCTAACCCTCCCTGTTTGAATACTTTTGAGTTATTTGAGGCCCCAACTAACCCAAACTAGCTCTAATCCCATGATCCAAACAGGGCCAAAGCTCCGCCACTGCTTGGGTACAAGCGAAGGGGCGGCTGGGGCGAAAATTTTAGGCCCCGTTCGCTTTACAGGATTTCTGGACATTCCAAAGGAATTATGGATTCAATGGTTTCTTTTCCCTTTGCTGTGTTCGTTACAAAGGAATTCGCTACAGTATACCGTAGGAAAGGATTGCTAACAGTGTCAATTCCATAGGAATCGACACATCTACCCTGATCTCTTTTTTTGGCGGAAGCCCGAGGCTGCCCACTGATAAGCTGAATAAAATATGCAGTGTGGGTCCATGTGTGAGAGAAGAATGGCTAGCATGCGAATTAAAAATCAGCACAACTCTGCTAATGTGTGGTTAGGACTACTACGACTGCTGCAGCTCTCTGTTTATCCATCCGGCGTTCAGAACGCACAACCACTGTTTCTTTCCTCTAATTTCAGTTCCTCCGTATTGTACCTACAAGGCTTCCCTGTTCCTACGCTTTTAATTTTCCATATGGTTTAGAATCCTTTGAAGCGAACGAGGCCTTAGTGTATACTTCCGGCCAGGTCGGGATAGCTCCCGCATGAACCTCGATTATTGTAATGGAGTAGCACTGGGACCTAGTAGTACTTGGCTTTGCTTCTCTACCCCAGGCAGCGGCTGCTCCAGGGGATTACGTTTGGCTACTCGTCCTTCTGTCCCTTCCCAAAGTCAAACTCCAGCTCTACTGTGTCTTTCTCCGCTGAGTAGGCATGTCCTGAATCCGTGGGCATATGCACCCACTTTTTGAAAAAAAAAATGCATTTTAAACATGTTTTAAAATATTAAAAAATTCAAAAGAAAATTGCATGCATACTTTTTTGTAAATGTGTGTGCACGGCACAAAGTCTTGTGAAAGAAATGTATTTTGGTTTTGTCTCTGCAAAAAATACAAATTTCAGTAGTTCTAAATAGTGTTTTACGACACAACTTTTTGTCTTTTTGCACAGGCCATAAAAAAGGCAGTTTTGCTAGAACTCATCTAAATGAGATATAATTTAGTCTCATTCACCTTTTATAGCCATTGGATGTGATGCTATAAGATGCGTGTGTGCTGATGTGGTTTGTATTTGTTCTTGTTTTCAAAGTGAATGAGACCAAATTATATCTCATCTAGATGAGTTCTAGGTACTCCCTAAAAAAGGTTATTTTCCCGTGAAACTTTATGCACGCACATAAAACATCAAGACGTGTCCGTGCAACCTTTTTAGAATTTTTTAGCATTTAGAAATGTGTTTTTCAAAATGGGTTCATATATACATGCGTTCATCGATGCACTTCCCTTTCTCTGCCTCCATTGTTGATCATTGTTAGCTGACCGATCATTTTTTCCGCCGGGGAAAAGCCTCTACATCTGAATATATTTCAAAGAAAAAGATTCGGAGAAATCAGCTTTCGACTCGTTTACGCTTACAGATGCGAGATGAGTGGAGGATGACACCTCCGATAAGAATTGACGAAGGCATGATGGCAAATACTTGCCCCCTTAAACACGGGTTGACCAAGGTTGAATCAAGGCAATGCCAACATGCGGCCCTCTTTCACCCACGAGCCACACCCACGGTGACCATATGGCCGCCCCAAACGACGCCGTACTACAAGAAGGAACATCGCCATCCCTCAACGCTTGGTGGGTGTTCGTTGCTTAAGAAAACGAAGATCGTCGCATGACGTTGTTGCGATGAGATGCACCACAACTGAGCTGTCCGTATGCAGGCATGTTCACACTGCTGGTTCAGCGTTCACATGCATGCATACCTCCACCACCACGTTGACATGAGCACTCGAATGGTTATATACTTCCTCCATCAGAATTAGCTGTCGCGGATGGAGGGAGTAGTATATAGATTGATCCTCACATGTGGTATGTGCTGAGTAAGTAAATACTCCCTTCATTCCTAAATATTTGTCTTTTTAGACATTTCAAATGACTACTACATACGGATGTATATAGACATATTTTAAAGTGTAGATTCACTTATTTTGCTCCGTATGTAGTCACTTGTTGAAATGCCTAGAAAGACAAGTATTTAGGAACGAAGGGAGTAAGTTGCATGCATGCTACTCGGAGGGACACGCTGCCACAACTCCGAGAAAAAGAGTCCATCACTCGATCGAATTGTCACATGTATGTCCCCCGAAAGAAAAAAAGAATAGTCACATGTGATATACTATTATATAGCAAAAAGGTGCAATGTTAATAAGCTGCATGCATGCTTCTCCGAGGGAGACGCTGCACGTCCCGTACTCGCACGGCTGCCGCCGGCGAAGTTCTCTCCGTGCATGTAATGCATGTCGATCGTCTCGATCCCGTCAGCCGGAGATGGCTGGCGTCACTCACTCGCAGTGTCTCCCCCTGCCGTCTTAAATATTACCGGAGCTAGCCCCGACAGGGGACAGTAGAATTACGTCGTGCGGCTGGGTAGCTAGCTCCGGCGCGCATGTCCGGCGCCGGCCACTGTGGCGGATGTAAGCGGAAGAGAACATGCGTGCATTGCCGACAGTTGACACGCTGAGATGTCGCACACGTACAGCGGTCTGGTGACAGCAGAGCATGCATGCGCTCCGCCGCCGTTGAGCAGCCCGACGGTGCGCGCGGCCGCTCCCATACCGTACGTGCATAGACTCATCACGCCGTGCGTGTGGCACGGGTATCCTATCTGCACGTTTCAGTCTTTCAGTTTTGTTTTCCTTTCTATACAAGCATTTTTTTTCTAGTGTACATGCGCTAATTTTCAATCTATGTCTTAAAACAAGTGTCTTAACCTTAATACAATTTTGTATTATAGTTAATATAAAGTTGAGACACTTATTTTGGGACGAAGAGAGTATATTAGTACAAAATCTGTATCTCACTAATGGATCCCTCAGGGGAAAAATCTAAACAATGGGGAATGTCTCCATGTTCGGCCATGGAAAATGAAACTCCAGTCCCCGCCTATTCTTATATAATTCTATGAATATGCGATTCCTAATTAGACTTTTTGACTACATGTCTTTTTTCACATTTGTTCGCAGAAATGTTGACACAACGAAGAAGAAATGTTAGGTGGTGCTTTGGCTCGATGGTTCCCGCCCTCTATGTCAACTGATCCACTGTTTCGATCGTTGCTCATGTTTGGCATCTCAGCTTTTTTTGCCAAACGGTCGTTGGAAACATGAAAGCCAAGATAATGTCTGTCATATGTTCTCTAGCGAGAGAGGTGGTGAGGCCATCCATATAGGCGTGCGGTTGAGTTCGTTTGTTCCTTCTCTCGCAAAAAAAGAAGAGTTTGTATGTTTCTTGTTTCATTCTACCGCTCATCACTTCGCTATCCGGGTGATTTATTTTCTTTTTATATTTCCCTTTTTTATCCTTCTACAAGCATCCTTTTTTCCTTATTTCTTATTTTACTTCTTTATGTTTTTTGGTTTTATTTTCCTTTCATGGTTTCCATTTTTGCGGGGCGTTTTGTTTCATTCTACAAGCATCTTTATTTTCTTTTCATATGTTAGTTTTCCTTCTATATTAGTATAATATATCTCACTAATAGATCCCTAAACAAATATCTCTAATGGGAAATGTCTCCATGTTCGGGCTTCGAAAATGGAACTGAAGTCCCCACCTCCTATTATATGTTTAATGCATGACGAATATGTTATTCCAAAATATACTTTTCAACAGGTGGCTACATGTCTTTTCTCATATTTGATTATGCGAAAAGGTCCATTGGGTTGTCTTGTCCAATGCTGTTTTGGTTGGCCAGAAGGCGAGGGAGATCATGGGTTTGCATCTCGTGTCAAGTTTGTGATCTTCGTATTACGTTCATTTATTTCTTTGTTACCAGCAATTTTGACACAACGATGAAGACTATTATGCGGGCGGGGTTTTGGCTCGATAGTTCCCATCATCTATGTCGAGTGACCCATTGTTCCAATTGTTCGTCACGTCTAGCATTCCAACTTTGTGGGCAAAAGGTGATTGGAAAATTGAAAGCAAGGATAAGGTGTGTCTTGGGTCAGTTAGGACGGATAAAGAGAGAGGTGATGAGGCCATCCATATAAGCGTGTGGGCCAACCCATCCATGTCTATTTTTCCTAGGTTTGGTTGTTCCTTGATTCTTTCTATCGTTCGGGTGACATACTTTGTCTACACTTTTCTATACCTGAGTTCTATTTCCATTTTTCTGTTTTCCTTTTCCTCATCCTTCTGCAAGCATAAAGTTTTCCCTCATTACTTTTTCTATTTCTTAATATTTATTTGGTTTGACTTTCCTTTTCCATTTTCTATTTTGTTTTCTGTCTACAACCATTTTTCTGTTTTTCTATTTTTATTCTATATTACTACAATATCTCTCTCTAATGGATCCCTCAAAAAACTCTCGCTAGTGGGAAATTGTTCGGCCTTCGACAATGGAACTCAAGTTCGCACCTACTCTTATATTTTTAATTCACGATGATTATGTGTTTCCAAATTAATGGAGAGAGAGAGGGAGAGAGAGAGAGAGAGAGAGAGAGAGAGAGAGAGAGAGAGAGAGAGAGGCAAGTGGTAGGTGCGAGGAAGAAGAACCCCCTCCTTTTATAGTGTTCCTCAAAATCCAATTGTTATGTGCAGAACTACACATGGATGGTACAACTGCTAGGAGCAGTGGCACAACTGCCTAAGGTACAAACACACAGATGCAGCACCGGGGTGGTACAACTGCCCGGCCTACTAGTTGTACCGTTTATTATGCAATCGGAAAAACCGTTCAGCCACCGCCATGTTCCGCTCCTCGAACCCGAGAGGAATCACCTTACTCGCAGTAGTTGAAGCAGTGCAGAGATCAGTACAACCGCCTGGAAGACGTCCTCCTGTACACGCTAAGTCCAGGCGGAACAACCTCGTGGGACATCATTATTACCAATTAAAAGATGATTAACCAAAATTATTAGGCAGCCACCGGTGGAGTACCATTGCCAAACCCGAGGGAAATGACCCCTCAGGCGGTGGTTGAGCCGGTGCAAGGGCCGGTAGTACCACTCGCACAAGGAGTGGTAAAATTGCAATCACCTTCAGTACAACCGATCTCGGGAGGTTTTTCTGTATAGATTAGATAGGAGGCTCTCTCCTTGAAATGCAGAGCTATATGGTGGGTGCAATATGAATTCGTGTATGTGTTTGATTATATCATGCCTTACGATGCGAACCCCTTTTAATAGTATGGATTTCCTACAACCAAATAAATTAAATGCATCGGAAATGCCGCCTTCGCTCTTTTCCATCTGGAGGGGTGCCCAACCATCTTGTGCCTAATAAAGTATACATGCGTAGCTTAGGCACACGTTTAGTCTGCAAGTTGCATTGTCATCAACATCAAAACACTTAAGGCGGAAAATGCCCTTCCAGTAATGTGCCTTGTTAGGCCTTTGGCGTTGGAACCCAAGTCCCCACCTATATTTCAAGATAAAGCATGCTTATGTTTAACTCGTGACAAATATGTGTTTTCAAATTAACGCAACGAAAAGAATGTTCAATAAAAGACTAGATGCTTTTCTTCACAGCTTCTTATGCCAATTGGTCCATCAATTTACCTTGTCCAATGAGGTTTTCATTGGCAAGAGCTGAGATGGGTCATGGGTCCACGTCTCATCGAAAGAGTGTAGTCTTGGTCTTACCTTCCTTTATTAATATGTTAGTAGTGATGTTCACACGGCAAAGAAGATCATGATGCGAGTGAGGTATCATCTTGATGGCTCCCGTTCTCGATGTCAAGTGACACATTGTCCAACTGTTCTTCTCGTTTGGCACACCAACTTTGTTACGATGATTGGAATTATGAAACCAATATGAGGTATGGTATAGGTCGTGTAGGATGGATAGGTAGATATGTGGTAATGCCCTCCATATAGGTGTGTGGTTGTGCTCGTGGGTCCGTCCATCCATGTCTAGGCTTGCCTAGGTTTGGTTGTTTTCTTGTTTCCTTCTTTCTTTCAACATCTTCCTATCATGGTCTAATTTCCTTTTTGTGTTTAACTTTTGTATTTTCTTCCAGTGTTCTTTTTGGTTTATCTTGCTTATCTCTATGTCACCCAACCGTTGAAAAGTATTTCCTTGTCGTACGCTTTGATGGCCAAACTAGTGTCCCCGCCAATCCATTTAGGATAAAGCGCATAAACATATAATCGATTTAAGAAACTGTTCCACAAACAGCTATGGATCGTTCTTTGGTGGTCTTAGTTTGTCCTAAGCATTTGGAATGGCGAACACAGAATAAAGCATGCTATAGATGGTTCCAGCGAGAGGTTTTAAGATTGGGAGGTCTTAATTCAGTTCTTCAACTTGTTAGAGCTGCCTCTGTGTTTTTCAATTAAAATTTACCTGAACCCAACCGCGGTGGATAATCAGATATTATCTTTTCTTTGCAAATAATAATCGGATATCGTATGGGGGAGTATTATTTTTAACATTGTCCACACAAGGCCAACTATTTGAAAGTTGGCTTCAAGATAATTGATATCAGTCGAATTTTTTTTTGAACCATAAATCGTAAAACAATTGTTCTATGGTATTTTTAATATATTAAAAGCAAAGTAAAAGTACGATACATGTGGGTAAGAAGAAAGAAGCAAAAAAAGGAAAAGGAAGCTCTAACCAAACTAACCAATTCCTGCTCTAGGTATCCATCGTGGTGCGTCAGTCGATTTTACCAACCGTTGGAGTGGAATCCATCGTGGTGCAAAAAATATATAGACAGGCGACACAAGACTCTCTCTATACTGATCGTGCATACTCGTGTAGAGGAACGTCAGCCGTTACGAACGAATGTGCGAGCTCCAGGAAACGCGCACGGCACACGGTGACACGAGGCCCACGGCAGCCGGCACGTGCACCTTTTTTAAGGATTATATTAGTATAATAATGGCACTACGCGCCGAGATGATGATCAGTGCACTGGTTAGTTCAGTGACACGGCTGACTAAGGCTTTGACACCATCATACGATTGATTAGTAGTCCTAATAGTTGCTGTTGGCATTGTTTAGTGTATACTTCCGGCCAGGTCGGGATAGCTTCCGCATGAACCTCGATTATTGTAATGGAGTAGCACTTGGGAGTAGCACTAGTAGCTTGCTTCTCTACCCCAGACAGCGGCCGCTCCAGGCGATTACGTTTGCTGCTCATCATTTTGTCCCTTCCCAAGTCAACCCCAGCTCCAGCTCTACTCTGTCTTTCTCCCCCTCCATCGTTGATCGTTGTTAGCTGACCGAGCTGATCGATGCCGAGCACCGCAACTGAGCCGTACGTATGCATGCTTGTTCACACCGCTGGATCAGCCTTCACATGCATACCTCCACCAATACGTTGGCATGAGCCCATTCAGAATATCCTTCTTAAAGAAAACGAGTTCATCCAGAATAGGATATCCATTCTTTTTATTTAGGGTAATAGGATATCCATTCGAATAGTATAATACAGTATATACTCTGACCCTCACATGTGGTTTACCTTTTTCTAAAGGTGGTTGAACCTCCAGCTTCTGCATCGAGTATGCAGACAGTCATTTTCATTATATTACTCAACAATGCCTTACAAGATAAACCATCAATCCTTTGGAATCCATCTTCTAGGAAAGAAAGGTTACTCCACCTACAAGCTTGGTGATAATGGTGGTCATGACCAGGGTCGCTTGCCCTGACCTCATCCCTACCCACATCATCTAAAACTGAAGTACCAATCCAGCAAACCATTAGCGCACACCGCATGTGCACGCTCCCAACGTCACCGCCGTTGTCTTCTGCGAACCCATCTTCGGCGCGGACATCAATGACATGACCTTGGCAGGCCTGATGCCACCTCAACGCCAGACAGCGCCCGCCCTGCGCTCGTACGTCATCATGAGTCTGTGCCCGAGACCAGGCTACACCACACCGCAGAGACTCGCCGTCTTCGAATCAGAAGACCACACTGCTCCACCTCAGGACCCCTACAGCAAGCACCTGCTCCGAAATAAAAAACAATCCACCAAAAGGGGAAAACGGCTTCACATGCCCATCGTCTGATCCGGGAGACACAAATCTAGGGTTTCCCTAAGAGCAGCTTTGGCGGGAAGACGGCCGTTGCAACAACGATGTCTTCGATAAGTAACCGATGCAAATACGCCGCCATCATATGCCATGACCAAACTTGGCATGGCTTTCACTGGCAACCGCACCTTCCAGGGCACGCAATTGGCTTCCCTTGATCCGTCGCCCCTAGACACCGCCACATGAAGCCGCCTCCTGACCCGTGATCACTGACAGAGGGGCCACCGTGCCGCTATGACTAGAGCTGCTACTCCGTGGGCCTTGCGCCATAGCTCGGTCACAACCTTTGCCAAGTCGGCCGCCCCTGCGATGTCACCAGAATGTCGCCGCGCCACTGGGAGGAGCGGCCGCAGGAGGAAGATCTCGCACCACCGTGCACTGCCCCTCCAGACAGCCACGCCACAGCCACGAGACACCATACCCTCGATGTCCCTTCACTGGCGGTGCACGGGATTGCCCGACGGCCACCTCTAGGAACGACAAGGGGAGGAGGGAGCCGGATGTGGAAGCGCGGGGGCTAGCTAGGGTTTGCGCCCTCGGTCACCCTGGAGCAGGTGATGCGAGGGACGCCTGGTTTTGTTTCTAATCCGTGGGCACCATGGCATCCGAAATAAATAGAGAATTGAACTTCCCGTCCTCTGCATCAGTTAGGAATGCACACAACATTTTTAATATGAGGACTAAGATAAGTCCTTCAAATTTTTTTAATGAGTAATGTATGGTATACTTAATACTTAATAGCAAAAGTGTGCTAAGTTAATACTTTTCATCCGGCCGTCCGGAAAAGTTTGTCCCTCAAATGAATGTATATACAAGCTTGGGACAAGATTTAAGAGACAAGGTTGGGACAAGCTTTTCCGGACGGAGGGAGTACTCCCTCCGTTTTTATTTAGTTTGTATATTAGCTTTGGTCAAAATCAAGCTTTATAAACTTTGACCAAGTTTATAAACAAACATATTAAGATATACAATAACAAATCAACAATATTAGATTTATTATTGAATGTACTTTCACATTTTATAGATTTATTATGGTAAATGTCTATATTGTTTTCTACAAACTTGGTCAAACTTTACGAAGTTTGACTCCAATCAACTCTAATATGCAGAGTAAATAAAAACGGAGGGAGTACTAAGCTAAGCTGCATGCATGTTACTAGTACGGTTGCTGCCGGCGAAGTTCTGTCCGGGCATGTAATGCCTATGGACCGTCTCGATCCGGCCAGCCGGAGATGACGGATGTCTGGCGTCACTCACTCGCTGTGTCTCCCCCTGCCGTCTTAACTATTGCCCGAGCAAGCCCCGACAGGGGACAATGGTTTGACGTCGCGTGGTGACAACGTGCGCTGGGTAGCTAGCTCGGGCTCGCATGTCGACCGCCGGCCACTGTGGCCCGGAGGCTGACAATTGACAAGTTGACATGTTGCACACGTACGGCCGGCGGCCCGCAAACAGCACAGCGTGGATGCGCCTTCGCGGTGGTCGCGCGCGCCGTCGTTGAGCAGCCGGACAGTGGGCATGGCCGCACCCTTACCGTACGTGCATAGACTCATCACGCCGTGCGACACGGGTATCCTATCTGCGCGTTTCTGTTTTTCATTTCTGTCTTTCTTTCTACAAGCATTTTTTTCTTGTGTAACTGCACTAATTTACAATATGTATCTATAATCTATAATACCTAAATAACTCATCCTCACTATATTATTTCTCTTGACATGCAGCCTATCCACATCAGCAAGCCAGCCACATTAGGGTTTCACTACTGACTTACAGATGAGACCAACCATGAGGTGACCAACATAGACAATGGCCACATCAGCATTCAGTTACCAGCTACAGATGGAGCCCATTCCTCTTAGCCCGTTGGCTGCATGCTTGCATGGGAAGGTGAACAAACAGGGCAATGATCACAGGAGTTAGTTGGCTATTTCAGCTACAGCATGGGCGGGCTGATTTAGGTCACATACCTTTTGTAGTACTCCCTCCTTTCCGGTTTATAATGCTTAATTTAAAAATCTCACCAAGCAAGGTAGATGGTGAGTGGTGGAATACTTTTTGTAGTTTGCAAAAGCACCTAATTAATGCTCTTGTTTTTCTCAAAAAATTATGCTTATCAATGCATTAATTGCAATGCATGCATGCATAAAGTACATGTATTGGTCAACTTTCTCTCAATACTTGCATGCAATGATTTAATGCATCTTGGAATCTGAACATGTGATGGGAAACAACCAAGTTGAGCCTTATAAAATGGAAAAACTAAAATTTTGAGATAAGCCCTATAAACCGAAAAGGAGGGAGTACGTTTTATGAAGACAAAACGATGGTCTCTCCAGCTTCCACCCACAACCGTGTACTATCAATCATCTATCCATAGGCCGATCGGCTTCCACCAAACCCCCCTATTCCGTGTCCATAAATCAAGATAGAACACCGCGATGTGCTCTTGCCCTTCTCTTCAAGTCGCAACCAATCGAGTTGTCTCCACAAGTCACCAGAACATCCTTTCCCCCGGCGCGAGGTGTAGCGGCTGGGTAGAAATCTCCGCTTGAGGGCACTCCTTCGGCTCTGACCGTCCGTCCACTCGCCTCCGACGGCAGTCCGTCTCCGGCACGACCTCTGGCCCGCCTCGCCTACCAACAAGTTTTTATGCCCGAATACTATGGTTGATATATAGAGGGAATGAACAAAGCATTCACAATAAAATAATAGGTTGATACTCTGCTAAAAGATTGTTCACGGGTCACCCGCAAAAAGAAAAAGATTGTTCACGGGTGAAATATCACAATATAGGAAATACTATGGAACGGCTCCAAGCATATGCTCACCCAGTAATAACCAATCATTTTGTAAGAAATGGCATGACGGATCTTTGAAGAGGGCAAATTCCATAAAAGATAATGCATAGTCCTCTTCAATGTTACCACAATTGAAGGGTGAACTATTCATGCAAACGTAATAAACTTTATGTAGTTACAATATTCACATTTTAAAGGTGCAATTGTCAGATTATGGTTCTAACTACTATTATTCAATATCTGAATGTTGATCCCCTATATTATTATACAATGATTTCCTGCAGCAACGTGCGAGGTATCATCTAGTATATCCGTCTGAATCCATTATTGACACAGTCTTCACAGGGAATGGTTCGTCGACATGGGCAACCATTGAATATGGGTTAGAGCTAGCTAAGCAGGGGTGCATCTGGCGTGTTGGTACTGAAGAGAACATACGCATATGGCGGGATCCTTGGATACCAAGGGAACCCTCCTTTAGGTCGATCACACAAAAACATCGATGCAGACTAAAAGGGTGGCAGATCTCCTGAATGTCGATGACTCTTGGAATACATCGCTTCTCATGCAACATTTCCTTCCAGCAGATGTCTTCGAGAACCTACATTTTTTTGTAATTATATGAAACACAAGTTCATCTCACCTTAAGGGCTTCTTTGCAAACCGCACAAAATCTCGCCTATTTTTTTGTAATTATTTGAGGACAAACATTTAAGAAGGGTTTCTTTGCAAACCGCAACATGTGGTTTGCAGGTAGTTTTTTTTTGCAAAAAAATGGAGCATGGGGAAGAGTTGACTAAGGCAAGGGCTAGGCAGAACTGAGTTTTACTCACGAACAGAACAGTAGGAAGCAGCAAAACAGTTGTTGCAAAGCTTGATAACATCTAGCGCCAGAAGGAAGAACCCCTTTGATCAGAGTGAGATATGGTGTCATTTTAATCAATTACATGTCTCATGCTTAACTCACCATTTGAAGCCTTGAAGAATGGATATTGTTCCAACAGATAACCGTATATAGCTGAGGGGGCCATTGCCCCCCCCCATATATGCGGATTATTATAGATTGTTATATTTTATACCTGATTTATAACAGGTACGTTCTCGCTGGTAGGCTTGTGGGTTTCTGTTTTGTCACTTTGCAGGTTAAATATTTACATATAGGCATTTCTAAATTTAATAATGGCTTACGAGTTGGATTTCTGCTCTGTGGCTCCCTGCATAGTGCAGGTTTTCGATCATTATGAGATTTTCTGCCAACAGATGAATAGCAAAATAAGTGAGTCGCTAATTACGAATGTATAGAACATCTAAATTAAAAGGCTACTAGATACCCATTAGTCGGTGATACCTTATCGCGGGCCCTTCCACTGACGACTGAAGTGGGGCACAAGGAGGCAATTTCCTTAACAGCTTCACGCATCTGATTATATGGATCAGGGATAAGAAAGATCTACAAATATCAAGTAACACGCAAGAATTTTTCTTTTCATTATACTTACTTCGCTGGACATGTATGCCTCGTCGGGATTATCTACTATTGGCGATAGTGTTCCGTCGTAGTCCAAGAACAGGGCTATCGTCTTGCCCTGCCAATTGGTTGTGATTTTGTGAAAGGAATCAATAGCAGAAGGACGTTTAGCCTGCAATAAAGCAAACATTAGAGATAGTATCATCGTTAGCAAAAGAATGGAGCATGGGGAAGAGTTGACTAAGGCAAGGGCTAGGCAGGACTGAGTTTTACTTATGGACAGAACAGTAGGAACCAGAAAAATAATTGTTGTAAAGCTTGATAACATCAAGCCGCCTGAAGGAACCACCCATTTGATCAGAGTAAGACATGGTGTCATTTTAATCAATTACGCCTCTCATGCTTAACTCACCGTTTGGAGCCTTGAAGAATCGATATTGTTCCACCAGATAAATGTATATAGCTCAGGGGGCCATTGCCCCCTCCCCCACATAACGGTGTTGCAGTTCTAAAAATTGAATAATAGGTATGCGGATTATTATAGTTTGTTATATTTTATACCTGATTTATAACAGGCACATACTCATTGGCACCACTACTAGGGAAAACCCTAGTAGTAGCGCGGGTTTTAACGCTATCAGTAGCACGGGTGGCCGCGCTACTAATTAGGCGCTATAGCTAACAGATAATAGTAGCGCTCTATGTACCCTTGCTACTAGTATTGATTGTATCAGTAGCGGTTTTCCAACATGCGCTACTAATAAGTAGTTGTAGCGCTTTTCTTTGCCCGCGCTACTGCTGTATCTTTCAACATTTTTTACCTGCTTCTTACTGATCTATAACAGTACCCTGTTTCAATAAACTGCAATTTCACATATACCAGATAACAATATCATTAACCATTATAGTCATACAATATCATTAAGCATTATAAGTACTCATATATAGTCAACATGCATCCTCACACACATATATGGTTCATACATGAGCATATATGATAAGAAGTACTAGGTAGTCATACAGCATATAGCAGTCTACTAGGGATAGTCATACAGCCACACATATATGTAGTTCTAGATGATATCAATGACGATCATCATCCTCAAGCCATGGCGGTGGGTGTTCCTGATTGTAATTAGGATGTCCTGTCCAACACGAAGATTCTTGCCAATGAGGAAGTTTTCCACCCAACCGAGCTGAAGTGTGTGCGACCGCCTGTGTCCATGCTGTACGCACAGGTGGTGAAGGAGCGCCTTGCGGTAAGGCGTATTCCAACAGAGCCTTCTTCATCAGGCTCGATACCACAACTCACAGATAGGCTCTTTGGCAATTTCTGAATAAGAAAAACATATCAATTAATAAGTAGCCTCGCACATACTCTTGCAAATATATTTCTACTAAGTATAGGTTTCTACACTATAAAAAACAGTACTACATTTCTACTAAGCTTGAATTCTACTAAGCATGTAATAGGATTATACACTAAGTATAACATACCATAACATGCCGATCAACCATCTTAGTTGTCAGGCGGGTCACCAATGGCACCCCGACAAAGTCAGCACGTGGCGGAATTATGTCCCATAGGTTGCACACCTTGTCCTCGCTCAACCTTATTCTTTGAGTATAGATGACTTCATCAAGTGGGTCCTCATCATCTTCATCCGTGTTGAGATAAATGACGGCCAGCTTGGGTCTTTCTTCTCTAAAGAAGAAACTGATCAACTCACCACCAGTGATACCCATGTGGGAGATTAAACTGTTCCATCCATATCCTCCGCTCTGTGACATATTTTGTCCTTTCACGACCTCCATAGTGTAGGGGCCCCCAGGAGCCTCAAAGGTCACAGTGTCTCCGGTCAGCTTGTTGAATTCCAACCTCACATTGCATGGGACGATCTATGTATACACAATGATGTATACACAATGCATTAATGCCAATAGCACTAAAAACAAAATAGTTGTTACAACTTTCATATATTTTGTTACCGCCGCAGGAAGAAAACTCGGCTGGAAGTAGATGTCGAACAACGTGCCAGTTGCAAGGTTGCTGGCACATCTTGACTTGCACAGTCGACATGGTGGTTCTGGTGGTGGTGGTGTCGCCATTTTCCTAAAGCAATATTAGAAAAGGATTAACGATCCACTTTAGAGGGAAAATCCGGCATGACCTTTGCTAAAAAAGGACATATCGAGCACCTGAAATTTGCCGAAACGGAAATTAATCAATACTCCCGCAAAACATAGGACACTCGGAGTTGTTAGCTGCAAACATGGTCACTTGGGCAGGCACATATCGTATTTGAGCAACACTACATATACATGTTTATATCTACATCATATGAGCAATTCTTGAGCAACACTAAATAAACTAGTTGTACTAAAAAATCTACATCATCATCTATTCAAAATGTTCTATACCTAAAACATCTACATTATCATCCACTATTACTATTTCTTTTACTAAACCCTAAAAATATGCCCTAAGTTCACAATATAACAAGTACAAAACATTTTTCAAATTCTACCAACTAAAGATTTCCATTACTAAAATTTCTAATCAAAAGACCTAAAATTTCCTATTCTATTCAAAACACCTAAAATAGGCTTAAAATTTATTCTGTTACAGAACCTACATTCTACAATGTCTACATTCTAAAATCTATATTTAAACTACCTACATTCTACAAGAATAGAGAGAAGGGAGGGAGGAGGGTTGGAAGGAGGGAGGGAGGAGGGGTGGGAAGGAGGGATAGAGGAGTGGGAGTAAGGAGGGAACAGATGGGAAGGATGGGGAGGAAGGAGGAGGGAGGTAGGAGGAGCTACCTCGGTGGCAGTGACGGCGGGTGGGGGGGAGGGGGGGGGCGACGGCAGCGGGATGGAGAAAGGAGGGGGCGATGAAGGAAATATGCCCTAAGGCAATAATAAAGTTATTATTTATTTCCTTATTTCATGATAAATGTTTATTATTCATGCTAGAACTGTATTAACCGGAAACATAATACATGCGTGAATACATAGACAAACATAGTGTCACGAGTATGCCTCTACTTGACTAGCTCGTTGAATCAAAGATGGTTATGTTTCCTAAGCATATACATGAGTTGTCATTTGATTAATGGGATCACATCATTAGGAGAATGATGTGATTGACATGACCCATTCCGTTAACTTAGCACACAATCGTTTAGTATATTGCTATTGCTTTCTTCATGACTTATACATGTTCCTATGACTATGAGATTATGCAACTCCCGTTTACCGGAGGAACACTTTGTGTGCTACCAAACGTCACAACGTAACTGGGTGATTATAAAGGTGCTCTACAGGTGTCTCCAAAGGTACTTGTTGGGTTGGCGTATTTCGAGATTAGGATTTGTCACTCCGATTGTCGGAGAGGTATCTCTGGGCCCACTTAGTAATGCACATCACTATAAGCCTTGCAAGCATTGTAACTAATGAGTTAGTTGCAGGATGATGTATTACGGAATGAGTAAAGAGACTTGCCTGTAACGAGATTGAACTAGGTATTGAGATATCGATGATCGAATCTCGGGCAAGTAACATACCAATGACAAAGGGAACAACGTATGTTGTTATGCGGTTTGACCGATAAAGATCTTCGCAGAATATGTGGGAGCCAATATGGGCATCCAGGTCCCGCTATTGGTTATTGACCGGAAACGTGTTTCGGTCATGTCTACATTGTTCTCGAACCCATAGGGTTCGCACGCTTAAGGTTTCGATGACAGTTATATTATGAGTTTATATATTTTGATGTACCGAAGGAGTGCGGAGTCCCGGATGAGATCGGGGACATGACGAGGAGTCTCGAAATGGTCGAGACGTAAAGATTCATATATTGGATGATATGGTTAGGCCAAGGGGTCAAGCCCATGAGGCTTTAGGTCGGTGCAAAATGAGTTTTGCGGAGTCCAGGGGGGCAAACACCGGAGACCCTGGCGTCTGGCCCTGGGCCAGACGCCGAGGCCCATGGCGTCTGGGCCAGACGCCAAGGATTGTGGCGTTTGGTCCTGGAGTCCGAGTGGGACTCTTGCCTTTCGGGCAAAACCGAATTTTAGGAGGCTTTTGCTCCAAGTTTCGACCCCGGGGCTCAACATATAAATAGAGGGGCGGGGCTAGCACCAAAGACACAACAATTGATCCCTTGGATCTCTTAGCCGTGTGCGGTGCCCCCCTCCACCATAGTCCACCTCGATAATATCGTAGCGGTGCTTAGGCGAAGCCCTGCGACGGTAGAACATCAAGATCATCACCACGCCATCGTGCTGACGGAACTCTCCCTCGACACTCGGCTGGATCGGAGTTCGAGGGACGTCATCGAGCTGAACGTGTGCAAGAACTCGGAGGTGCCGTAGTTTCGGTGCTTGATCGGTCGGGCCGTGAAGACGTACGACTACATCAACCGTGTTGTGCTAACGCTTCCGCTTACGGTCTACAAGGGTATGTAGACAACACTCTTCCCTCTCGTTGCTATGCATCACCATGATCTTGCGTGTGCGTAGGAAATTTTTGAAATTACTACGTTCCCCAACAGTGGCATCCGAGCCAGGTTTTATACGTAGATGTCATATGCACGAGTAGAACACAAGTGAGTTGTGGGCGATATAAGTCATACTGCTTACCAGCATCTCATACTTTGGTTCAGCGGTATTGTGAGATGAAGCGGCCCGGACCAACATTACGCGTACGCTTACGCGAGACTGGTTTCACCGTCACGAGCACTAGTTGCTTAAAGGTGACCGGCGGGTGTCTGTCTCTCTCACTTTAGTTGAACCGAGTGTGGCTACGCCCGGTCCTTGCGAAGGTTAAAACAACATCAACTTGACAAACTATCGTTGTGGTTTTGATGCGTAAGTAAGAACGGTTCTTGCTCAGCCCATAGCAGCCACGTAAAATTTGCAACAACAAAGTAGAGGACGTCTAACTTGTTTTTGCAGGGCATGTTGTGATGTGATATGGTCAAGACATGATGCTAAATTTTATTGTATGAGATGATCATGTTTTATAACCGAGTTATCGGCAACTGGCAGGAGCTATATGGTTGTCGCTTTATTGTATGCAATGCAATCGCCGTGTAATGCTTTACTTTATCACTAAGCGGTAGCGATAGTCGTAGAAGCATAAGATTGGCGAGACGACAATGATGCTACGATGGAGATCAAGGTGTCGCACCGGTGACAATAGTGATCATGACGGTGCTTCGAAGATGGAGATCACAAGCACAAGATGATGATGGCCATATCATATCACTTATATTGATTGCATGTGATGTTTATCTTTTATGCATCTTATCTTGCTTTGATTGACGGTAGCATTATAAGATGATCCCTCACTAAATTATCATAGTATAAGTGTTCTCCCTGAGTATGCACCGCTGCGAAAGTTCTTCGTGCTGAGACACCATGTGATGATCGGGTGTGATAGGCTCTACGTTCAAATACAACGGGTGCAAAACAGTTGCACACGCGGAATACTCAGGTTAAACTTGACGAGTCTAGCATATAACAGATATGGCCTCGGAACACGGAGACCGAAAGGTCGAGCATGAATCATATAGTAGATATGATCAACATAGTGATGTTCACCATTGAAACTACTCCATCTCACGTGATGATCGGACATGGTTTAGTTGATTTGGATCACATGATCACTTAGAAGATTAGAGGGATGTCTATCTAAGTTGGAGTTCTTAAGTAATATGATTAATTGAACTTTAATTTATCATGAACTTAGTCCTGGTAGTATTTTGCAAATTATGTTGTAGATCAATAACTCGCGTTGTTGCTTTCATATGTTTATTTTGATATGTTCCTAGAGAAAAACTATGTTAAAAGATGTTAGTAGCAATGATGCGGATTCGATCCGTGATCTGAGGATTATCCTCGTTGCTACACAGAAAAATTATGTCCTTGATGCACCGCTAGGTGACAAACCTATTGCAGGAGCAGATGCAGACATTATGAACGTTTGGCTAGTTCAATATGATGACTACTTGATAGTTTTGTGCACCATGCTTTATGGCTTAGAACTGGGACTACAAAAACATTTTTGAAATGTCATGGAACATATAAGATGTTTCAAGAGATGCAATTGGTATTTCAGACTCATGCCCGTGTCAAGAGGTATCAGACCTTTGACAAATACTTCGCCTAAAAGATGGAGGAGAATTGCTCAACTAGTGAGCAAGTGCTTAGATTGTCTGAGTACTAACAATCGCTTGAATCAAGTGGGAGTTAATCTTCTAGATAAGATAGTGATTGGAAGAGTTCTCTAGTCACCATCACCAAGTTACTGGAACTTCGTGATGAACTATAATGCAAGGGATGACGAAAATGATTCCCGAGCTCTTCGTGATGCTGAAATCGACAAAGGTAGAAATCAAGAAAAGAGCATCAAGTGTTGATGATTGACAAGATCACTAGTTTCAAGAAAAGGGCGAAGGGAAAGAAAGGGAACTTCAAGCAGAATGGCAAGCAAGTTGTCACTCCCGTGAAGAAGCCCAAAGCTGGACCAAAGCCTGAAACTAAGTGCTTCTACTGCAAAGGAAATGGTCACTGGAAGCGGAAATGCCCTGAATATTTGGTGGATAAGAAGGATGGCAAAGTGAACAAGGGTATATTTGATATACAGGTTATTGATGTGTACCTTACTAGTGTTTATAGTAGCTCCTGAGTATTTGATACTTGTTCGGTTCCTAAGATTAGCAACTTGAAACAGGAGTTACAGAATAAACAGAAACTAGTTGAGGGTGAAGTGACGATGTGTGTTGGAAGTGGTTCCAAGATTGATATGATCATCATCGCACACTCCCTATACTTTCGGGATTAGTGTTAAACCTAAATAAATGTTATTTGGCATTTGAGTTGAGCATAAATATGATTTGATCATGTTTATTGCAATACAGTTATTCATTTAAAGTCAGAGAATAATTGTTGTTCTGTTTACATGAATAAAACCTTCGATGGTCATACACCCAATGAAAATAGTTTATTGGATCTCGATGATAGTGATACACATAATCATAATATTGATGCCAAAAGATGCAAAGTTTATAATGATAGTGCAACTTATTTGTGGCACTGCCGTTTGGGTCATATTGGTGTAAAGCGCGTGAAGAAACTCCATGCTGATGGGTTTTTGGAATCACTTGATTATGAATCATTTGATGCTTGCGAACCGTGCCTTTTGGGCAAGATGACTGAAACTCCGTTCTCCGGAACAATGGAACGAGCTACTAACTTATTGAAAATAATACATACTGATGTATGCGATCCAATAAGTGTTGATGCTCGTGGCAAGTATCATTATTTTCTAACCTTCACAGATGATTTGAGTAGATATGGGTATATCTACTTAATGAAACACAAGTCTAAAACATTTGAAATGTTCAAAGAAATTCAGAGTGAAGTGAAGAATCATCGTAACAAGAAAATAAAGTTTCTACGATCTGACCGTGGAGAAGAATATTAGTTACGAGTTTGGTCTTCATATAAAACAATGTGGAATAGTTTCACAGTTCACACCACCTGGAACACTATAGCGTTATGGTGTGTTCGAATGTCGTAACCGCACTTTATTGGATATTGTGCAATCTATGATCTCTCTTATCGGTTTACCACTATCGTTTTGGTGTTATGCATTAGAGACAGCTGCATTCATGTTAAATAGGGCAACATCAAAATCCATTGAGGCGACGCCTTATGAACTGTGGTTTGGCAAGAAACCAAAGTTGTCGTTTATTAAAGTTTGGGACTGCGATGCTTATGTGGAAAAGTTTCAACCTGATAAGCTCGAACCCAAATCGTAGAAGTGCATCTTCATAGAATACCCAAAGGAAACTATTGGGTACACCTTCTATCACAAATCCGAAAGCAAGATATTTGTTGCTAAGATGGATCCTTTCTAGAGAAGGAGTTTCTCTCGAAAGAAGTGAGTGGGAGAAAGTAGAACTTGATAAGGTAAAAGTACCTTCTCCTGAATTGGAAAATAGTTCATCACTGAAATCAGTTCCAGTGATTCCTATACCAATTAGTGAGGAAGCTAATGATGATGATCATGAAACTTCAGAACAAGTTACTACAGAACCTCGTAGGTCTTCCAGAGTAAGATCCGCACCAGAGTGGTACGGTAATCATGTTCTGGAAGTCATGTTACTAGACCATGATGAAACTATGAACTATGAGGAAGCGATGATGAGCCCAGATTCTGCGAAATGGCTTGAGGCAATAAATCTGAGATATGATCCATGTATGAGAACAAAGTATGGACTTTGATTGACTTGCTCGATGATCAACAAGCCATGTTAAATAAATGGATCTTCAAGAGGAAGACAGACACTGATAGTAGTGTTACTATCTACAAAGCTCGACTTGTCGCAAAAGGTTTTTTGACAAGATCAAGGTGTTGAATACAATGAGATTTTCTCACTCGTATCGATGCTTAAAGTCTGTCCGAATCATGTAAGCAATTGCCACATTTTATGAAATCTGGCAAATGGATGTCAAAACTGCATTCCTTAATGGATTTTTTAAAGAAGAGTTATATATGATGCAACCAGAAGGTTTTGTTAATCCTAAAGGTGCTAGCAAAATGTGCAATCTCCACCGATCCATCAATGGACTGGTGCAAGCATCTCGGAGTTGGAATATACGCTTTGGTGAGTTGATCAAAGCATATGGTTTTATATAGACTTTTGGAAAGGCCTGTATTTACAACAAAGTGAGTAGGAGCACTACAGCCTTTCTGGTAAGTATATGTGAATGACATATTATTGATCGGAAATGATGTAGAATTTTCTGGAAAGCATAAAAAAGTGTTTGAAAGGAGTTTTTCAAAGAAAAACCTCGGTGAAGCTGCTTACACATTGAGCATCAAGATCTATAGAGATAGATCAAGACGCTTGATAAGATTTTTCAATGAGTACATACCTTGACAAGATTTTGAAGTAGTTCAAAATGGAACAGTCAAAGAAAGAGTTCTTGCCTGTGATGCAAAGGTATGAAGTTGAGTAAGACTCAAAACCCGACCATGGCAGAAAATATAAAGAGAATGAAAAAGTCATTCCCTATGCCTCAGTCATAGGTTCTATAAAGTATGATATGCTGTGTACCGGACCTATTGTATACCTTGCTCTGAGTTTGGCAAAGGAGTACAATTTTGATCTAAAAGTAGATCACTGGACAGCGGTCAAGAATATCCTTAGTGAGGACTAAGGAGATGTTTCTCGATTATGGAGGTGATAAAAGAGTTCGTCGTAAAGAGTTACATCGATGCAAGCTTTTACATCGATCCAGATGACTCTAAGTCTCAATCTGGATACATATTGAAAGTGGGAGCAATTAGCTAGAGTAGCTCCGTGCAAAGCATTGTAGACATAAAATATTTGCAAAATACATACGGCTCTGAATATGACAGACCCGTTGACTAAACTTCTCTCACGAGCAAAACATGATCATACCTTAGTACTCTTTGGGTGTTAATCACATAGCGATGTGAACTAGGTTATTGACTCTAGCAAACCCTTTGGGTGTTGATCACATGACGATGTGAACTATGAGTATTAATCACATACAAATGTGAATATTGGTGTTAAATCACATGGCGACGTGAACTAGATTATTGACTCTAGTGCAAGTGGGAGACTGAAGGAAATATGCCCTAGAGGCAATAATAAAGTTATTATTTATTTCCTTATTTCATGATAAATGTTTATTATTCATCCTAGAATTGTATTAACCAGAAATATAATACATGTGTGAATACATAGACAAACATAGTGTCACTAGTATGCCTCTACTTGACTAGCTCGTTGAATCAAAAGATGGTTACGTTTCCTAGCCATAGACATGAGTTGTCCTTTGATTAACGGGATCACATCATTAGGAGAATGATGTGATTGACATGAGACCCATTCCGTTAGCTTAGCACACGATCGTTTAGTATGTTGCTATTGCTTTCTTCATGACTTATACATGTTCCTATGACTATGAGATTATGCAACTCCCGTTTACCGGAGGAACACTTTGTGTGCTACCAAACGTCACAACGTAACTGGGTGATTATAAAGGAGCTCTACAGGTGTCTCCGAAGGTACATGTTGGGTTGGTGTATTTCGAGATTAGGATTTGTCACTCCGATTGTCGGAGAGGTATCTCTGGGCCCACTCGGTAATGCACATCACTATAAGCCTTGCAAGCATTGTAACTAATGAGTTAGTTGCGGGATGATGTATTACGGAATGAGTAAAGAGACTTGCCTGTAACGAGATTGAACTAGGTATTGAGATACCGACGATCGAATCTCGGGCAAGTAACATACCGATGACAAAGGGAACAACGTATGTTGTTATGCGGTTTGACCGATAAAGATCTTCGTAGAATATGTGGGAGCCAATACGGGCATCCAGGTCCCGCTATTGGTTATTGACCGGAAACGTGTTTCGGTCATGTCTACATTGTTCTCGAACCCGTAGGGTCCGCACGCTTAAGGTTTCGATGATAGTTATATTATGAGTTTATGAGTTTTGATGTACCGAAGGAGTTCGAAGTCCCGGATGAGATCGGGGACATGACGAGGAGTCTCGAAATGGTCGAGACGTAAAGATTCATATATTGGATGATATGGTTAGGCCAAGGGGTCAAGCCCATGAGGCTTTAGGTCGGTGCAAAAGGAGTTTTGCGGAGGCCAGGGGGCCAAACGCCGGAGACCCTGGCGTCTGGCCCTGGGCCAGACGCCGAGGACCGTGGCGTCTGGGCCAGACGCCAAGGATTGTGGCGTTTGGTCCTGGAGTCCAAGTGGGACTCTTGCCTTTCGGCCAAAACCGACTTTTAGGAGGCTTTTGCTCCAAGTTTCGACCCCGAGGCTCAACATATAAATAGAGGGGCAGGGCTAGCACCAAAGACACAACAATCGATCCCTTGGATCTCTTAGCCGTGTGCGGTGCCCCCCTCCACCATAGTCCACCTCGATAATATCATAGTGGTGCTTAGGCGAAGCCCTGCGACGGTAGAACATCAAGATCGTCACCATGCCGTCGTGCTGATGGAACTCTCCCTCGACACTCGGCTGGATCGGAGTTCGAGGGATGTCATCGAGCTGAACGTGTGCAAGAACTCGGAGGTGCCGTAGTTTTGGTGCTTGATCGGTCGGGCCGTGAAGACGTATGACTACATCAACCGCGTTGTGCTAATGCTTCCGCTTACGATCTACAAGGGTATGTAGACAACACTCTTCCCTCTCGTTGCTATGCATCACCATGATCTTCTGTGTGTGTAAGAAAATTTTGAAATTACTACGTTCCCCAACAGGCGGTGGCCGGCGGGGTGGAGGAGGGAGGGGGCAACAGCCGGCGTCGGGATGGAGGAGGGAGGGGTGACGGACGGCGGTGGGATGAAGGAGGGAGGGGGCGAAAATGCGGCGGCAGCAGACGGCAGTGCCGGTGCGGGGGAGAGTGAGTTGGAGCAGAGAGAGAGGAGAGTGAGGGGCGGCCTAGTAATAGGCTGGCTTTAGCAGTAGCACATATCAAGGCAATGCACTGCTGAGCAGTAGCGCCTTACTATAAAAAGCGCTACTGCTAAGTCTAAGTGTCGGTGTCAAAACCGGCGGATCTCGGGTAGGGGGTCCCAAACTGTGCGTCTAGGCGGATGATAACAGGAGACAAGGGACACGATGTTTTACCCAGGTTCGGGCCCTCTTGATGGAGGTAAAACCCTACGTCCTGCTTGATTAATATTGATGATGTGTGTTACAAGAGTGGATCTACCACGAGATCAAGGAGGCTAAACCCTAGAAGCTAGCCTATGGTATGATTGTTGTTCGTCCTACGGACTAAAGCCATCCGGTTTATATAGACACCGGAGAGGGCTAGGGTTACATAGAGTCGGTTACAATGGTAGGAGATCTACATATCCGTATCGCCAAGCTTGCCTTCCACGCCAAGGAAAGTCCCATCCGGACACGGGACGAAGTCTTCAATCTTGTATCTTCATAGTCTTGGAGTCCGGCCGATCACGATAGTTCGGCTATCCAGACACCCCCTAGTCCGGAACTCCCTCAGTAGCCCCTAAACCAGGCTTCAATGACGACGAGTCCGGCGCGCATGTTGTCTTCGGCATTGCAAGGCGGGTTCTTCCTCCGAATAATTTATAGAAGATTGTGAACACCAGGATAGTGTCCGGCTCTGCAAAAATAAATCCCACGTGACACCGTAGAGAGAATAATATTACACAAGTTCAATCTGCTGACATATTTTGTGGCGTGATGTCACACCACTACCAAGCCTTTACTCAAATTGTTTTATTGTTCCACCTCAGCGCGTTTAGCGAAGCGGTTTCCTTGGCACGTCTTGTTGAAGCAGAGATCGTGTTCCCCTTATTTCAGGATTCCCATCAATACGGACGTGGGTAACCCAACCGCGCCATTGATTGTGGCGCTTGGGAGATAAGCGAGTTTTACCAGGCCGGTGGGGACACATGTTTTTGTCCGCCCATATAAGGGGATAAAGATCCAACCCTTTTACCTGCGCCTTCTTCCTCCTTGGCTTATCCATCTCTGCGAATTTGAGCTCCAGCGCCCAAGTCCGCACTTTTCTCCTCAACCTTATCCAACTATGTCCGGAGCGGGAGGCAAGTGGATGGCCTCCTCCGTCACGGAGGAGCAGATCCAGAAGCTGCGCAACGCCGGATATTTGTCCAGCAACATCGCGCACCGGCTCCCCGTAGAGGGAGAGCTCATCCCCACCCCAGGCCCCATGAGAGGGTAGTATTTCTTCCCCATTTCCTCCGCGGACTGGGCTTCCCACTTCATCCCTTTGTCCGGGGGCTCATGTTCTACTACGGCCTGGATTTCCATGATCTGGCCCCGAATTTCATCCTCAACATCTCGGCGTTTATCGTCGTGTGCGAGGCTTTCCTCTGCATCCAGCCCCACTTCGGCTTGTGGCTCAAGACCTTCAGTGTCAAGCCGAAGGTTGTGAACGGCAGCCAAGCGGAGTGCGGAGGCGCCATGGTGGGCAGGATGTCCCACGTTACTTGGCTGGAGGGCACTTTCGTGGAAACCATTAAGGGGTGGCAATCGGGGTGGTTCTACATCACCGAGCCGCGTGACCCTGATTGGGCAGCGGCCCCCGAATTCAGATCCGGCATCCCTACACAGCTCACCTCCTGGAAAGAGAGTCGCCGGATCTGGGGTGATTCGGAGGAGCTGACCGGACTCCAAGCCTGCATCCAGAAGCTGGTGGACAAGAAGCTCAAGCTTGTCAACGTAGTCCAGGTCATGCTCATCCGCCGGATTCTCCCGTGCCAATGACGGGGCTTCAACATGTGGGAGTTCGATCCGGCGCAGCACCAGACTCTGAGCGGGCTCTTCGAAACTACGTACGAAGATGTCTGGAATGTGCTGTTCAAGGGCGCCGAGGCTCCCGCATCCGCTACCGAAGATCGCGGATTCCGCTCGCAGCGTCCAGCTGACGAGGTAAGTGATTTTGCCACTTTTTTCCATAGTTTGACTCTATGCGGGATCTAAACTCCCTTTACCTTTGACAGGACTGGCTGGCGAAGGCCGAACAGACCATCTGTCCGGCCCCATTGCCAGAGGAACCAGCGGACGCCCTCCTAACGGGGCTGCTGGCTCCGGCACCCCACGTAGTGCCGGAGAAGAAGGCCAAGAAGAAGGCCACGGGTACTCGAAAGAGTTCCCGTTTTCAAGTGTTATCGAATGATGAATCCGAGGCCGACTCCTCCCACCAAGGTGAGGAGGAGAAGAAGAAAGTCTCTCCCCCAGCGGGGGGAGGGAAGAAAAGGAAGGCCTCCCCAACAAGGGAGGCCGAAGGGTCCAAGAAGGGAAAAACTCTTCCCCCGGACTGCTTTGCCAACGCCAGTGACGACGACGAGGACCGGCCACCAAGGGCCAAGCCCCTGGCCAGATCGTAAGTATCCGGACTCCCGAA
Source organism: Triticum turgidum subsp. durum (assembly GCA_900231445.1). Lineage (NCBI taxonomy): Eukaryota > Viridiplantae > Streptophyta > Magnoliopsida > Poales > Poaceae > Triticum > Triticum turgidum. The sequence goes on along the minus strand of LT934112.1, from coordinate 670,394,799 downwards.
TAACTTCAAGGTTTTTCCTTTTCGCCACATAATGTCTTTCTAATGCCGCATACAACCCTGCAGTCCGCCCAAGGATCCTTAGGTGCGTCAGATATGAATTCTCTTCCGACTGCCTCCACTCCCCGTGATGCGGATGATGCCGAGGTGGGATCCCGGGAAGGGACCCACCAGGAGGAGGAGGCCCCGGAGGTGTCGCAGGACAACCTCCCGGACTTTGCACCGGACTCGGCCCCGGAACCCATAGTGGCTCCGGAGTCCGGCGGGCGACCCCTTTGTAAGAAGGGTAAGACTGTGACGCTGGCAGCCTCCGTCCAACCGGAGGCGCCGGATAGCTTGCTGGAGGCGCTTAATGGCGCCTCCATTGAAGAGGAGCACCGCACTATTATGAGTGTAGTGATTCAGAAGGTTCAGCTCGCCAAGAGCGGGCTGACCGAAGCCTGCAGCAGCCTTCTAACATGCTTTGAGGTAAGAATTTTGATATATGTAAAATAGTACCGCATAGAAAGTAGCCCCTGATGCTCGGTTCGGTGTTCGGAAAGAAAAGCCGGACTGAGGATCTTAAAAAGATATACGCAGGAGTCATAAAAAACATGTCAATATGGGATTGCAGGCTGCGCTGCTGACCTCTGCCGCACTAACTGCGGAGGTCAATGCTTTGAAGGAAAGCCTCAAGCGGTCCGAGAACGAGCTCGGCCGTGCCAAGAAGCAGCTCGAGGACAAGGAAGGTGAGTAACACCTTATTAAAATTGTACCTTACAGAAAAGGATTTTGGTTGCTAAAAGAATGACAAGGATAACGTAGGTATTGCAGGGGCCACTAACGAGGTGGCGACCCTGAAAGAGGCGGTGGCCGCGGCCGAACGCAATGCAGCCGGGGAGCGCACCGAGCGAGAGAAGCAGGAGGCGCGGGTGGCGGAGGTACTGCAAGAGCTCCAGGATCTCGTGAAAAAACATGAGAGCCTGGAGCGTGACTCGAAGACTCAAGAGTCTGAGCTTGCAACGGCTCTTGAGAGTGCCAAAGCCGCTAAGGCCGAAGCCTACAAGGCCCTCCAGGAGATCGAGGCAGTGAAGAAAATAGCAGCGGGTAAGGCATTCTTTGTGCAAAGTAAGCATGTGAGTGTTAATTACCTGTTGCTTACCCGAATTCGGAGCTCTCCAGGAGCGTTCGCAGATCTTCCTCGCAGTGTGTCCGATGCTGCCGCGTTCTACCGGGCCGAGGAGGGGAGCTCGACGGAGAAGGTCTTCTGGTCTCAGTATGCTGAGGCCGGACATCCGGTGCCCCTTTGCGACCAGCTGAAGCAGCTGGTTGAGCTCCACAAGGCGGCCGAACAGGCCATGAAGGGCCTCATAGTTCGGCTGTGGCGGCTGGTGGATGCGTGCTCGTGGGTTGAAGTCATCAAGCACTCCGCCTGTATTGATGGTGCCCGTCGGGCCCTTGCCCGCGCAAAGGTGCATTGGGGCAAGATGGATGCCCAGAAACTCGTGACGAACCCGCCACCAGAGGGCAAGGAGCATCGCACGCCCGAGATGTATTATAAGAGTGTGCTGAAGGGCGCCCGCACTATTGCGGGTGAGTGCTCCAAAGATGTAATATTTGAGTAGACTCGCATTTTGTTATCCTGTGCGCTGAAAACTTAGTTCATATGCGCTAAGCAACGCTTGTTAATTTAAAATATTACCTTCTGTGCGGCTGTTTATCAAATCTGAGAGATGGCAAGTCGTCGGCTTCAGCCCCCATGCCACGAGTGCTGGGGTGTTCGGGATAAACTTGATCACTCTTGTTCCCATTTTTGGGTCCATCTAGGGAGGCGCTCAACACAGCGAACAAGGCAACCGGACTTAGAATGCTTGAACACTCTCACTTAGCCATAGAATTCTATAATTTTAAATTTCGGCGAAGCCCCTAGTCTTCGGAAGGCCGAATTTGGGGCGCTATCCACGCCTGGGCCGGACAAAATCCGGCTCCTCGCTCTAAGCGGCATAAGTCTTTAAGGACTCGCAAAAAACCTCTCGAACAGCGACCGGCTCTCGCCTCATCATGACGGTCAGTTTTAGCTTTCTCCACTGAGGCGTTAACCCAGCTCAACTGGGGCGCAATCGCAGTGGTTCTCCCAGTGCTACCTTAGCCGATACAATGGAACGTAAGGTACCAAAACATGGGAGCCGGGCAAACCCAACTATTGACCCAAGACATGATTCGGAGCTGATGCATATAATGCTATAAGTTCGGAGTGCCGCACTTGTGAAAGTGTTCGGACTTATCACACCATGATGCGGGAAACATAAGCCCCTGGTGTATTTTAACCGTACCAAAGTGTACGGATGCAACATGTCGTAAATGAACATATGTAAAAAAAAGAAATGCAATTATAAGCAAAAAGGTGTTGCATTGTTTTATTCAAGAAGTGCTGCTATGAATGCAGAACGATACAAATGGTGCAATAAGCAAGGGACGGGACTGTTAAACATGTCCCCCTCCAGGGGTAGGCTGCGGAGTGGTGTATAAAACAGATTTAATGCTTGTAATGGAGACCACCTGGATATTCGTTGTAGCCTTTATCCTTCCCTGGCTGTTGCATCGTGTGGTCGGCAGGTCTGCTGCCGGACAGGGCCTCTGACGAACGGAGTCCTGTGGGTAAAAAAAAAAAGGAAAAAAAAAAAAAGAACGACACACTTGAGAGCCCCTGGTGTGGTTGAGCCGCAGTCTGGGCTTATAGTGGTCGTGCCCCTCTTCCCATGCCCATGGTATCTTCAGGGTGTAATGGTGTACGCGAAGGACCTGTTTTGATGTTTTACAGGGCCTGGGGTTGGGGCCGCACTGCTACGCGTGCTCGGAACGTGCCAGGTGGTCTTGTTGTAGCTTACTCCGGGCGCGCTTAGCTGTGTCCGGCCGCTTAACGGCCGGACTCAAGAATTGCCTTAAGAGGCTGCATTGTACTTCTGCCGCGAGAGCCGCTGTATGTTCCTCCGTGCGGAGAGAACGTTCAGTGCTTCCGTTGACCATGATGACTCCTCGAGGGCCTGGCATCTTGAGCTTGAGGTATGCGTAGTGCGGCACCGCGTTGAACTTTGCAAACACGGTACGTCCGAGCAGGGCATGATAGCCGCTGCAGAACGAAACTATGTCGAAGATTAACTCCTTGCTTCGGAAGTTATCCGGGGATCCGAAGACCACTTCCAGTGTGACTGAGCCTGTACAATTGGCTTCTACACCTAGTATGACACCTTTAAAGGTCATCTTGGTAGGTTTAATCCTTGAGGGGTCTATGCCCATTTTGCGCACTGTATCCTGATAAAGTAGGTTCAGGCTGCTGCCGCCGTCCATCAGGACTCTGGTGAGGTGAAATCCATCAACGATTGGGTCTAAGACCAATGCGGCGAATCCGCCGTGGCGGATGCTGGTGGGGTGGTCCCTTCGGTCAAAAGTGATCGGGTAGGAGGACCATGGATTGAACTTCGGGGCGACTGGCTCCATCGCATATACATCCCTGAGTGCACGCTTCCGCTCCCTTTTGTGTATGTGCGTTGCATATATCATGTTCACCGTCCGCACCTATGGGGGGAAACCCTTCTGTCCTCTATTGTTCGGCGGTCGGGTCTTTTCCTCGTCATCGCTGTGCAGCCCCTTGTCATTGTTTTCGGCAATTAACTTGCCTGCCTGCTTGAATACCCAACAGTCCCTGTTGGTGTGGTTAGCTGGCTTTTCGGGGGTGCCGTGTATCTGGCACGAGCGGTCGAGTATACGGTCCAAATTGGACGGGCCCGGAGTAGTTCTTTTGAATGGCTTTTTCCGCTGACCGGGTTTAGAGCCTCTAAATCTGGCATTGACTGTCGTATCCTCACTATTGTCGCCATTAATGCGGCATTTGTTTTTGTTACGACGCGACCTGCCATTGCGGTCCTTGATATCCGGACTGCCAGAATTTTTACTGAGGTTGTTGCTGCGTGCTAGCCAGCTGTCCTCACCCGCGCAGAAGCAGGTCATGAGTGATGTGAGGGCTGCCATGGATTTCGGCTTTTCCTGTCCCTGGTGCCGGGCAAGCCACTCATCGCGGATATTATGCTTGAAGGCCGCGAGGGCCTCCGCATCCGGACAGTCGACGATTTGGTTTTTCTTGGTTAAGAACCGTGTCTAGAATTGTCTGGCCGATTCGTCTGGCTGCTGAATTATGTGGCTTAGGTCATCAGCGTCTGGTGGTCGCACATACGTGCCTTGGAAGTTATCGAGGAATGCGGCTTCCAGGTCTTCCCAACTCCCAATTGACTCTGCTGGCAAGCTGTTAAGCCAATGCCGGGCTGGTCCTTTAAGCTTGAGTGGGAGATATTTGATAGCGTGAAGATCATCACCGCGGGCCATGTGGATGTGAAGGAGATAGTCTTTGATCCAAACCGCGGGGTCTGTTGTGCCATCATAAGATTCAATATTGACGGGTTTAAACCCTTCGGAGATTTGATGATCCATTACTTCATCTATGAAGCATAGTGGGTGTGCAGCGCCTCAGTACTGGGCGATATCACGACGGAGCTCAAGAGAGCTTTGTCTATTTTTTTCGGCCCGGCCGGACTTACTATGTCCGGCGCGACGGTTGTCGTCACGTATCGTGGGGCGCCCACGGGATCCATAGATCGATCTTGATTGTCTTTCCCTATCCTCCAATATATCTTGCAAGTCCGGAGCGTTCCCCTGTGGCCTTGTGCTTTTCGAGTGATGCCGGGGTACGGGTCTAGTGAAGGGCCTAGAGGCCTCTCTGTCGCGACCACGGGGTGGTCGATCAGCCGTATTGTCTCCTGGTGATGCGGGTTCATATGCTTCCTCCTCTAATCGGGGGAGCAGCTTGCGTTTAGGGTAGCTTTTGGAGGGGCATTCGAGCTCATGCTCTTCAGCCGCGAGGACTTCAGTCCATTTGTCGGCTAGCAGATCTTGATCAGCTCTAAGTTGTTGCTGCTTTTTCTTGAGGCTGTTCGCCGTGGCCATAAGCCTGCGTTTAAAATGCTCTTGTTCGACGGGATCCTTAGGCACGACGAATTCATCATCGTCGAGGCTTGCCTCGTCTCCGGAGGGAGGCATATAATCCTCTACCTCTTCTTCTGCCGCTCTCTCATGAGGGCTGGCATCTCCGTCCTCCTGCGCTGGATCTTGCTGGAGGGGGTTGTCTTCGGCACTGTCCGGTGTATTATTATCTCTGGTGCCGGAATCTTCATTCTTGCTGTGGCGGGATTTAGAGCGGCGCCGCTGACGCCGGCGCTTGGGCTGTTTCTTGGAGGGGTCATCCTTCGCTGTTCCTTCGCCATTCCCATCCTTTGGGATATCCACCATGTATATGTCATATGATGAGGTGGCTTTCCAGTGCTCGGTGGGCGCTGGTTCTTGGTCGTCTCCGGCATCGTCGTCCATACCGTCGATGTCTTCGGAGTCGTAGTCTAGCATGTCGGTTAGATCATCGACAGCGGCTACCAAGTGGGTGGTGGGTGGGCTTTGAATTTCTACGTCGTCCGCATCCCAACCGTCCTGACCGCAGTCCGGCCAGGGCTCTCCTGATAACGAGAGATACTTTAGCGAACTCAAGATGTCACCGAAAGGTGAGTGTTGAAAGATGTCCGCTGCGGTGAATTCCATGATCGGCGCCCAATTGGATTCGATCGGAGGGGGCGCGGGAGGTTCGGAGTCCGGCGAGGAGTCCGGCACCTCGGAGTCACGAGCTTTATGAGGAACAAGGTCAGTGTTCGGCTCTATCGCCGTAGAGGTTGCAGCCCCCGAGGCGGTGTCTAGCCATCCATCCTCGATCTGCGCAGCCGGCTCCGAATTGAAGATCGGAGCGGGTTCGAGTGCGGCCTCCAGGGTACTGTCCGGCTGCAGAGCTAAATCATGCTCGCCGTGACAATGCGGCACGCTCGGCTGTGGCTCGAACCCATCGAGGATCAAGTCCCCGTGGATGTCAGCCGTGAAGTTCAAACTTCCAAATCTGACCTGACGGCCAGGGGCGTAGTTTTTGATCTGCTCCAGATGGCCAAGCGAATTGGCCCGCAGCGCAAAGCCGCGGAATACGAAGATCTGTCCGGGGAGAAAGGTCTCACCCTGGACCGCGTTGTTGATGATGGTCGAAGAAGCCATCGAGCCTATCGGTGACGACACAGAGGAACTCTCAATGAAAGCACCAATGTCGGTGTCAAAACCGGCGGATCTCGGGTAGGGGGTCCCGAACTGTGCGTCTAGGCGGATGGTAACAGGAGACAAGGGACACGATGTTTTACCCAGGTTCGGGCCCTCTTGATGGAGGTAAAATCCTACGTCCTTCTTGATTAATATTGATGATGTGTGTTACAAGAGTGGATCTACCACGAGATCAAGGAGGTTAAACCCTAGAAGCTAGCCTATGGTATGATTGTTGTTCGTCCTACGAACTAAAGCCATCCGGTTTATATAGACACCGGAGAGGGCTAGAGTTACACAGAGTCGGTTACAATGGTAGGAGATCTACATATCCGTATCGCCAAGCTTGCCTTCCACGCCAAGGAAAGTCCCATCCGGACACGGGACGAAGTCTTCAATCTTGTATCTTCATAGTCTTGGAGTCCGGCCGATCACGATAGTTCGGCTATCCAGACACCCCCTAGTCTGGAACTCCCTCACTAAGCATGCAAAAATACATTATCTGTCAATGGAAACAGACATTGGCCATCAATGATCTTTTTATGTACAATCTGAATTGTCAATATGAGTCCTCTCCGGTAGGAACCGGAGAAGACTCATATTACGGCCACAAATTATACACATAGCGTTCAATGAAGACCAAGTGGTTGTGATAGTCTGAGAAGTAACATATTTAAGGTGGTAAACACCCTGTTCGTGGAGCGAGGTGGGACTAAACTTGTGGACTGAACTTAGCAGTAGCGAGCTTTATAGAAATGCGTTGCTGCTAACATCTATAGTAGTAGTGCGGTGCGGAATACCGCGCTACTCCTATAACTAGCTTGACGACGAGGTCATGGCAATTATAGTAGTAGCGTGGTTTACAGAGGACGCGCTACTGCTATTTTTCTTTCGGTAGCGCGTTTTTTCTTGCACGCGCTGCTGCTAAATAGCAGTAGCGCCATATTTTGAAGAGCGCTGCTGGTAAGATTCTGTGTATAAGGTTTTTCCTAGTAGTGCAGGCTTGTGGGCTTCCGTTTAGTCATTCTATAGGTTAAATATTAACGTAAATTCTGAGTACGTTAAAGAAAAACGGCCTGCACAACAGTGGAGGAGCCGTGGTCTTCTCTCGGATCATGTTTAGCCTGCGAGATCTTGATAGTGGTGGGGTTAGTCGGCGTGGCGACGGCCAACCAACTCGTGCCTTTTTTCCTTTGGGTTCGCCCTCGTGTCGGGCTTGTGGCTCCCTCCTCCTTTGGTGGCTGCGCGGCGACCTTAGGGCATGGTTGCTTCGCCACTCTCTCCTACTACGATGTAACTGAATAGATTACTAATTGTAGTGCATAAATCAAGTTTCAATAGCATAATCCACAACTAGGCAGACCCTTCTTTACCAGTGTTTATTCTCTTTGATTATTTTAGCATTCACGTGCCTACAGTTCTTTTCATTAGAACCAATTCAACACATTGTCTTTTATTGGCTTGTGCCTACAATTTTTTTCAATTATAGCCAAAAAGCATACTCTTTTATCGTCAAATGGCGCATGTGACACACAATAGCTCATGTTTGGGACAGCCCACTAATAGGCACCAGAAGGACCTGTGTTTGTAAGGCACGAGTATAAATTAAAAAAACGATAAGTTAAAGGATCGAACTCACGACCTAAAAACTTGACCACTGGGTGCTGGCCAATCGAATAAATGACAAGTGAAAGGATCGAACTTACTTGGGAAGAACAACGAGAGAGCCCATCTTATAAGCCTTGTGATGGAGGCTGCAATGGAGACAGTGCCTGTTTGAAATTGGACTGAAGAATGGAGGAAGTCCACGGACATGCAGCGCAGCCTTGTTGGTGGTAACTAGTCTTACATAGCTGAGAAAAGTAGAGTCTCCAAACTGCAGCAATATTCTTACTTAGCTGAGAAAAGCATAGGAGTATTTTCACTGCCATGTTTTTCAGTAGTTAGTGTGCATTATGATCACAACTGATCAATTGACGCAAGGGATTTGTTTCATGTAAACTCATTGGATCTCGTGTATGCCACCAGATCTCTTTCTGTGTTTTCATCTCTTGTATGTTCCCTCCTAATAACATTTCTTTTCTTTCATGAATGTTAACTTCCGTGCTTGAACTACTATTCTAGATGACCGCTATTCTCCTAGAGAAGAACAGATGTGTGTGCTCCATCTAGAAAAGCAGTGTTGTAAGCAGGCACCGACAAACGGTGAGGCACTCGTGTGTGCCTTGCATTTTGTTTCCGAATAAGGATAAATTTGCAGCCACCACCCTAAAGTTTTTGTTCTTGTACAAATAAGGACACATTGTTTGTAGCCACCACCCTAAAGTTTGTGTTTTCTTACAAATAAGGACAAATTTTTGACAAGTCGGGGGAATTTTCGTTAGAAATTTCGACATCATAACGCATGAGAAAGAATTGTAGGCGCCTAATGCAGCTCTACGCCCGTCACTCCCTTACAACCTAGATACTCATTTCTCATCACCCAAACAGGTTGGTGCGAGATAATGGATGGATGTACCTCGTGTTCAGCATCCATTGTCCACTGTCGTGCGCATACCCATCGCCAATGTCCCTTGCTCAGATTCACCAAACATAATATCTTCGGTCTTCCTTCGTGTGCTATCTTATCTATATGAACGAAAATCACAGGCACCACCACATACGGGAATGAGAGCTTATGTTGAGATGTGTAATAACATTAGAGATTCTGAAAAGGAACATAAACAAAATGTAGGGTCAAACTTACTTGAAGGAAAACGGATAACGGCAACGCGACTATCCATATTGTCCACACCATCCAGGTTCATGTTCAAGTTCAAAGCACAAGGGCTCATAGATATACATCATCTAGTTGCCCACGGGGTTGGCGATGAAATGCAGCTCCAGATATCTTTCCTCATTTGGATCAAACTTGGACGCCCGCATCTGCATCTCAAAGGACAAACATGAGAACATCATATCGAGGTGGAATTTGATTAGCCACTAGTCACTATGATCTAGCACAGTGCTTGATGTACATTAGTTTTGGTGTCAGCTACAACAGTTAGTAAGGAGTTACAGAGTTGTTTAACTCGTGTCTCCTGATTTTAGGTAACTTTTCAATCATCATCAATCTGTGAGACTAGCTTGAGCTACTAGTTTGCAATGCAACATGTAAAAGTATCTAAGAGATAACAACTTTCAAAGCAACTGTTTAGTAAGCTGGAGGTGTTGATTATCTAGTTAGTACAATGTATCTCACTAATGGGAAATGTCTCCATGCTCGGCTTTGGAAAATGGAATTCCATCTGTCGAAAAGTCTAATTGACAGCCAATATATGATTCCAAATTAGACTTTTCGACGGATGGATACATGTCTTTTATTTTCACATTTTCTTATGCCAAAAAATCCATTGGGTTGTCTTGTCCGATGCAGTTTTGGTGGGCTGGAAGGCGAGAGGGGTCATGGGTCTGCGTCTCATCTTGTCTCAAGTATATAGTCTTAGTATTACGTTCATTTATTTCTTTGTTAGTACAATGTGACACAAGAACGAAGACCATTACATGGATGGTGCTTTGGCTCGATGGTTCCCGCCCTCTATGACGAGTGACCCACTGTTCCAATCATTGACCCAAATGGGGAAAATGTCACTAGTTGGAAATTCCTCCATGTTCGGCCTTGGAAAATGGAACTCCAGTCCCAATCTAATTTTATATGTTTAAATAATTCACTATGAATATGTGATTCCAAATTAGACTTTTCAACAGATGGCTACATGTATTTTTTCATATTTGCTTATGCCAAAAGGTCCATTGCGTTGTCTTGTCCGATAGGGTTTTGGTTGGCTGGAAGGCTAGGCGGATCATGGGTCGGTGTCTCGTATCAAGTGCATGGTATTCATATTACATTCATTTATTTCTTTGATAGTAGCGATGTTGACACGACAAAGAAGACCATGATGCGGATGGTGCTTTGGCTCGATGACTCCTGCCCTCTATGTCGAGTGACCCACTATTACGATCGTTGCTCACGTCTGGCACCTCAACTTTCTTGCCGAACGGTCATCGTAAACATAAAAGCCAAGATACGATGTGTCATATGTTGTCCAGGGAGAGAGGTGGCGAGACCATCCATATAGGCGTGTGGTTGTGTGTGTGGGTCCATCCATCCATGTCTAGGTTTGGTTCCTTGATTCATTCTGTCATTCGTGTGATATGCTTTCTTAACACTTTTCTATGTGTGTGTTTTATTTTATTTTTATGTTTTCCTATTTTGTTATCCTCTTACAAGCACCTTTTTTCCTTATTATGTTTTGTATTTATTTGGTTTTATTTCCTTCTTCTATTTTCCTTTTTTTCTCTCTTTCTACTAGCATCTTTTTCTCTAGTGTACATATGTTATTTTTCTTATTGAATAATGTATGTGGCAACCATGTGGTATATTCCAAAACTGCCACACGATCTCATCAACGCCCTTCGATTGTGATCTCAATCCAAACGCGCCTCTTCTCTAATTTTTCGCTGCAAGCGACCTCATTCTCCAGACGGCCCACCCACCTCCCTCGCCTTCCTTTCCCCTCCTCCCATCCCCAACCCGATCACGCCCTCACCAGATCCAGGTGAGACCTCAGGGAGAGCTCCACCCCCAGCCTGTGGGGCGTCGGGATCCAGTCCGTGGTGCCCTTGGGACTTCACTGTCGAGCCTCCTCGTCCTTATCGTCCTCGACAATGGCTGCCCTGGTATCCCATCTCGTCGTGCGTATGGACCCATGCCGGCGGCTCCGTCCATCGACATGTGGGCGCCACAACCTAAGGAAACTCACCGGCGGTGCAACTCCCTACCACCAATGGCCGCAGTGTACACCACCGTCGGTCACTCACGCCCCTGACATGCAACTTCATCGCCGTGGCATACGGCTGGACGAGCACCTGCACATCACCCCTTTCTCCATGGATTCGCGGCGTCGCCTACCCATCTCCAGCATACTGTTGTCATATTAGTGCCAAAGTTAGTGCTCTGGACTGTTGTCATATTCCTTTTAGCATTTGGATACCATCTAGCATAAGTACACAATTGATTTAGAGTTCGCTACTGGTGATGCAATACTTACACTTGGCAATAGGCTGGAGTTGTTCTTTGTTGCTAATATAGTCATGAACCATGCTATATTCTGTTTTACCAAAGCAATTGTTCTGATGATGACATTGGTTCATTATCATCTAGGCATGGAAGCATGGTACGGGTGTTGTGTGCCAATCAACAAGGCTTGTCATCATCACCATTTGTTAGGTGTTATGAGATTGATATGTTAATCAAGGTTTCTCCATGTTAGGTGTTACAAACCTGCTCCTCCTGGCCATCGACAAAATATTTAGGATGGAGGAATGTCAAAATACTGATGAAATTGGGAGTGCATTGGAGACCCTAGGTCTAATTGGTACAAGTAAGTTACGATTTCTACGTCTTTCTAGTAATTTTCTGTTGTACTGAAACCTGCATCTTTCGGGAGTGGTCTCATTAACCATAATACTTCATTTCACTATCTGGCCTACCCTTTGTTTATCTTGCACGGTTGATGAAATAGCAACTCAAGGAGCACGATTGTTATTCTCTGATCGACCAAATATTGCCAAACATGTGCTAGAAATTTCCTTAGATAGGAAGGGCAGAGGTAAATAATTAGTAAGTTCGTGTAATACTACTACACTGTTGGTCATTGGCAAAGTCTCCAGAAACCATTTCTCTTAGAGTAATGCTATGAAACTTTCAGGCGGCTTTACATGCATTTTTGGAAGCATAAGTGATGTTGATTGACAACAAGACCAGATGAAACTAGATGATTATCAAGCAGAAGAGTGCCTGAAGCGCTTCTACACTGAAGCATCAAAGAGTTCATAATTAAGTCATTCAGTTAGTGCAACACAATTTCCCTAGTTTTATATTTCTCAGAATTGAAAACCTTCCATTGTTTTGCAGCAACATCAATGTTTCTCTTCCTTTGTTATCTGCAAGAAAAGAAATATTTCAGATCTAACCTATCTCTTGGCTAGAAAATGGCCTCTCCGAAATTTATTGTTTATGTTATAGGCATAATATATCTTATGTTGGTCTTATGGAAAATCGGATAATTTGTATGATATCCTTATAAGCAAGAAATTCTTATGAGAAACATATAATTCATATGAACATATGACAGAAAAGAAAAATATGTTGTATTGTTAAGGCGGCTGGCACATAAAAGAGCAACGACATTACAAAAAACGAAATATGTATGCGTAAACATTTGTTTTAGCTGATGATGGTAACTTTGACCCGTATGAAAAATTGTTGAAATATTCCTCTGGTAACCTCTTTGTACACAACAAGTTAATTTATGCACCGCAAACCTGATAACATATGAACACACACATCATGGTAGCTTTGACTGGGAAAAAAGTTGTTGAATTTTACCCGGTAACCTCTATGTCCATAACATGGCAACTTAAGCTCCGCAATCTGATAACTCACGTACAAATACGGTGGTAACTTTTGACACAAGGAAAAGAGTTGGTGAAACACACTCTTATAATTTTTGTGTAAAAAATCTGGTAATATACGCACCGTGGTGTTGGTAACTTACGTACAAACACCATGGTAAACTTTGACCAAAGAATATTTTTTGTTAAAACATACCCCCGGTAATTTCTACGTAAAGAGCATTATAATATATGCGTTGCGAAGCTAATTACTTGGGTACAAACACCACAATATCTTTTATCTAGGGAAAAAAGTTGATGAAAACACCAGCTAACATCATGGTAAATTTTTTTGACCCAAGAGAAAACTTATATGAGAACATACCTCGTAAGTTTTGCGAAAATAGCATGGTAATATACTCAACGCAAGCATGATAACTTACACATAGACACCATGATAACTTTTGAAGGGAGGGGCGGAGTTGTTGAAAACATGCTCATGGTAAATTCTGCGTAAATATGATGGTAATATACGCACCGCAGATATGATAACTCACACATAGACACCATGGTAACTTTTGAGCGGTGAAAAAAGTTTAAAACATGCTCAAGATAAATTCAGCATAAATAGCATGGTAATATTTGAACCGCATACCTTAAAATTTCACACAAAAACCGCGGTAACTTTGACCAAGGAGGGGAAAAGTTATTGAAAAACTTATACTTCCGATAACTTATGGGAAAATAGCACGATGATATATGAATTGCATACCCGATAATTTACATACAAACACCATGTAACTTTGATCAAGAAGGGAAAACGATAGTTGAAAAATATGCCTCCAGTAACTTGTGCAAAAATAGCACGATAATTTATGAATTGCATACCTGATAACTTACATACAAACACCATGCTAACTTTAACTATGGGGGAAAAGTTATTGAAAAACTTACCCTCCTGATAACTTCTGTCAAAATAACACGGTAACATACGAACAACGTTTCCGATAATTTATATACAAACACCGTGGTAACTTTGACCAAATGGAAAAATTTGTTGAAAAACATACCCCACAGTAACATATGTAAACATAACACGATAGTAACGAACCGTATACCCGGTAACTTATGTACAAACATCATGGTAAATTCGACAAAGGGAAAAAGTAGTTGTTAAAAACATACCCCTGATAATTTATGTGAAAATAGCTCGGTAATATACGAAACGCATACCCAATAACTTACCTACAAACCCCGTGGTTACTTTGATCAAGGAGAAAAAAAGATAGTTGTTCAAAAACATAACCGCCGGATAACAGATGTGGTAACTTATGTAATTCATGTGAGGGAACTTTTGTGCCGATAACTTACGTATAAACATGTTGGTAGCTTTTACCAAAGACAAAAAAGCTATTTCAAAACATAACCCCGGTAACTTATGTGAAAGTAACACGTTAATATACAAACAACATATCCGATAACTTATGTACAAATAATGCAGTAACTTTTAACCAAGGAAAGAAAAAATTGTTTGAAAAACATAACCATGATAACTTATGTGAAAATAGCACGTAACTTGCATATAATAGGCATGTTAACTTATTAGCCTAGGTGTGGTAACTTATGTAGCCTTGGCATGGTAACTTATGATTCAAAAAAAAGTCGTCAAAATATATCAACATGGGATCTAGTTTCGAAGATCTCGTCGTGACGAGTCTTTTATGTGAAGACAATTTATGCATCGGACTTACGGTTTGAGCAATAAAACTTTTTAAAATTTTGAAATAAAGAGAATATAATTAAAAGGAAGAATGTCGTGGAAGAAGAAAAAACAAGCAAATACATGCATGTATGTAATTAAAGTGAAGTGAGGAGATATGTGGCAATTTTGCTTATATGGCACACATGTGCCAAATATTACGGTCCTTTTTTTATATGTCACTACAATATATCTCACTAATGATCCCTAAAAAAACTCAATATTGGGAAATGCCTCCTTGTTCGGCCTCGGATGAAGTAACTCAAGTCCCCACCTGCTCTTTTCAAGATAAAGCACACATATATTTAACTCACGACGAATATGTGTTTTCAAATTAACGCAAAGATAGACTATTTTATTAGAAGACTACATGTCTTTCTTCATAGCTTCTTATGCTAGCAGTTCCATCTTGTTGCCTTGTTTGACATGGTTTTGGTTGCCCTGGAGGCGAGACAGATCACGAGTCTGCATGTTGTCTCAAGTGTGTAGTCTTGTCTTACATCCTTTTTTTTGTTACATGTAATGTCTCTATGACGAAGAAGATCATGATCGATGGTTCATGTCCTCTCTGTTGACAGACCCATCGTTCCGATCGTTCGTCCTGTCTGGCACTCAAACTATTATGCTGAGCGGTAATTGGGAGCATAATTTGTTTGGTGCCAAAAATTGGCATTGCCAATGTTTGGCATTGTGAAAAATATTGTCTACTAAATGATTGGTTACCAAGTTGTCTTGCCTATTTCATATAAAGTTGCCAACATTTGGCTAGCCAAATATTGGTAGAAAATGAATCATGCTCTGGAATTATGAAAACCTGAATCAGTTATCTTATAGGTCGTGTAGGATGTATAGGTAGTCTCTCTATAGGTTTGTGGTTGAGTGGGTGGTTTCATTCATCCATGTCTTGGCTTGCTGAAGTTTGTTTGTTTCCTTGGTTTGTTTTTCTCTCTTTTGTCTGTTTTGTTGGATGTTGCTTTTTCAAGTTTTACTTTTCTTATCCTGTTTATTTTTTCCTCAAGTGTTCTTTTTCATTTTCTCTTGTTTTACGTCAATCGAAAGGAGGGCTATACATGAAGGAAATATGCCCTAGAGGCAATAATAAAGTTATTATTTATTTCCTTATATCATCATAAATGTTTATTATTCATGCTAGAATTGTATTAACCGGAAACATAATACATGTGTGAATACATAGACAAACATAGTGTCACTAGTATGCCTCTACTTGACTAGCTCGTTTATCAAAGATGGTTATGTTTCCTAGCCATGGACAAAAGAGTTGTCATTTGATTAACGGGATCACATCATTAGGAGAATGATGTGATTGACTTGACCCATTCCGTTAGCCTTAGCAGTTGATCGTTTTGTATGTTGCTACTGCTTTCTTCATGACTTATACATGTTCCTATGACTATGAGATTATGCAACTCCTGTTTATTGGAGGAACACTTTGTGTGCTACCAAACGTCACAACGTAACTGGGTGATTATAAAGGACCTCTACAGGTGTCTCTGAAGGTACATGTTGGGTTGGCGTATTTCGAGATTAGGATTTGTCACTCCGATTGTCGGAGAGGTATCTCTGGGCCCACTCGGTAAAGCACATCACTATAAGCCTTGCAAGCATTGCAACTAATTAGTTAGTTGCGGGATGATGTATTACGGAACGAGTAAAGAGACTTGCCGGTAATGAGATTGAACTAGGTATTGAGATACCGACGATCGAATCTCGGGCAAGTAACATATCGATGACAAAGGGAACAACGTATATTGTTATGTGGTCTGACCGATAAGGATCTTTGTAGAATATGTGGGAGCCAATATGAGCATCCAGGTTCCGCTATTGGTTATTGAGCGGAGACGTGTCTCAGTCATGTCTACATTGTTCTCGAACCTGTAGGGTCCGCACGCTTAAGGTTTCGATGACAGTTATATTATGAGTTTATGAGTTTTGATGTACCGAAGGAGTTCGGAGTCCCGGACGAGATCGGGGACATGATGAGGAGTCTCTAAATGGTCGAGACGTAAAGATCGATATATTGGACGACTATATTCGGACTTCGGAAAGGTTCCGAGTGATTCGGGTATTTTTCGGAGTGCGGGAGAGTTACGGGAATTCTCCAGGGAGTATATGGGCTTTATTGGGCCATACAGGAATAGAGGAGAGAGGCCAAAAGGAAGGAGGCCTGCGCCCCCCCCCCCCCTCTGGTCCGAATTGGACAAGGGGCGCAGCCCCCTTTTCCTTATTCCTCTCCCCCTCTTTCCCCTTCTCCTACTCCAACAAGGAAGGAGGGAGTCCTACTCCCGGTGGGAGTAGGACTCCCCTTGGGGCGCCCCCTCCTAGGCCGGCCGCCCCCTCCCCCCTTGCTCCTTTATATACGGGGGCAGGGGGGCACCTCTAGGCACGACAACAACAATTGATCCCTTGGATCTCTTAGCCGTGTGCGGTGCCCCCTCCACCATAGTCCTCCTCGATAATATTGTAGCGGTGCTTAGGCGAAGCCCTGCGACGGTAGAACATCAAGATCGTCACCACGCCGTCGTGCTGACGGAACTCTCCCTCGACACTCGGCTGGATCGGAGTTCGAGGGACGTCATCGAGCTGAACGTGTGCTAGAACTCGGAGGTGCCGTAGTTTCGGTGCTTGATCGGTCGGGCTGTGAAGATGTACGACTACATCAACTGATTTGTCATAACGCTTCCGCTTTCAGTCTACGAGGGTACGTGGACAACACTCTCCCCTCTCGTTGCTATGCATCACCATGATCTTGCATGTGCGTAGGAATTTTTTTGAAATTACTACGTTCCCCAACAGTGGCATCCGAGCCTAGGTTTTATTCGTTGATGTTATTTGCACGAGTAGAATACAAGTGAGTTATGGGCGATACAAGTCATACTGCTTACCAGCATGTCATACTTTGGTTCAGCGGTATTGTTGGATGAAGCGGCCCGGATCGACATTATGCGTACGCTTACGCGAGACTGGTTTACCGCCGTGCTTCGCAAACAGGTGACTAGCGGGTGTCTGTTTCTCCAACTTTAGTTGAACTGAGTGTGGCTACGCCCGGTCCTTGCGAAGGTTAAAATAGCACTAACTTGACGAACTATCGTTGTGCTTTTGTTGCGTAGGTAAGAACGGTTCTTGCTCAGCCCAGCAGCCACGTAAAATTTGCAACAACAAAGTAGAGGACGTCTAACTTGTTTTTGCAGGGCATGTTGTGATGTGATATGGTCAAGACGTGATGCTATATTTTATTATATGAGATGATCATGTTTTGTAACCGAAGTTATCGGCAACTGGCAGGAGCCATATGGTTGTCGCTTTATTGTATGAAATGCAAACGCCCTGTAATTGCTTTACTTTATCACTAAGTGGTAGAGATAGTCGTAGAAGCAATAGATGTCGTAACGACAACGATGCTACGATGGAGATCAAGGTGTCGCGCCGGTGGCGATGGTGATCACGACGGTGCTTCGGAGATGGAGATCACAAGCACAAGATGATGATGGCCATATCATATCACTTATATTGATTGCATGTTATGTTTATCCTTTATGCATCTTATCTTGCTTTGATTGACGGTAGCATTTTAAGATGATCTCTCACTAAATTATCAAGAAGTGTTCTCCCTGAGTATGCACCGTTGTGAAAGTTCTTCGTGCTAAGACACCACGTGATGATCGGGTGTGATACGCTCTATGTTCAAATACAACGGGTGCAAAACAGTTGCACACGCGAAATACTTAGGTTAAACTTGACGATCCTAGCATATACAGATATGGCCTCGGAACACAGAGACCGAAAGGTCGAGCGTGAATCATATAGTAGATATGATCAACATAGTGATGTTCACCATTGAAAACTACTCCATCTCACGTGATGATCGGACATGGTTTAGTTGATTTGAATCACGTGATCACTTAGATGACAAGAGAGATGTCTGTCTAAGTGGGAGTTTAGTAATATGATTAATTGAACTTAAATTTATCATGAACTTAGTACCTGATAGTATTTTTTCTTGTCTATGTTTGTTGTAGATAGATGGCTCGTGCTGTTGTTCCGTTGAATTTTAATGCGTTCCTTGAGAAAGCTAAGTTGAAAGATGATGGTTGCAATTACACGGACTTGGTCCGTAACCTGAGGATTATCCTCATTGCTGCACAGAAGAATTACGTCCTGGAAGCACCGCTGGGTGCCAGGCCTGCTGCAGATGCAACTGACGATGTTAAGAACGTCTGACAAAGCAAAGATGATGACTAGTCGATAGTGCCATGCTTTACGGTTTGGAACCGGGTCTTCAATGACATTTTGAACGTCATGGAGCATATGAGATGTTCCAGGAGTTGAAGTTAATATTTCAAGCAAATGCCCGGATTGAGAGATATGAAGTCTCCAATAAGTTCTATAGCTGTAAGATGGAGGAGAATAGTTCTGTTAGTGAACATATACTCAAAATGTCTGGGTATAATAATCACTTGATTCAACTGGGAGTTAATCTTCCTGATGATAGTGTCATTGACAGAATTCTTCAATCACTGCCACCAAGCTACAAGAGCTTCGTGATGAACTATAATATGCAAGGGATGGACAAGACTATACCCGAGCTCTTCGCAATGCTAAAGGCTGCGGAGGTAGAAATCAAGAAGAAGCATCCAGTGTTGATGGTTAATAAGACCACCAGTTTCAAGAAAAAGGGAAAAGGGAAGAAGAAGGGGAACTTCAAGAAGAACAACAAACAAGTTGCTGCTCAAGAGAAGAAACCCAAGTCTAGACCTAAGCCTGAGACTGAGTGTTTCTACTGCAAGCAGACTGGACACTGGAAGTGGAACTGCCCCAAGTTTTTGGCGGATAAGAAGGATGGCAAAGTGAACAAAGGTATATGTGATATACATGTTATTGATCTGTACCTTACTAATGCTCGTAGTAGCACCTGTGTATTTGATACTGGTTCTGTTGCTAATATTTGTAACTCGAAACAGGGACTATGGAATAGGCGAAGATTGGCTAAGGACGAGGTGACGATGCGCGTGGGAAATGGTTCCAAAGTCGATGTGATCACGGTCGGCATGCTACCTCTACATCTACCATCGGGATTAATTTTAGACCTAAATAATTGTTATTTTGTGCCAGGGTTGAGCATGAACATTATATCTGGATCTTGTTTGATGCGAGACGGTTATTCATTTAAATCAAAGAATAATGGTTATTCTATTTATATGAGTAATATCTTTTATGGTCATGCACACTTACAGAGTGGTCTATTTTTATTAAATCTCGATAGTAGTGATACACATATTCATAATGTTAAAGCCAAAAGATGCAGAGTTAATAATGATAGTGCAACTTATTTGTGGCACTGTCGTTTAGGTCATATCGATGTGAAGCGCATGAAGAAACTCCATACTGATGGACTTTTGGAATCACTTGATTATGAATCACTTGGTACTTGCGAACCATGCCTCATGGGCAAGATGACTAAAACGACGTTCTCCGGAACTGTGGAGTGAGCAACTGATTTGTTAGAAATCATACATATCGATGTATGCGATCCAATGAGTATTGATGCTCGTGGCGAGTATCGTTATTTTCTGACCTTCACAGATGATTTGAGCAGATATGGGTATATCTACTTAATGAAACACAAGTCTGAAACATTTGAAATGTTCAAAGAAATTCAGAGTGAAGTGAAGAATCATCGTAACAAGGAAATAAAGTTTCTACGATCTGATCGTGGAGAAGAATATTTGAGTTACGAGTTTGGCCTTCATATAAAAACAATGTGGAATAGTTTCACAGTTCACACCACCTGGAACACTATAGCGTTATGGTGTGTCCGAACATCGTAACCGCACTTTATTGGATATTGTGCGATCAATGATGTCTCTTACCGATTTACCAATATCATTTTGGGTTTATGCATTAGAGATAGCTACATTCACGTTTAAATAGGGCACCATCAAAATCCGTTGAGACGATGCATTATGAATTGTGGTTTGGCAAGAAACCAAAGTTGTCGTTTCTTAAAGTTTTGGGTTGCGATGCTTATGTGAAAAAGTTTCAACCTGATAAGCTCGAACCCAAATCGGAGAAGTGCGTCTTCATAAAATACCCAATGGAAACTGTTGGGTACACCTTCTATCACAGATCCGAAGGCAAAATCTTTGTTGCTAAGAATGGATCCTTTCTAGAGAAGGAGTTTCTCTCGAAAGAAGTGAGTGGGAGGAAAGTAGAACTTGATGAGGTAACTGTACCTGCTCCCTTATTGGAAAGTAGTTCATCACAGAAATCAGTTCCTGTGATTCCTACACCAATTAGTGAGGAAGCTAATGATGATGATCATGAAGCTTCAGATCAAGTTACTACCGAACCTCGTAGGTCTTCCAGAATAAGATCCACACCAAAATGGTACGGTAATCCTGTTCTAGAAGTCATGTTACTAGACCATGATGAACCTACAAACTATGAGGAAGCGATGATGAGCCCAGATTCCGCGAAATGGCTTGAGGCCATAAAATCTGAGATAGGATCCATATATGAGAACAAAGTGTGGACTTTGGTTGACTTGCTCGATGATCAGCAAGTCAAGTTAAATAAATGGATCTTCAAGAGGAAGACGGACACTGATAGTAGTGTTACTATCTACAAAGCTCGACTTGTTGCAAAAGGTTTTCGACAAGTTCAAGGTGTTGAATATGATGAGATTTTCTCACTCGTAATGATGCTTAAGTCTGTCTGAATCATGTTAGCAATTGCCACATTTTATGAAATCTGGCAAATGGATGTCAAAATTGCATTTCTTAATGGATTTATTAAAGAAGAGTTGCTCACAAAATGTGCAAGCTCCAGCGATCCATCTATGGACTGGTGCAAGCATCTCAGAGTTGGAATATACGCTTTGATAAGTTGATCAAAGCATATAGTTTTATACAGACTTGCGGTGAAGCCTGTATTTACAAGAAAGTGAGTGGGAGCACTACAGCCTTTCTGATAAGTATATGTGAATGACATATTGTGGATCGGAAATGATGTAGAATTTTCTGGAAAGCATAAAGGAGTGTTTGAAAGGAGTTTTTCAAAGAAAGACCTCACTAAAGCTACCTACATATTGAGCATCAAGATCTATTGAGATAGATCAAGACGCTTGATAAGATTTTCAATTAGTACATACCTTGACAAGATTTTGAAATAGTTCAAAATGGAACAGTCAAAGAAAGAGTTCTTGCCTGTGATACAAAGGTGTGATGTTGAGTAAGACTCAAAACCCGACCATGACAGAAAATAGAAAGAGAATGAAAAGTCATTCCCTATGCCTCAGTCATAGGTTCTATAAAGCATGCTATGTTGTGTACCAGACCTATTGTATACCTTGCTCTGAGTTTGGCAAAGGAATACAATTTTGATCTAGGAGTAGATCACTGGACATTGGTAAAAATTGTCCTTAGTGGAATAAGGATATTTTTCTCGATTATGGAGGTGACAAGAGGTTCATCGTAGAGGGTTACGTCGATACAAGTTTTAGCACTGATCCAGATTACTCTAAGTCTTAATCTGGATACATATTGAAAGTGGGAGCAATTAGCTAGAGTAGCTCCGTGCAAAGCATTGTAGACATAGAATATTTGCAAAATACATACGACTCTGTATTATCACAGACCCGTTGACTAAACTTCTCTCACGAGCAAAACATGATCATACCTTAGTACTCTTTGGGTGTTAATCACATAGCTTTGTGAACTAGATTATTGACTCTAGTAAACCCTTTGGGTGTTGATCACATGACGACGTGAACTATGGGTATTAATCACATACAGATGTGAATATTGGTGTTGAATCACATGCTGATGTGAACTAGATTATTGACTCTAGTGCAAGTGGGAGACTGAAGGAAATATGCCCTAGAGGCAATAATAAAGTTATTATTTATTTCATTATATCATGATAAATGTTTATTATTCATGCTAGAATTGTATTAACCGGAAACATAATATATGTGTGAATACATTGTTGGGGAACGTAGTAATTTCAAAAAAATTCCTACGTACACGCAAGATCATGGTGATGACATAGCAACGAGAGGGGAGAGTGTTGTCCACATACCCTCGTAGACCGTAAGCAGAAGCGTTATGACAACGCGGTTGATGTAGTCGTACGTCTTCACGATCCGACCGATCCAAGCACTGAACGTACGGCACCTCCGAGTTCAGCACACGTTCAGCTCGATGACGATCCCCGGGCTCCGATCCAGCAAAGCTTCGGGGATGAGTTCCGTCAGCACGACGGCGTGGTGACGATGATGATGTTCTACCGGCGCAGGGCTTCGCCTAAACTCCGCGACGATATGACCGAGGTGGAATATGGTGGAGGGGGGCACCGCACACGGCTAAGGAACGATCCGTAGATCAACTTGTGTGTTATGGGGTGCCCCCCCTGCCCCCGTATATAAAGGAGGGAGGGGGAGGTGCGGCCGGCCCCCTTGGGGTGCGCCTGGAGGAGTCCTACTCCCACCGGGAGTAGGACTCCCCCCTCTTGCCTTGGTGGAGAAGGAAAGGGGGGAGGGGAAAGAGGAAAGGGGGGCGCCGCCCACCCCCTTCCTTGTCCTATTCAGACTAGGGGGGAAGGGGGCGCGCGGCCTGCCCTGGCCGGCCCTCCTCTTCTCCCTCATGGCCCACTAAGGCCCATTAACCCCCGGGAGGGTTCCGGTAACCCCCCAGTGTTCCGGTAAAATCCCGATTTCACCCGGAACCTTTCCGATGTCCAAACATAGGCTTCCAATATATCAATCTTTATGTCTCGACCATTTCGAGACTCCTCGTCATGTCCGTGATCACATCCGGGACTCCGAACAAACTTCGGTACATCAAAACTTATAAACTCATAATAAAACTGTCATCGTTACGTTAAGCGTGCGGACCCTACGGGTTCGAGAACTATGTAGACATGACCTAGAACCATTCTCGGTCAATAACCAATAGCGGGACCTGGATGCCCATATTGGTTCCTACATATTCTACGAAGATCTTTATCGGTCAAACCGCATAACAACATACGTTGTTCCCTTTGTCATCGGTATGTTACTTGCCCGAGATTTGATCGTCGGTATCCAATACCTAGTTCAATCTCGTTACCGGAAAGTCTCTTTACTCGTTCTGTAACACATCATCATATAACTAACTCATTAGTTATGATGCTTGCAAGGCTTAGGTGATGAGTATTACTGAGAGGGCCCAGAGATACCTCTCCGACAATCGGAGTGACGAAACCTAATCTCGATTTATGCCAACACAACATGTACCTTCGGAAACACCTGTAGAGCACCTTTATAATCACCCAGTTACGTTGTGACGTTTGGTAGCACACAAAGAGTTCTTCCGATAAACGGGAGTTGCACAATCTCATAGTTGCAGGAACTTTGTATAAGTCATGAAGAAAGCAATAGCAATATACCAAACGATCAAGTGCTAGGCTAACGGAATGGGTCATGTCAATCACATCATTATCCTAATGATGTGATCCCATTAATCAAATCACAACACATGTCTATGGTTAGGAAACATAGCCATCTTTGATTAATGAGCTAGTCAAGTAGAGGCATACTAGTGACTATATGTTTGTCTATGTATTCACACATGTATCATGTTTCCGGTTAATACAATTCTAGCATGAATAATAAACATTTATCATGATATGAGGAAATAAATAATAACTTTATTATTCCCTCTAGGGCATATTTCCTTCAGTCTCCCACTTGCACTAGAGTCAATAATCTAGATTACATAGTAATGATTCTAACACCCATGGAGTCTTGGTGCTGATCATGTTTTGCTCGTGAGAGAGGCTTAGTCAACGGGTCTGCAACATTCAGATCCGTATGTATCTTGCAAATCTCTATGTCTCCCACTTGGACTTGGTCCCGAATGGAATTGAAGCGTCTCTTGATGTGCTTGGTCCTCTTGTGAAATCTGGATTCCTTTGCCAAGGCAATTGCACCAGTATTGTCACAGAAGATCTTCATTGGTCCCGATGCACTAGGTATGACACCTAGATCGGAAATGAACTCCTTCATCCAGACTCCTTCATTTGCTGCTTCCGAAGCAACTATGTACTCCGCTTCACATGTAGATCTCGCTACGATGCTTTGTTTAGAACTGCACCAACTTACAGCTCCACCGTTTAATAAAAACATGTGTCCGGTTTGCGATTTAGAATCGTCTGGATCAGTGTCAAAGCTTGCATCAACGTAACCGTCTACGACTAGCTCTTTGTCACCTCCATATACGAGAAACATATCCTTAGTCCTTTTCAGGTATTTCAGGATGTTCTTGACCGCTGTCCAGTGATCCACTCCCGGATTACTTTGGTACCTTCCTGCCAAGCTTATTGCTAAGCATACGTCAGGTCTGGTACACAGCATTGCATACATGATAGAGCCTATGGCTGAAGCATAGGGAACATTTTTCATTTTCTCTCTATCTTCTGCTGTGGTCGGGCATTGAGTTTGACTCAACTTCACACCTTGTAGCACAGGCAAGAATCCTTT
Organism: Triticum turgidum subsp. durum; assembly: GCA_900231445.1. Taxonomy (NCBI): domain Eukaryota; kingdom Viridiplantae; phylum Streptophyta; class Magnoliopsida; order Poales; family Poaceae; genus Triticum; species Triticum turgidum. The sequence goes on along the minus strand of LT934112.1, from coordinate 670,369,918 downwards.
CTTTGCCTGATCCATTTTGAACTTTTTCAAAATTTTGTCAAGGTATGTGTTTTGTGAAAGTCCTATTAAGCGTCTTGATCTATCTCTATAGATCTTGATGCCCAATATGTAAGTAGCTTCACCGAGGTCTTTCATTGAAAAACTTTTATTCAAGTATTCTTTTATGCTATCCAGAAGTTCTATATCATTTCCAATTAATAATATGTCATCTACATATAAAATTAGAAATGCTACAGAGCTCCCACTCACTTTCTTATAAATACAGGCTTCTCCAAAAGTCTGTATAAAACCATATGCTTTGATCATACTATCAAAGCGTTTATTCCAACTCCGAGATGCTTGCACCAATCCATAAATGGAACGCTGGAGCTTGCATACTTTGTCAGCACCTTTTGGATAACAAAACCTTCCGGCTGCATCATATACAACTCTTCTTCTAGAAATCCATTCAAGAATGCAGTCTTGACATCCACTTACCAAATTTCATAATCATGAAATGCAGCAATAGCTAACATGATTCGGACAGACTTAAGCATCGCTACAGGTGAGAAAGTCTCATCGTAGTCAACCCCTTGAACTTGTCGAAAACCTTTCGCAACAAGTCGAGCTTTATAGACAGTTACATTACCATCAGCGTCAGTCTTCTTCTTAAAGATCCATTTATTCTCAATGGCTTGCCGATCATCGGGCAAGTCAACCAAAGTCCATACTTTGTTTTCATACATGGATCCCATCTCAGATTTCATGGCCTCTAGCCATTTTGCGGAATTTGGGCTCATCATCGCTTCCTCATAGTTCGTAGGTACATCATGGTCAAGTAACATGACTTCCAGAATAGGATTACCGTACCACTCTGGTGCGGATCTTACTCTGGTAAACCTACGAGGTTCAGTAGAAACTTGATCTGAAGTTTCATGATCAATATCATTAGCTTCCTCACTAGTTGGTGTAGTTGTCACAGGAACCGGTTCTTGTGATGAACTACTTTCCAACAAGGGAGTAGATATAGTTATCTCATCAAGTTCTACTTTCCTCCCACTCACTTCTTTCGAGAGAAACTCCTTCTCTAGAAAGGATCCATTCTTAGCAACGAAAGTCTTGCCTTCGGATCTGTGATAGAAGGTGTACCCAACAGTCTCTTTTGGGTATCCTATGAAGACACATTTCTCCGATTTAGGTTCGAGCTTATCTGGTTGAAGTTTCTTCACATAAGCATCGCAGCCCCAAACTTTAAGAAACGACAACTTTGGTTTCTTGCCAAACCACAGTTCATAAGGCGTCGTCTCAATGGATTTTGATGGTGCCCTATTTAACGTGAATGCGGCCGTCTCTAAAGCATAACCCCAAAACGATAGCGGTAAATCAGTAAGAGACATCATAGATCGCACCATATCAAGTAAAGTACGATTACGACGTTCGGACACACCATTTTGTTGTGGTGTTCCAGGTGGCGTGAGTTGCGAAACTATTCCACATTGTTTCATGTGTAGGCCAAACTCATAACTCAAATACTCTCCTCCACGATCAGATCGTAGAAACTTTATTTTCTTGTTACAATGATTTTCCACTTCACTCTGAAATTCTTTGAACTTTTCAAATGTTTCAGACTTGTGTTTCATCAAGTAGATGTACCCATATCTGCTCAAATCATCTGTGAAGGTGAGAAAATAACGATACCCGCCGCGAGCCTCAACATTCATTGGGCCACAAACATCAGTATGTATGATTTCCAACAAATCAGTTGCTCGCTCCATAGTTCCGGAGAACGGCGTTTTAGTCATCTTGCCCATAAGGCACGGTTCGCAAGTACCAAGTGATTCATAATCAAGTGATTCCAAAAGTCCATCAGTATGGAGTTTCTTCATGCGCTTTACACCGATATGACCCAAACGGCAGTGCCACAAATAAGTTGCACTATCATTATCAACTCTGCATCTTTTGGTTTCAACACTATGAATATGTGTATCACTACTATCGAGATTTAATAAAAATAGACCACTCTTCAAGGGTGCATGACCATAAAAGATATTACTCATATAAATAGAACAACCATTATTCTCTGATTTAAATGAATAACCGTCTCGCATCAAACAAGATCCAGATATAATGTTCATGCTCAACGCTGGCACCAAATAACATTTATTCAGGTCTAAAACTAATCCCGAAGGTAGATGTAGAGGTAGCGTGCCGACCGCGATCACATCGACTTTGGAACCGTTTCCCACGCGCATCGTCACCTCGTCCTTGGCCAGTGCTCGCTTATTCCGTAGTCCCTGTTTCGAGTTGCAAATATTAGCAACAGAACCATTATCAAATACCCAGGTGCTACTACGAGCTCTAGTTAGGTACACATCAATAACATGTATATCACATATACCTTTGTTTACTTTTCCATCCTTCTTATCCGCCAAATACTTGGGGCAGTTCCGCTTCCAGTGACCAGTCTGCTTGAAGTAGAAGCACTTAGTTTCAGGCTTAGGTCCAGACTTGGGTTTCTTCTCTTGAGCAGCAACTTGCTTGCTGTTCTTCTTGAAGTTCCCCTTCTTCTTCCCTTTGCCCTTTTTCTTGAAACTAGTGGTCTTGTTGACCATCAACACTTGATGCTCCTTCTTGATTTCTACCTCCGCAGCTTTTAGCATTGCGAAGAGCTCGGGAATAGTCTTGTTCATCCCTTGCATATTATAGTTCATCACAAAGCTCTTGTAGCTTGGTGGCAGTGATTGGAGAATTCTGTCAATGACGCTATCATCCAGAAGATTAACTCCCAGTTGAATCAAGTGATTATTATACCCAGACATTTTGAGTATATGCTCACTGACATAACTATTCTCCTCCATCTTGCAGCTGTAGAACTTATTGGAGACTTCATATCTCTCAATCCGGGCATTTGCTTGAAATATTAACTTCAACTCCTGGAACATCTCATATGCTCCATGACGTTCAAAACGTCGTTGAAGACCCGGTTCTAAGCCGTAAAGCATGGCACACTGAACTATAGAGTAGTCATCAGCTTTGCTCTGCCAGACGTTCTTAACGTCGTCAGTTGCATCAGCAGCAGGCCTGGCACCCAGCGGTGCTTCCAGGACGTAACTTTTCTGTGCAGCAATGAGGATAATCCTCAGGTTACGGACCCAGTTCGTGTAATTGCTACCATCATCTTTCAATTTTGCTTTCTCAAGGAACGCATTAAAATTCAACGGAACAACAGCACGAGCCATCTATCTACAACAAACATAGATAAGCAAAATACTATCAGGTACTAAGTTCATGATAAATTTAAGTTCAATTAATCATATTACTGAAGAACTCCCACTTAGACAGACATCTCTCTAGTCATCTAAGTGATCACGTGATCCAAATCAACTAAACCATAACCGATCATCACGTGAGATGGAGTAGTTTTCAATGGTGAACATCACTATGTTGATCATATCTACTATATGATTCACGCTCGACCTTTCGGTCTCCGTGTTCCGAGGCCATATCTGCATATGCTAGGATCGTCAAGTTTAACCTGAGTATTCTGCGTGTGCAAAACTGGCTTGCACCCGTTGTAGATGGACGTAGAGCTTATCACACCCGATCATCACGTGGTGTCTGGGCACGACGAACTTTGGCAACGGTGCATACCCAGGGAGAACACTTCTTGATAATTTTAGTGAGAGATCATCTTAAAATGCTACCGTCAATCAAAGCAAGATAAGATGCATAAAGGATAAACATCACATGCAATCAATATAAGTGATATGATATGGCCATCATCATCTTGTGCTTGTGATCTCCATCTCCGAAGCACCGTCATGATCACCATCGTCACCGGCGCGACACCTTGATCTCCATCGTAGCATCGTTGTCGTCTCGCCAACTATTGCTTCTACGACTATCGCTACCGCTTAGTGATAAAGTAAAGCAATTACAGGGCGTTTGCATTTCATACAATAAAGCGACAACCATATGGCTCCTGCCAGTTGCCGATAACTTCGGTTACAAAACATGATCATCTCATACAATAAAATATAGCATCACATCTTGACCATATCACATCACAATATGCCCTGCAAAAGCAAGTTAGATGTCCTCTACTTTGTTGTTGCAAATTTTACGTGGCTGCTACGGGCTTAGCAAGAACCGTTCTTACCTACGCATCAAAAACCACAATGATAGTTCGTCAAGTTAGTGTTGTTTTAACATTCACAAGGACCGGGCGTAGCCACACTCGATTCAGCTAAAGTGAGAGAGACAGACACCCGCCAGTCACCTTTAAGAACGAGTGCTCGTAACGGTGAAACCAGTCTCGCGTAAGCGTACGCGTAATGTCGGTCCGGGGCGCTTCATCTCACAATACCGCCGAACCAAAGTATGACATGTTGGTAAGCAGTATGACTTGTATCGCCCACAACACACTTGTGTTCTACTCGTGCATATGACATCTACGCATAAAACTAGGCTCGGATGCCACTGTTGGGGAACGTAGTAATTTCAAAAAATTTCCTACGTACACGCAAGATCATGGTGATCACATAGCAACGAGAGGGGAGAGTGTTGTCCACATACCCTCGTAGACCGTAAGCGGAAGCGTTATGACAACGCGGTTGATGTAGTTGTACGTCTTCACGATCCGACCGATTCAAGCACCGAACGTACGGCACCTCCGAGTTCAGCACACGTTCAGCTCGATGACGATCCCCGGGCTCCGATCCAGCAAAGCTTCGGGGATGAGTTCCGTCAGCACGACAGCGTGGTGACGATGATGATGTTCTACCGGCGCAGGGCTTCGCCTAAACTCCACGACGATATGATCGAGGTGGAATATGGTGGAGGGGGGCACCGCACACGGCTAAGGAACGATCCGTAGATCAACTTGTGTGTTATGGGGTTCCCCCCTGCCCCCGTATATAAAGGAGGAAGGGGGAGGTGCGGCCGGCCCCCTTGGGGTGCACCTGGAGGAGTCCTACTCCCACCGGGAGTAGGACTCCCCCCTCTTGCCTTGGTGGAGAA
>LT934112.1:670317654-670361416 GCA_900231445.1 Triticum turgidum subsp. durum | reverse complement strand
TGTCTGTTACTCTCTCTTTTCTGATTTGTAATGGTGACACATATCAACAAATTCGACCAATATAGCAGGAATTGTACATCACAATGAAAATCATAACATTTGAAGTTTCTAAGGGCATCTTTTTGTGATATATAACTCGTGTTATATTATTTAAATTCTCGATCTAGGGATGCATGTGGGCCCAACAATCTGAAAGGCGATAGCAGTTATATCTCATCACTAATGAGATATGTCGTCTAGTCTGATGATCTGGCAATGGAACTCAAGTGCGTAGCTATCATTTCGAGATAAATTTCACGAGAATATGTGTTTCTACATTAACGTGAATATGTAACTACTTTCACGAGCGGATCCATTGAGTTGTCTTGTCTGATGCAGTCGCGTTGGTCGGTGGGGAGATGAGACGGATCATGGGTCTAGGCCTCGTCGCAAGTGTGTAGTATTGTCGTACATTCATTTTTTCCACGCAAGAAAAAAGGACTCGCTGTATATAGACAGACCGTGCAGTGCATTCTATGTAGTCTAGAAGGCGGTCGCAAAAAAAGAGAGAGGGTATTCTAGAAGGCATTTGTACGTACGTTTGTGGGGTATTAGTGGTTGGGGGCCACTCTGTGGCGCCGCTTAAGAGGAAGTTGTGCCCATGTTTTCATTTAGAAAAATACATAAAGTCCTCGCCTCGGTCTAAAAGAACATCTCAGAAAAAATTCTCACCTTCATCTAAAAAAAAAGTAAAAAAGAAAAAATTACCACCGCAGCCTACAAGCGAGTGCCACTTTGCATTACCTTTATTTAAAAAATATCAGAGGTTCTCACATCCATCTGAAAAGAAAAGGTGCATTTAAAAAATAATCCACACATACACCTAAAAAGAATTCCAAAACATATCTCACCGTGGCCAATCAGATTGCATCACATGACATAGCTAGTTGGCCGCCCTTCATACGTAGCTTAATAACGAATTTAATGATAAACGTCAGGCGTTACGAACGAACATGCGTACGAGCTCCTGGAAACGCGCACGGCACACGGCGACACGAGCTAGCTCGTGCCCCTTTGTTTGGGGTTATATATTAACTAGTGCGATTAATAATAGTGTGATGTGCACTAGGTGGGAGCCGAAGATAAGATAATGAGTGGACTGGTTAGTTGGTGACAGACACGTCTAAGGCTTTGACACCATCATCGAATTGATTGGAATTGTTTATTAATGTGGGAGCGCCGCTAGGTCGGGATAGCTCCGGCATGGACTAGCTTTGAGGAGCAGTACTAGCTTTGCTTCCCCTACCCCAAACAGCGGCAGCGGCCAGGAGGGCGTACGTTTTGCTGCTCATCCTGTTGTCCATTATTTTTTGAAAGAGCTTTCGTCCGTTCCCAATGCAGTACTTGTATTCTAAGGCCTGTATGCAGTACTACGTACGTGTATGTACGCCTCTCCATCTCTGGCCCGATCTGGTTAGTTAACCACAAATTGGAGCGAGTACTGCATGCACGATCGAGCGTATTTGCTCAGTGTTGCCACGGTTTATCAGTACATCGGTGAATGACGTTTTTGTTTTGTTTTTGAAAGAGATGGGTGCGTGACGTTAACGGGTCAGTTTGGTTGGTGTCCTCAACACCACGCCTGGAAAATATTCGTGCCTGGCACGGGCCTGAGAAACTGGAAAAAATTGCCTGGTCAGGCAAGTAGAGCGAAGCCCCGTTTGGTTGACGACCTCGCCTGGTGAGCGCTAAAAGTCTGACACAGCGAATTGATTCCTTCCTTTAATGCCTCGTTCCTTGAGCCCTATGATTAATAAACCCAGGCTACTGCTCCAGGCAGGCCCAGGCGCCCAAATTCGCTAGCCTGGACGACGCTAACCAGGTTGCCTGGGCCAAGTGTGTTCCTTTTTTATTTATTTTTTAAATCTAGCCCAGGCTAATCACGTTGCATGGACTCCCAGCCAGGCAGCTGTTTCATTTCCCAGGACACTATCCAAACAAATACCAGGCAAGGTCCAGGCAGAGCCCAGGCCAGGCGTGCAGCCCCCAGGCCTCAAACCAAACACGCCCCTTGTCGTGATGAGATGTATGCTACCACCACAAAACGAAGCCATACGTACGTTGGCATGCATGCATGTTCACGCTGCTGGTTCGTCGTTCGTTCACATGCATCTGCCCATCAGGAATATCCTTCCAAACCAAAGGAAAAGGAAAAACGAGTCCACACCATTCGGTCGATCGAATAGGTAGTATATAGTTCGACCCTCACATGTGGTACTATAGGAAAAAAATACTGTAAGTCGCATGCATGCTCCTACAAAACATGCGGGTCCTTGTCTCCGAGGGACACGCTGCACGCACGTCCCGTACTCGTACGGCTGCCGCCGGCGATGCATGAGGAATGCATGTCGGCCTTCTCGATCCGGCCAGGCGGAGATCACATGCATCTGCCCATCATGAGGAATGCATGTCGGCGTTGCAGGCTGGCGTCACTCACTGGCAGTGTCTCGCCTGCCGTACGTATGAACTATTGCCGGAGCCAGCCCCCGACAGGGAACAATCGAATCCAGTGACGTCGCGTGGCCACGACATGCGGCCGGTACTGGTAGCTAGCTCCGGCGCGCATGTCGACCGGCGGCCACTGTGGCCGGGATCCATGCGAGCGGACGGAAACCAAGCATTGCCGAGAGTTGACAAGGCGCACACGTACGGCTCCGGGCGACCGCAGGGCATGCATGCGCCCCCTGGCTGCCGCGCGCGCGCCGTCGCTTAGGATCCGGACGGTGGGCACTGGGCATGGCCGCACCGTACGTGCATGTGCATCGACTCATCATGTGGCCGTGCACGTCGCTCGCGTGCGTACACGGATATCCTACTCCCTCCATCTAGATGAGTAAGTCATCTTAGGTTGTGCACCGTGACCAAGGAGGAGGGGAAAACGAGAAAACTCAATGTTCATTTGCTAATTAATAGCATTGCATGCAATGAACTAACCACTGCATATCGTGTTTGCTAGTCTCAAGTCATTAAAGCATGCACACCCTACATCTCTTATTGGTTGATATGTCAAGAAACAAGAAACGATGTAGAATTTAATGCACCGTGCTTAAGTGTTTTGGGATTATTTGTTTTCGTAAGATGACTTACACACCTAGACCGAGGAAGTATGAGTGGACACCCCCAACGCCGTCCGCACATAATGACCGGCCACACCTTAAATTATTGTTTTTACAACCTGATATCGCAATTATGAATCATTAAATTCATACAATGACATGCAATGTTGAACCTACTCTTGAGCGAAGCTCGCCCCGATCCGTCGTATCCATGTTCGTGGACGGTTGCCGGTCAGTGCACGCGTTTATGACCAATATGCCCGGGCATATAAGAAGGGTTTGGAGCGCCCGGTTGTAGATGCTCTTATAGCATTTCCATCAACTTGTGTATATTTGTTATGTATATGTTTGTCTAAATGATGGTCAATTTTTTTCATATACACAATCAGTTTTACAATTGATTGATGTCTTCTTTTTCTTATATTTTAATATGATATTTTAACTACCAATTCAACTATTATTTCAGCAATTAATTATAATTTAAACTGTATAATTGCAACGACTATAATCCAAACAACTATTTTTCAAACAGCTATGCTTTCAACGACTATTTTCCAACGGCTATATTCTAGGCCTATATATACCACCTCCTCCTACATATCTATCTCATCATTTTAATTTGTGCATTCTCTCGGAGCATCTACAGTCGAACTTAACAATTCCGGCCCCTTCACATCCGCAAACCCGCGGCTCACGACCCTGAATTGCGCCAGATGACCCGTCAAATGTCCTGCTGCACAACAACACTCCTCGTATGAATACTAAAAACCCATGCAAATCCATGCACGTCGATTATACACATGAATATCATACGTAAAGTAACATCTATTCATAGACAAAAAAATATAGTCCAAACATAAAATTTATTCGAAGTACATAATTCAAACATAACTCATTGGTTTTCATTATGCGTCCACATATGCTGCACGAGATCATTGAGTACTTGCACGTGCACATGATGATATGGAAGTTGTTGATGCATCTCCGAAAACTTCAGAATATGCTCTGCATCTTGTTCTGAAAGGCAGACATGTATTCAGGCTTCTGAAAGTCATGTGTCCGGGATGCCCCTTCACCCTCATCCTCAACAATCATATTGTGCAAAATGACACAACATGTCATCAGCTGCCCAAAGGTATCTGATTCTCACATCATTGCAGCTCGATGAACAATTCCCCAAAGAGCTTGGAGCACACCGAATGTCATCTCCACATCCTCCTTAGCTGCTTCTTGCATTGTTGTAAACTGACATTGTATGTTTCCATTGGGATGGGAATATGGTCTTCACAAATGTTGCTCACTAAGGACAGATATCATGGCGCACCCCCATCACAAAGTCTCTTGAACAACGGAGGTCGCTGGAGCACATTGATGTCGCTGTGAGAACCAGACATAGCGAAGAACACATGCTAAATCCACAAGTCCCTTGATGCCACTACTTCTAGTATGATGGTACCCTTTTTTGCGTGACCTTGGAACATCCCACCCAAATTTTTGGGGCTGTTCTTCTATTGTCAACGTATGCAAGCAATAAAACAAGCATATTTGGAAAAGTTCTTGCCACTCCAATAGCCATCAATCTTTCTTTATCTTGCAAGTAGGTTCTCTCAGATACTCTGCTTCAAACACCTTCAGCACAGCGCATGCAAATCTCACAGTGTTACCAAGGCATGTGCTATCCCCTGCCCTCACCAAAGACATCGGCAATGGTACCTAATGCAAGCATCGTTATAGCAGCCATGCATTTTTGCAAATGAGAGATTAAAAGTAGGGATCATGTGTGTCCACTGCCTCCACCACGCGCAAGAACAAGGGTTTTCTCATATGGAAGCGTCGACAAAAAATGTACCAGGGAATGCTGGTCCGTTGATTTGGTTCTTTATCTCACCAATGGAAAATGTCTCCTTGTTCAGCCTTCAGTGATGAAACTCAAATCTCCAAATATCCCTTTGAGATAAATCACGCTTATGTTAATTTGCGACGAGTATGTGCTTTCCAATTTAGCGTAAAAAAAGATTGTTCGATAAAAGACTACATGTCTTTCTTCATAGCTTCTTGTGCTAGCAGGTCCATCGCGTTGCCTTGTACGATGTGGTTTTAGTTGGCTGGGAGATGACACGGATCATGGGTTTGGATCTCCTCTCAAGTCTGTAGTCTTGGTTTTACACTCCTTTATTTCTTTGTTAGTAGTCATGTTGACACGACGAAGAATATAGCATGATGGGAGTGGTGTTTTGGCTCGATGACTCCCATTCACAATTTCAAGTGAACCATTGTTTAGATCGTTCTTTGCATCTGGCGCTCCAATTTTTCTCCCATCGATGGTTGGAATTATGAAAGCTAGAATGACCTACGTTACACGTAGTGTAGGATGGACAGGCAGAGAGGTGGTGAGACGAAAATTGCGAACGGTGGACAGGCTCCGGGGAGGATTTTTAAAAACATATTTCTACATCACAAAAAGAATCAAAACTTTTTGTACATACACAATACATATATAACACGTTGTGGGAAAATTTCATAACAACATATTTTCATATGTGACGTATACAAAAATAAATATGTACATGAAAATGGGCCTTTGTTTTTGTTGTTGGGAAAACAACATAGTACCGATTGCCTCGTCGGAGTAGGATTTGAAGAAACTTTATTCAGCGCTTCCATCACTGGCGCCGAAGCCAAGATGATAAACAACCTAAAAAATCTAAAATACGAGAGTAAAAAAAGGTCCACATACATGGATCCGGCGACTCCCCCCACCACGACGACCAAGGTCGCTAGCGGAAGGGTCTTTCGGAGCAGCGGTGAGGGAGACTCCCGGCTGCGGCGAGATCTCCTTTTCTTTCTTCGGGAAAAAGAAAGAATTGTGATGGGCTGAGCCGGTAATATGTAGGTAGGGGGGAGAAAACTCTCTGGAGTGATGGTGGTGCATACCGTGTATTTTAGAAGGCATTTATACGTACGGTACAGTACGGGTGGTTTAGACTGGAGAGGAGAGGAACGTCAGCCGTTACAAATGAACCAACGTGCGTGCTCCAATTAAGAACAGTAAAACTGCACCTAATCCCTTGCCTCTCACGCCATCAGTTGTTTGGACCGTTCGTTTTCAAGATTGGAATGTTTCTGGCCGTTGGATACACGTGAATCTCTCATTCGTGTGAAGACATGACCACAACTTGGGCATGATGTCTTAAGAGCAGCTATGCCGGTAGCTTTTTTGGAGTACTGACGTTAATTGGGCCAGACAGCCTATCTAAGGAAGCCGCAGGTCCGGTCTGCACAACACCAGAAAAAAATAACGAGCCTGCGATGTCCTCACTTCTCCGTCGCCGTTCCTCCTTCCCGCAGCCACTCCTGCGCGTGGCGGCTAGGGTTAAGACCATCTGATCTGATGCGGCGCGGTACGGGCCTCACAGATCGATGTGGGGCGAGCGATGCAGGCAGCTGATGATGCGGTAGGGACATGGGATTGGAAGCGACTGGCGACCGAATTGAAGCTGGCCCGCCGGCATAAAAGCAGTGAAGCATCAGTTCGTGGTAGCCATTCATGGTAACTAATGTGCGCCCCTAGCGTCAACAGCGACAAGGTGGTACGAGCGGCCACTCCAATCTGTGCTTCTGTCCACGTCTCCCCGATCTCAATCTCTTCCTCCTCGTCTCGCAGGCCGTTGCGCTCCACGAACGTCGACCTCGAACGGCAGCGCACCAACGTCGACCTCGAGCGGCGGCGCACCTCCCCCGAACTCAACCTCCAGCGGTCGTGCCCACCAACATCCCCATGTGCGCTGTCGTCCAATATGGCCGTGGCCTTGCCGCACTTGCTTCACGCTGGCCATAGGTACGTACAACTCCTCTTTCCCACCATAACACAAGAATCCCACATGACATGGCTGCAGATGCTCGCACGTGGTTTGTTAGTATGTGGAATATCTCTGTTACGTGAGAACTACTTCCTCCGTTCCTAAATACTTGTCTTTCTAAAGATTTCAACAAGTGACTACATACGGCGCAAAATGAGTGAATCTACACTTTAAAATATGTCTACATACATCCGTATGTTGAGTCCATTTGAAATGCCTAGAAAGACAAGTATTTGGGAACGGAGGGAGTACATAATACGACACTGATCACATGCACATATACAATCGATCGGTTGAACCATGTGAGTTCCATAGTATCTATACAATATCTTTTTCTACTTATCCTAAGAATTCTAAATAAACTTAAGAATTCCAAATAGCCGCTACTTTCCGTAAACTTAGATTTCTCGTATTTATTTTATGCATGATGGAGTTGTTAGCTTGAAGTGTATGTGATCTTGTTGATAAGCTTTTAGTTGATTCTTTCCCTTTTACAAAATTATTAAGCAGAAAGAAATTAAAAGAGCAAATATTTTAGTTTAGTTTAACAGACAAAGGTTGGAACTTGGAAGACACATCAATTCTGTCAGAGGAATGGATGCCCAAGTGTCCTGTGAGTTTAACTCTGAGGGGAAACCACATCAAGAGAAATTCAAGATCTGTTGTCTAAAAAGGTCTACTAAACATCTATGCATTTTTCTTATTTATTTTATGTAGTCATTGCTCATTTAAATTTCTTTCTTCATCTCTTGAAATTAGTACACAAACCAACCATCTTTCCAAAATGATGTGCAGAAACTATATTCGAAGTTGGCATGCACAACGAGGATGATTATCTGCTTATTTAACTCATTCAATGCCACATTAATTCCTTTCTTGCAGCTCCTTGGAAAACATGGATTCACTGCTTTAGAAGAAAGTGAGCCTACTAAATTTCTTGGCAGCCCCTGAGAAAACTAGGATTCTCATAACGGAATCTGCAAAATCATCTGTATGTTTTTTCTTTTCTTTTTTCCACAAGGTATCTGGTCTTAGTTTATATACGGATTGCACAAGATAATGTTTTTTGTGATTGTACAAACACCTATATATGCTTATTTAGTTTCAAAAAGTAATTGCATCGTGCTCGGGTTTTGGTTTTGTTGCAGATGCATCCTAAAATAAGCTTGCCATTTTAAAGGAGAGTTCGAGCAATTTTTTTACCAATCTGAGCATTTTCTTTCTACATAATTTTACTACAAACCTTGCTCTATTTGTAGAAAAGGTGAGCACACTTGACTTCAATTGCTATGCGTGGGGAGGGTTCTACTGATCAAAAAAACCTGAATGTGATGTTGTGATTTGAAATTATTTGCTTGCCTAAATTTGTGTTTCGTTATCCATCATTATTGTACTAGAGTTACCTGATATCAAGCTTCTCATTGTGTACACCATGCTAGAAACAGGTATGTTCTCCAAAGTGTTGATAGGCTATCAATTATTATGATTTGCATTCTACATTTTGTTATTATATTTATTCATGCATGTGATTCTTTATTCCACCTTTGAGGTTGCGAAGCCAGATGCTAATGCTCCTTGACAAAAAGGGAATATCCAGCAACTTCTCAAACACCCAATTCAGACCTCTCACGTGTGAGACCTAATGTTGAAGCAAATTCAAGTTAAGACCCAAGTTTTTTTTTAAACAGTCCTCTCGTATCACTACACTACTTGGCTCTTTTATATTGCCTTCCAATATATATGCACTTTATACAAATGTTAGTTTGATGTTTTTCTCTTACTGTCTGATGACAGCATGCTTTATGACTATATATTTGTAAAAATCCTATTATTCCATTGGAAAAGTAGACGGGCGCGGCAACGCGCGCCAATAATGATCTAGTTTAGGACAGTATAATTGAGCCTAAAGCGAGCCCTCTCAGCGATTTGCGCTTCTGGCCGTTCGTTTTTCCGATCTGGCCGTTTCCAGCCGTCCGATCTAATGTCTACAGCCACCTCTCTCGCCTGTGTTAAGTAATGGGCCTGCTGTCCTAATGGGCTGCTGCTCTGGAGGCCGAAACAAAGCCCTATGGTAAACTGGGCCTCTTTCTGTCGGCCCATGGTAGCCCATTCATCTAAGCAGAGGGGTGCTGCGCTCCTTAAGGTCTTCTTCGGTTGCATGTAAATCCGAGTGGATTGAAGGGGTTTGAGGAATATGAACCAATCCTTGCCAATCCCCTCCAATCCTCTTGGGGAGAGGATTAACCGAACAAAGAGTAAAATTGTTTCTCGCTCGAGGGGATAAAGAGACTCGGGATACAGAGGAGCGGGATCGAGACAAGGCGATGCCAGGCGCGCGCGATTGGATCGACCGGAGGTGTGGAATCCAACCAAGACGATGCGCTTGGTGGAATCGATCGGAGCGCCCGGTCGCTGCCAGAGGGAATTGACTGGAGATGGAAAGCCAGCCGCACGCGATGCGGGCGGCGCGGGGATCGCTCGATCCAACGATGACCAATGCAGGATAGGGATGCGAAAGATGCCGAGCTGCATCGCGGGCGATCGGAGTTCATCCGTCATCAATCTGTCATTCAAGGGGGAATAAAGTAGACGTTCCTACGAACATTAATGGAAGCCGGATCGGCGAGGTGTGTTACTAATTTGTTCGTGCGTCTATTATGATTTGTTCCCTCCAGCTGTATCCTCTCCTCTCTTCTTATTCTTCCAGCAATATCCCCTCTAGCAACAATGCTTCTCCGATCCACCAGGTTGCCCCTCCACATCTTCAATCTGGCTGCAGATTTTTATTTCCCACCCTACCACACAATCCGTTCTCTACCCATGATTCAACACAGTTCGATTTCTTTCAAGGTTTTTTTCACTCTGTATAGTTCCATGTCTTGTCAATCTAAGTGCCCGGTGGTGGTTCTGCTATATTGATTTGGGGAATTTTTTGCCTGACGAATCGCAATGGCTCTCAGCCCTGCTCTACTGATGACGGCGACCATCTATGGTTCTCATGAAGCAGTGATTCTGCCTTGATGTCGCATACGATGTATCCTTGGGCATTCCAATTGAAATGCAACACACAGTAAATTCAGATTAGATGTATTATATCTTCCATTTTCATTCTCTGTTCGAGTTCTTAATGCATAAATGCACAACAGCTCCACCTTATGTGCAGATGGAAGGGAATTGTTCAATGGCTGAAGATAATGGATATGAACGGAACCCTCCTGTTGATTTGGCCATGAGGTAATCATTCTGATCCTTTGACACTTTGAATGTCAATTTTTGTAAGTAGTTTTTGTGTAAGAGCATCTATGTGTTTCAGTTTATGGCGCTTATCAAGTAGGCTGCAGGGCACATAATGTGGCTAGATCCAACGACCTTCCATGGAGTCTGCACCCCCTCCGTCACGATACCTTCCTTGAAGTTTTGCGCTGGCAAACTGATTGACGTTCATTATATTAACACTTCCATTTGCCTTGCCTGCTGTTACTTGCATATGTCATGTAAACTTAAGAACATGAACTTTAGCTGACAATTTTCGTTGTTATTTTTTGTTGCCGGTAGGAACGCAAAGCTTCTGACTATAATCCCAGTCTTCTACAACCTCTATTTTTTCATGTTCCTCTTGAGAACATATGTTATGACTATATGACACTGCCATTTCTCTCTCTTTTATCCTTCTGCTAAGAATGGACTCGCACTGAATGCACGTTTCCCTTTTTCTTGGTACGAACAGATAGAACAAATGGTTACTTTACTTTCACTCTCTCTCTCATTCCAGGAACTGATGCGCCAGTTCAGACCTTATTTTTGCCTCTTCCTTCCTGCTGGTGAGAACATATGCTTAACTTTGGTTTGGGTATATTTACTGTTGGATCCCTTTTCAAGCGTTGCTCCAAATGTTAACAAAGACAATACATTATGAGGTCAATTCAACTTCACAATTTTGTCTAATATTTTTTCAATGATGAAACAACTATGGTTGTGCATGTAAGTTGTTCTAGGTTGTATTTTTTTACATACAAAGGTGATCCGAGCAAAGAAGGCGGATCTAGCTGTACTGTGTCACGTGTCGTAAAGCATATCTCTGCCATAAGGCCAACACCCTGTGTAGCTATCCATATGGTTACTAAATCATTGTAGCAATCCACCCCGTATGACCAAATAATACTGATTATACTTAACTTGTTTTTGCTCCTTAGGGTGGGAGAACCGTTTTGTTTCCCCTACGTAGAATAACATCCCAGGGATTCATGCAGTTTGGGCTCAACAAGGTATGATGTAACTGTTAACTTCTTTGAGAATGCTCATGAAATCTTATCCCTTTATTTTCTATTTTAAGTGATAATCCTTATTACTGTCCAAATGTTTTTTCTCTTTCAAAATTCTATAATATACACTAAAGATTCTAAAAATCCCGTATGGGCAGATTAAAGAGAAGATATGTGTGTATCTAAAACAACATATATTGAGTGAGTTAGATCCATTGATGAAAACATTTCAAGAACATATGCAAGCTTCAAGCCTGATAGACAAAAAAGGGACTATGATCTATTACACAAAGTAGCATAATTAGCCTCAAGTAGGCAGAGTATATCGGGTCAAGGTGGGGTCAATGGGGTGCTGCCCTTGATAAACACATAAGCTTTTGAACCTGGAAAGTCATAGCCTCATAGTTATACCTACTTATATTAATGGGCTGCTATGCTAACAAAAGATACAATCATTTTTAACTTTGTTTCTAAGTCATACTCATATAGCATACCAATACCACACTGGTAAATACACTTTCTCTTTAGATGAACTAAATTTCTACTTTCAATGAAACACTCCGAACTTCTGATCAGTTCTACATACGCAAACTAATAATTGATTGTTTTATGCGACTTGTCTCATCTATATTTGTCAGGTGGTCACGTTGCTCCGAGCCTTTAACCATATGGCAACCAAGCGACCCCCCCAGCCTTAAATAGGTGGACTATATATTTGCTGCCCTTGATCCATACAGATATATGTATGTTATTTGTCTAAAAAAAGAGATATATGTATGTTATCTTAATGCTCAATGCTAATTGTATTTGTTCCTGCACAAATATGTACATGTCAATTTATGCAGCTACATGCCAACTTTGATCGGGATTAGAATTTTGATCAGTTATGCCCAGTCTATATTGAGACAATGCAACTCATTTTGTTTTGTATTTGTACCATGTAAATTTGCATAAACATTTAGTTAAGGAAACGCCGCACGGCACACGGCGACACGAGGCCCACGGCCTGCCGGCACGTGCACCTTTCTATAACTCCAGGTTATATTAGTGCAGTTATTAATAATACTATAGTGTGCACTACACGCCGGGATGATGATCAGTGGACTAGTTGGTTCAGTGACACGGCTAAGGTTTTGACGTGATCATATGATTGATTAGGAGTACTCCTGCTGTTAGCATTGTTTAGTGTACAGCTCCGGACAGGTCGGGATAGCTCTGAACATCATTGGTTATTTTATTTTATTGAAGTAGACAGTGGCAGCTCCACGGGATTACATTTTGCTGCTCATCATTTTGTCCCTTCCCAAAGCAACTCCAGCTCCAGCTCTACTCTTTTCGCCAAAAAAGAATTTTTAAAACGCAACTTTAATTTGTCTCTGGTCTCCACCTCCATCTTTGATCATTGTTAAATGATACGCAATCTTGCGTATTCGCAAAAAAGAAAAATCTTTCATCATTGTTAGCTGACCTATCTGATCGCCATCCGCTCAATCAGTGGTAACCGATCAGAGCACCAGATTCGGAGAAATCGGCTTTCGCCCGTTTACATATGATGAAAGATGAGTTGAGGCTCACAACTCAAAGGGAATAACCGGATAAACGGTGCTCCGAGCACAAGGCGCGATGTCAAATACTTGTCCGCTGAATGCGTGTTGACCAAGGTTGAGGCTGGGCAATGCCGACCTGCGAGCGACAACCAAGACAGGGGGAGAAGTTTTCGCCTGCTTCGAGAAAAGAGGACCTCGGCCCGGGCCTGGTACCGTCATCGGACGATAGAAAGCTCACTGGCATGAACCGCTATAGGAAACGAAGCGACCAAGGAAGAAGAGACTCCGAGTACGACCACTGATGTACCACCCCATGCCATGAGCACCGCCACCTCCACACACGAACCACCCATTCAGAAATACCGAGGCTCCCAAACGATGCCTACAAGGAGAAGATGACCTCACCATTTCTCAACGTTTGCTCGGGGTGTTATAGTTTTTTGTTATGTCTAAACATTGTAAAATAGCTTTCTTATAATAGAAAAACGAAGATGGGTGCATGACGTTGTTGTGATGAGATGAGATGCACCGCAAAGCTGAGCCGTACGTATGTATGAATGCATGCATGTTCACACCGCTGGTTCAGTGTTCACATACATCCCGCACCACGTTGACATGAGTTGACATGAGCATATCCAGAATAAAAGGAAAACGAGTACATCCAGAATAATATGGTTTGACCCTCACATGTGGTACCGCGTACTGGAAAAAAAAATCCTACTTAAGCTGCATGTGGCCGGTGCTAGATGACAGGCCGGCGGTTCTTGTCTTGGAGGGACACCTATGTCGTTGCACGTCTCGTGCTAGTACGGCTGCCACCGGCGAAGTTCTCTCCGTGCATGTAATGCATGTCGATCCGGTCAGCCGGAGATGGCCGGCTGGCTGGCGTCACTCACTCGCAGTGACTCCCCCCGCCGTACTAATTATTACCACCACGTTGACATGTGCCCATGAGCCCACGTTGTCCATCGGGAAAGTTAGTGATACACCCGCAAAGAAAACGGGAAAGTTAGTGATACACAGTATATGCATGTGTACCGTGCAGCAAAAAAAAAAGGATTATTAATGCTAGTAGATGACCGGCGGTCCTTGTCTTCGAGGAACACATAGCAGTGTGTCGTTGCACGTCTCGTACTGCTCATACGGCATATAAGGCCAACTTCACCGCGCGACCCCAAACGGACGTCCGTTTTGTCCGGATTCTGTCTGTTTGGGTAGGGGTTTGGGGTCGTGTCCGGGCCTGTTCTGGGATGCGGTGGCCGTGCGCCCAGCGCGCGGCCGCATCCATTTGCCTCATCCTGTCCGCGTATATTTCTTTGCAAGTCCTTAAACTTTTTTTATCATTCATTTTTGGTACATGACAATACATCATCACATTTTGACTAGTAAAGCAAGGTCAAAGAAAACAAGAACCACAAGAATACATTTGAGAAGATACCCAACTTCCATAACTGCTCCCTTGAGTTGGGTTAGCGCCTTCTCGATGCACTCATTATTGATCTGTGGAGGATGCACGACGTTGCCCCCTCCTTTCTTCTTCAAGCCAGAAGTCGACGTTGCTTCCTCACACGTAGTATCGTGCCTTGTTGCTTCTTCGCACGTAGTATCGTGCCTAGACTCTAATCTAGCAACAAGTGCACTTGTCTCATCTAAAGCCTCTAGGCTAGCTAAAAGTGCACGAACATGCACTACATTTCGCTCTATCAACATATCGTTGTACTCTTCTTTCCAATACCAAAACTTGCATCCGGTCTACACAATAGAACTTAAAGTTAGCACCACTAGTCTAATCCAAAAGCACAAACCGAAGCTAAAAGAGCACATACCCCATCGTTTAAGCACTTGATGAACACCCATCCGGGATGCTCCGGCGTTGTAGACACGCGGCGCACGACCACCCTTGGGCAGTGGTCGCACTTGATGAGGGGCAACGGTGCGCCGACGAGCTTTTGGGCAAGCACCGAGTCCCGCCGGCCGCCATTCGCTTATCTGCCGGCAGACCATCGACGGTGCAGATCCGAGCGGCTAGAGGACGAGCCACTACCTGCATGTGGCCTTGCGGCCCTGCTAGGGCCTTCCGGCAAGGTGCCCGGCCAGTCCATGGCGCGGCCCGGTCTCCCACAGCCGTGCGAGCTCAAGACCGACCGGATCCGCCCCAAATCCGGCCGGCGGGTGCGCAAACAAGGTGGTCGTGCTTGGGTAGCTCGGCGGCGACGAGAGGAAGGGGCTGGGGAAGCGCGCGTCCAAGTTGCACGGCTGCAATGGCAGCGGGCGCCGGCGGCGGCGAGGGGGGAGAGGGGAAGAGTGGGGAAGAGTGGAGTGGATGCGGTCGGAGGGAGGGAGGGGGCGGATAAAAAAGGCCCGTCCTGTGCCACCTGATGATGTTATGTACCTAGGGTAGGGTCATGGACCTATCTAGGATACCATACCCAAGGACATCCTTAGACGAAGCTATCTTCCAGTTGACCAAGAGAGGCTCCACTCGACCAAGAGAGACTCCACTCGACCGGCTAGAAGACACTCGACCATGAAGACGCACTCGACCGTCAGAAGTTCAGGATCTACTCAGTATCCAAACGGTCTGTAATTAAGTAGTCTTAATGGTCATGATGACACTTTATGTAGGGCGTTTGAAGAGACCCCAGTGAGGTCGACAACCCAGGAAGTTCTCGCACATGGACACAAAGGCAGCAAGATAGGCGATGGAGTTGGGAGTGAAATGGTGGAGTTGCGCCCCGAAGAAATTCAGAAACCCCCGGAAGAAAACACTCGGCGGCAGAGAAAAACCACGGTCTACGTGAGTGGCTAAGAGAACACACTCACCCTCCTGCGGCTGCGGTTGACACTCGGTCCCCGGAAGCCTCGCTGACCCGTGGGGGATCAGTCCATCATTGGCCAGGTCATTGAGATCTTTCTCAGTGATGGTCGAGCGGATCCAATCCCCTTGGACCCAACCCTTCGGCATGCGGGACCTTGACGAAGATCCGCCCGGACTGGACGGTCTCCCCTTCGCTTGCCCCGTCGCTGTCGCCTTCTTCGCGTGCTCTAGGGCCGCCGTCTTCTCCTTCACCATTGTCGCCGGCGAAGCGCGCGAGGAGTGGATAGGCGGAGGCGAGAGCAGGCGCAGTGGGCGGAGGCAAAGAGGGAAGAGAGAAGAATGGGGAGGCACTGTTCAAAAAACCCTCCCCCGGCGCTTTATATAAGGGCACTTCCGAGTGGCTGACAAGTGGGTCCAGGCGATCCTGTCACATCCCGAAACAGTCGCGCACGCACGATACGTGGCGAAAAAGGCGGCGCAGAAATCGAGGCGACCACGCCCTATCCCATCCGATTGCCGCGGTCCGCCCCGCTTCGCGCACTTCCCAAATCTCGGATCCCGCAAAATCCGCTAACAGCAGATCAATCTGTCAGACGATATCTTTCCCGTGATCCGTCGCTCGGAAGTTCACCAAAGTTCAAAAGTTCACTCGACAGAAGACAAGAATGGATCAAGGCGACTGAAGTAAAAGTTGATGCCAACGCCGAAAGAAAAATCACCGGTCCAAGATACGACATAATCAAAGCACAGCAAATAAGTCGGAGAAAATCATCAACTCCTTCCTCACTCGAACCTCAATCCATTCGGGGGCTAATGATGATGTTATTGTTGGGGAACGTTGCAGAAAACAAAAATTTTCCTACTCGTTTCACCAAGATCATCTAGGAGTTCATCTAGCAACGAGTGATTAGATGCATCTACATACCTTTGTAGATCGCGAGCGGAAGCGTTTCAAAAGAACGGTGATGATGTAGTCGTACTCGACGTGATCCAAATCACCGATGACCAGCGCCGAACGGACGGCACCTCCGCGTTCAACACACGTACGAAACAGCCACGTCTCCTCCTTCTTGATCCAGCAAGGGAGGGAGGAGAGGTTGAGGGAGATGGCACCAGCAGCAGCACGACGGCGTGGTGTTGATGGAGCTGCAGTACTCCGGCAGAGCTTCGCTAAGCACTATAGAGGTTGAGGAGGTGTTGGGGAGGGAGAAGGAGGCAACCAAAGGCCGAGGCGTTCAGGTATGAAGTCCCTCCTCTCCCCCACTATATATAGGGGTGCCAAGGGGGGGTGGCCGGCCCTAGGAGATCCAATCTCCTAGGGGGTGCGGCGGCCTAGGGGGGGTTTTCCTCCCCCCAAAGGCACCTAGGAGGTGCCTTACCCTCCTAGGACTCTTTCCCCCTTAAACCCTAGGCGCATGGGCCTATGTGGGGCTGGTGCCCTTGGCCCATTAGGCCAAGGCGCACCCCCTTACAGCCCATGTGGCCCCCCGGGACAGGTGGACCCACCCGGTGGACCCCCGGGACCCTTCCGGTGGTCCCGGTACAATACCGATAACCCCGAAACTTGTCCCGATGCCCGAAACAAGACTTCCCATATATAAATCTTTACCTCCGGACCATTCCGGAACTCCTCGTGACGTCCGGGATCTCATCCGGGACTCCGAACAACATTCGGGTTACTGCATATACATATCCCTACAACCCTAGCGTAACTGAACCTTAAGTGTGTAGACCCTACGGGTTCGGGAGACAAGCAGACATGACCGAGACGACTCTCCGGTCAATAACCAACAGCGGGATCTGGATACCCATGTTGGCTCCCACATGCTCCACGATGATCTCATCGAATGAACCACGATGTCGAGGATTCTATCAACCCCGTACGCTATTCCCTTTGTCTATCGATATGTTACTTGCCCGAGATTCGATCGTCGGTATCCCAATACCTCGTTCAATCTCGTTACCGGCAAGTCACTTTACTCGTACCGTAATGCATGATCCCGTGACCAGACACTTGGTCACTCTGAGCTCATTATGATGATGCATTACCGAGTGGGCCCAGTGATACCTCTCCGTCATACGGAGTGACAAATCCCAGTCTTGATCCATGTCACCCAACAGACACTTTCGGAGATACCCGTAGTCTACCTTTATAGTCACCCAGTTACGTTGTGACGTTTGGCATACCCAAAGCACTCCTACGATATCCGGGAGTTACACGATCTCATGGTCTAAGGAAAAGATACTTTGACATTGCAAAACTCTAGCAAACGAACTATACGATCTTGTGCTATGTTTAGGATTGGGTCTTGTCCATCACATCATTCTCCTAATGATGTGATCTCGTTATCAATGACATCCAGTGTCCATAGTCAGGAAACCATGACTATCTGTTGATCAACGAGCTAGTCAACTAGAGGCTCACTAGGGACACGTTGGTGTCTGTTATTCACACATGTATTACGATTTCCGGATAACACAATTATAGCATGAATAAAGACAATTATCATGAACAAGGAAATATAATAATAATGCTTTTATTATTTCCTCTAGGGCATATTTCCAACAGTCTCCCACTTGCACTAGAGTCAATAATCTAGTTACATTGTGATGAATCGAACACCCATGGAATTCTGGTGTTGATCATGTTTTGCTCTAGGGAGAGGTTTAGTCAACGGATCTGCTACATTCAGGTCCGTATGTACTTTACAAATCTCTATGTCTCCATCTTGAACATTTTCACGAATGGAGTTGAAGCGACGCTTGATGTGCCTTGTCTTCTTGTGAAACCTGGGCTCCTTGGCAAGTGCAATAGCTCCAGTGTTGTCACAGAAGAGCTTGATCGGCCCCGACGCATTGGGTATGACTCCTAGGTCGGTGATGAACTCCTTCACCCATATTGCTTCATGTGCTGCCTCCGAGGCTGCCATGTACTCCGCTTCACATGTAGATCCCGCCACGACGCTTTGCTTGCAACTGCACCAGCTCACTGCCCCACCATTCAAAATATACACGTATCCGGTTTGTGACTTAGAGTCATCCAGATCTGTGTCGAAGCTAGCGTCGACGTAACCCTTTACGACGAGCTCTTTGTCACCTCGAGAAACATTTCCTTAGTCCTTTTCAGGTACTTCAGGATATTCTTGACCGCTGTCCAGTGTTCCTTGCCGGGATTACTTTGGTACCTTCCTACCAAACTTACGGCAAGGTTTACATCAAGTCTGGTACACAGCATGGCATACATAATAGAACCTATGGCTGAGGCATAGGGGATGACGCTCATCTCTTCTATATCTTCTGCCGTGGTCGGACATTGAGCTGAGCTCAATTTCATACCTTGCAACACAGGCAAGAACCCCTTCTTGGATTGATCCATATTGAACTTCTTCAATATCTTATCAAGGTATGTGCTTTGTGAAAGACCTATGAGGCGTCTTGATCTATCTCTATAGATTTTGATGCCTAATATATAAGCAGCTTCTCCAAGGTCCTTCATTGAAAAACTTTTATTCAAGTAGGCCTTGATGCTGTCCAAGAGTTCTATATCATTTCCCATCAAAAGTATGTCATCTACATATAATATGAGAAATGCTACAGAGCTCCCACTCACTTTCTTGTAAACGCAGGCTTCTCCATAAGTCTGTGTAAATCCAAACGCTTTGATCATCTCATCAAAGCGAATGTTCCAACTCCGAGATGCTTGCAGCAGCCCATAAATCGAGCGTTGGAGCTTGCACACTTTGTCAGCATTCTTAGGATCGACAAAACCTTCCGGCTGTATCATATACAATTCTTCCTTAAGGAAACCATTAAGGAATGCCGTTTTGACGTCCATTTGCCATATTTCGTAATCATAGAATGCGGCAATTGCTAACATGATTCGGACGGACTTCAGCTTCGTTACCGGTGAGAAAGTCTCATCGTAGTCAACCCCTTGAACTTGTCGATAACCCTTAGCGACAAGCCGAGCTTTATAGATGGTCACATTACCATCCGCGTCTTTCTTCCTCTTAAAGATCCATTTATTTTCTATGGCTCGCCGCTCAACGGGCAAGTCAGTCAAAGTCCATACTTTGTTTTCATACATGGATCCTATCTCGGATTTCATGGCTTCCAGCCATTTGTCGGAATCCGGTCCCGCCATCGCTTCTTCATAGTTCGAAGGTTCACCGTTGTCTAACAACATGATTTCCAAGACAGGGTTGCCGTACCACTCTGGTGCGGAACGTGTCCTTGTGGACCTTCGGATTTCAGTAGGGGCTTGATCAGAAGTATCTTGATCATTTTCATTAACTTCCTCTTTAGTCGGTGCAGGCACCTCAGGAACATTTTCTTGAGTTGCGCCATTTTCCGGTTCAAGAGGCAATACTTTATCAAGCTCTACTTTCCTCCCACTTACTTCTTTCGAGAGAAACTCTTTCTCCAGAAAGGACCCATTCTTGGCAACAAAGATCTTGCCTTCAGATCTGAGGTAGAAGGTGTACCCAATAGTTTCTTTTGGGTACCCTATGAAGACGCATTTTTCCGATTTGGGTTCGAGCTTTTCAGGTTGAAGTTTCTTGACATAAGCATCGCATCCCCAAACTTTTAGAAACGACAGCTTAGGTTTCTTCCCAAACCATAATTCATACGGTGTCGTCTCAACGGATTTCGACGGAGCCCTATTTAAAGTGAATGCGGCAGTCTCTAAAGCATAGCCCCAAAAAGAAAGCGGTAAATCGGTAAGAGACATCATAGATCGCACCATATCTAACAGAGTGCGATTACGACGTTCGGACACACCATTACGCTGAGGTGTTCCAGGCGGCGTGAGTTGTGAAACTATTCCACATTTTCTTAAGTGTGCCCCAAACTCGTGACTCAAGTATTCTCCTCCACGATCTGATCGTAGAAACTTGATTTTCCTGTCACGTTGATTTTCAACCTCACTCTGAAATTCCTTGAACTTTTCAAAGGTTTCAGACTTGTGTTTCATTAAGTAGATATACCCATACCTACTTAAATCATCAGTGAGGGTGAGAACATAACGATAGCCACCGCGAGCCTCAACACTCATCGGACCGCACACATCAGTATGTATGATTTCCAATAAGTCGGTTGCTCGCTCCATTTTCCTGAGAACGGAGTCTTGGTCATTTTACCCATAAGGCATGGTTCGCACGTGTCAAATGATTCATAATCAAGAGACTCTAAAAGTCCATCAGCATGGAGCTTCTTCATGCGTTTAACACCTATGTGACCAAGGCGGCAGTGCCACAAGTATGTGGGACTATCATTATCAACCTTACTTCTTTTGGTACTCACATTATGAATATGTGTAGCATCACGTTCGAGATTCATAAGGAATAAACCATTCACCATAGGAGCATGACCATAAAACATATCTCTCATAAAAATGGAACAACCATTATTCTCAGATTTAAAAGAGTAGCCATCTCGAATTAAACGAGATCCCGATACAATGTTCATGCTCAAAGCTGGCACTAAATAACAATTATTAAGGTTTAAAACTAATCCCGAAGGGAGATGCAGAGGTAGCGTGCCGACGGCGATCACATTGACCTTGGAACCATTCCCGGCGCGCATCGTCACCTCGTCCTTTGCCAGTTTCCGCTTATTCCGCAGCCCCTGCTTTGAGTTACAAATGTGAGCAACTGCATCGGTATCAAATACCCAGGAGCTACTACGGGCACTAGTAAGGTACACATCAATTACATGTATATCACATATACCTTTTGTTTTGCCGGCCTTCTTATCCGCTAAGTACTTAGGGCAGTTCCGCTTCCAGTGACCGCTTCCCTTGCAATAAAAGCACTCAGTCTCGGGCTTGGGTCCATTCTTTGGCTTCTTCCCAGCAGCTTGCTTGCCGGGCGCGGCAACCTCCTTGCCGTCCTTCTTGAAGTTCTTTTTACCCTTGCCTTTCTTGAACTTAGTGGTTTTATTGACCATCAACACTTGATGTTCCTTTCTGACTTCTACCTCTGCTGATTTCAGCATAGCAAATACTTCAGGAATGGTCTTTTCCATCCCCTGCATATTGAAGTTCATCACAAAGCTCTTGTAGCTTGGTGGAAGCGACTGGAGGATTCTGTCAATGACCGCATCATCCGGGAGATTAACTCCCAGCTAAGTCAAGCGGTTATGCAACCCAGACATAGTGAGTATGGGCTCACTGACAGAACTATTTTCCTCCATCTTACAGCTAAAGAATTTGTCGGAGACTTCATATCTCTCGACCCGGGCATGAGCTTGGAAAACCATTTTCAGCTCTTCGAACATCTCATATGCTCCATGTCTCTCAAAACGCTTTTGGAGCCCCGGCTCTAGGCTGTAAAGCATGCCGCACTGAACGAGGGAGTAGTCATCGAAACGTGCCTGCCAAGCGTTCATAACATCTTGTTATGCAGGGAGAACGGGTGCGTCACCAAGCGGTGCTTGTAGGACATAATCTTTCTTGGCAGCTATGAGGATGATCCTCAGGTTCCGGACCCAGTCCGTATAGTTGCTGCCATCGTCTTTCAGCTTAGTTTTCTCTAGGAACGTGTTGAAGTTGAGGACTACGTTGGCCATTTGATCTACAAGACATATTGCAAAGATTTTAGACTAAGTTCATGATAATTAAGTTCAACTAATCAAATTATTAGTGAACTCCCACTTAGATTAGACATCCCTCTGGTCATCTAAGTATTACATGATCCGAGTTAAACTAGACCGTGTCCGATCATCATGTGAGACGGACTAGTCAACATCGGTGAACATCTTCATGTTGATCGTATCTTCTATACGACTCATGCTCGACCTTTCGGTCTTCTATGTTCCGAGGCCATGTCTGTACATGCTAGGCTCGTCAAGTCAACCTAAGTGTTTGCATGTGTAAATCTGTCTTACACCCGTTGTATGTGAACGTCTGAATAAAACACCCGATCATCACGTGGTGTTTTGAAACAGCGAACTGTCGCAACGGTGCACAGTTAGGGGGAACACTTCTTGAAATTATTGTGAGGGATCATCTTATTTACTACCGTCGTTCTAAGTAAACAAGATGCAAAACATGATAAACATCACATGCAATCAAATAATAAACGTGACATGATATGGCCAATATCACATAGCTCCTTTGATCTCCATCTTGGGGCTCCATGATCATCTTGTCACCGACTTGACACCATGATCTCCATCATCATGATCTCCATCATCGTGTCTCCATGAAGTTGCTCGCCAACTATTACTTCTACTACTATGGCTAACGCGTTTAGCAATAAAGTAAAGTAATTTACATGGCGTTTCTTGATGACACGCAGGTCATATAAAAGAATAAAGACAACTCCTATGGCTCCTGCCGGTTGTCATACTCATCGACATGCAAGTCGTGAATCCTATTACAATAGCATGAACATCTCATACATCACATATAGATCATTCATCATTCATCACAACTTTGGCCATATCATATCACAAACCACTTGCTGCAAAAACAAGTTAGACGTCCTCTAATTGTTGTTGCAAGTTTTACGTGGCTGAATTAGGGTTCTAGCAAGAATGTTTTCTTACCTACGTTAAAGCCACAACGTGATTTGTCAACTTCTATTTACCCTTCATAAGGACCCTGTTCATCGATTCCGCTCCAACTAAAGTAGGAGAGACAGACACCCGCCAGCCACCTTATGCAACTAGTGCATGTTGGTCGGTGGAACCGGTCTCACGTAAGCGTACGTGTAAGGTTGGTCCGGGCCGCTTCATCCCACAATACCGCTGAAGCAAGAAAGGACTAGTAACGGCAAGAAAGTTGACAAATCTACGCCCACAACAAATTGTGTTCTACTCGCGCAAGAAGAACTACGCATAGACCTAGCTCATGATGCCACTGTTGGGTAACGTTGCGGAAAACAAAAAATTTCCTACTCGTTTCACCAAGATCATCTAGGAGTTCATCTAGCAACGAGTGATTAGATGCATCTACATACCTTTGTAGATCGCGAGCGGAAGCGTTTCAAAAGAACGGTGATGATGTAGTCGTACTCGACGTGATCCAAATCACCGATGACCAGCGCCGAACGGACGGCACCTCCGCGTTCAACACACGTACGGAACAGCCACGTCTCCTCCTTCTTGATCCAGCAAGGGAGGGAGGAGAGGTTGAGGGAGATGGCACCAGCAGCAGCAGGACGGCGTGGTGTTGATGGAGCTGCAGTACTCCGGCAGAGCTTCGCTAAGCACTATGGAGGTTGAGGAGGTGTTGGGGAGGGAGAAGGAGGCAACCAAAGGCCGAGGCGTTCAGGTATGAAGTCCCTCCTCTCCCCCACTATATATAGGGGTGCCAAGGGGGGGTGGCCGGCCCTAGGAGATCCAATCTCCTAGGGGGTGCGGCGGCCTAGGGGGGGTTTTCCTCCCCCCAAAGGCACCTAGGAGGTGCCTTACCCTCCTAGGACTCTTTCCCCCTTAAACCCTAGGCGCATGGGCCTATGTGGGGCTGGTGCCCTTGGCCCATTAGGCCAAGGCGCACCCCATTACAGCCCATGTGGCCCCCCGGGACAGGTGGACCCACCCGGTGGACCCCCGGGACCCTTCCGGTGGTCCCGGTACAATACCGATAACCCCGAAACTTGTCCCGATGCCCGAAACAAGACTTCCCATATATAAATCTTTACCTCCAGACCATTCCGGAACTCCTCGTGACGTCCGGGATCTCATCCGGGACTCCGAACAACATTCGGGTTACTGCATATACATATCCCTACAACCCTAGCGTAACTGAACCTTAAGTGTGTAGACCCTACGGGTTCGGGAGACAAGCAGACATGACCGAGACGACTCTCCGGTCAATAACCAACAGCGGGATCTGGATACCCATGTTGGCTCCCACATGCTCCACGATGATCTCATCGGATGAACCACGATGTCGAGGATTCAATCAACCCCGTACGCTATTCCCTTTGTCTATCGATATGTTACTTGCCCGAGATTCGATCGTCGGTATCCCAATACCTCGTTCAATCTCGTTACCGGCAAGTCACTTTACTCGTACCGTAATGCATGATCCCGTGACCAAACACTTGGTCACTTTGAGCTCATTATGATGATGCATTACTGAGTGGGCCCAGTGATACCTCTCCGTCATACGGAGTGACAAATCCCAGTCTTGATCCATGTCACCCAACAGACACTTTCGGAGATACCCGTAGTCTACCTTTATAGTCACCCAGTTACGTTGTGACGTTTGGCATACCCAAAGCACTCCTACGGTATCCGGGAGTTACACGATCTCATGGTCTAAGGAAAAGATACTTTGACATTGCAAAACTCTAGCAAACGAACTATACGATCTTGTGCTATGTTTAGGATTGGGTCTCGTCCATCACATCATTCTCCCAATGATGTGATCTCGTTATCAATGACATCCAGTGTCCATAGTCAGGAAACCATGACTATCTGTTGATCAATGAGCTAGTCAACTAGAGGCTCACTAGGGACATGTTGGTGTCTGTTATTCACACATGCATTACGATTTCCGGATAACACAATTATAGCATGAATAAAGACAATTATCATGAACAAGGAAATATAATAATAATGCTTTTATTATTGCCTCTAGGGCATATTTCCAACAGTTATGTACCTAGGGTAGGGTCATGGACCTATCTAGGATACCATACCCAAGGACATCCTTAGACGAAGCTATCTTCCAGTCGACCAAGTGTCTGGTCACGGGATCATGCACCATCGACGGCCGCCATTCGCTTATCTGCCGGCAGACCATCGACGGTGCAGATCCGAGCGGCTAGAGGACGAGCCACTACCTGCATGTGGCCTTGCGGCCCTGCTAGGGCCTTCCGGCAAGGTGCCCGGCCAGTCCATGGCGCGGCCCGGTCTCCCACAGCCGTGCGAGCTCAAGACCGACCGGATCCGCCCCAAATCCGGCCGGCGGGTGCGCAAACAAGGTGGTCATGCTTGGGTAGCTCGGCGGCGACGAGAGGAAGGGGCTGGGGAAGCGCGCGTCCAAGTTGCACGGCTGCAATGGCAGCGGGCGCCGGCGGCGGCGAGGGGGGAGAGGGGAAGAGTGGGGAAGAGTGGAGTGGATGCGGTCGGAGGGAGGGAGGGGGCGGATAAAAAAGGCCCGTCCTGTGCCACCTGATGATGTTATGTACCTAGGGTAGGGTCATGGACCTATCTAGGATACCATACCCAAGGACATCCTTAGACGAAGCTATCTTCCAGTTGACCAAGAGAGGCTCCACTCGACCAAGAGAGACTCCACTCGACCGGCTAGAAGACACTCGACCATGAAGACGCACTCGACCGTCAGAAGTTCAGGATCTACTCAGTATCCAAACGGTCTGTAATTAAGTAGTCTTAATGGTCATGATGACACTTTATGTAGGGCGTTTGAAGAGACCCCAGTGAGGTCGACAACCCAGGAAGTTCTCGCACATGGACACAAAGGCAGCAAGATAGGCGATGGAGTTGGGAGTGAAATGGTGGAGTTGCGCCCCGAAGAAATTCAGAAACCCCCGGAAGAAAACACTCGGCGGCAGAGAAAAACCACGGTCTACGTGAGTGGCTAAGAGAACACACTCACCCTCCTGCGGCTGCGGTTGACACTCGGTCCCCGGAAGCCTCGCTGACCCGTGGGGGATCAGTCCATCATTGGCCAGGTCATTGAGATCTTTCTCAGTGATGGTCGAGCGGATCCAATCCCCTTGGACCCAACCCTTCGGCATGCGGGACCTTGACGAAGATCCGCCCGGACTGGACGGTCTCCCCTTCGCTTGCCCCGTCGCCGTCGCCTTCTTCGCGTGCTCTAGGGCCGCCGTCTTCTCCTTCACCATTGTCGCCGGCGAAGCGCGCGAGGAGTGGATAGGCGGAGGCGAGAGCAGGCGCAGTGGGCGGAGGCAAAGAGGGAAGAGAGAAGAATGGGGAGGCACTGTTCAAAAAACCCTCCCCCGGCGCTTTATATAAGGGCACTTCCGAGTGGCTGACAAGTGGGTCCAGGCGATCCTGTCACATCCCGAAACAGTCGCGCACGCACGATACGTGGCGAAAAAGGCGGCGCAAAAATCGAGGCGACCACGCCCTATCCCATCCGATTGCCGCGGTCCGCCCCGCTTCGCGCACTTCCCAAATCTCGGATCCCGCAAAATCCGCTAACAGCAGATCAATCTGTCAGGCGATATCTTTCCCGTGATCCGTCGCTCGGAAGTTCACCAAAGTTCAAAAGTTCACTCGACAGAAGACAAGAATGGATCAAGGCGACTGAAGTAAAAGTTGACGCCAACGCCGAAAGAAAAATCACCGGTCCAAGATACGACATAATCAAAGCACAGGAAATAAGTCGGAGAAAATCATCAACTCCTTCCTCACTCGAACCTCAATCCATTCGGGGGCTAATGATGATGTTATGTACCTAGGGTAGGGTCATGGACCTATCTAGGATACCATACCCAAGGACATCCTTAGACGAAGCTATCTTCCAGTCGACCAAGAGAGGCTCCACTCGACCAAGAGAGACTCCACTCGACCGGCTAGAAGACACTCGACCATGAAGACGCACTCGACCGTCAGAAGTTCAGGATCTACTCTGTATCCAAACGGTCTGTAATTAAGTAGTCTTAATGGTCATGATGACACTTTATGTAGGGTGTTACCAGTAACGTCCGGCCTTAATGTACTTTAACCCTCTACTACGTGGGTAGGCTGGGGTCCTGGCGTCCTCTATATAAGCCACCCCCTCCACTGGTAGAAGGGTTGGCACCCCTGTAACTCATATACACATAATCTAGTCGACCGCCTCCGGGCTCCGAGACGTAGGGCTATTACTTCCTCAGAGAAGGACCTGAACTCGTAAAAACACTTGTGTGTACAACTACTCCATAGCTAGGATCTTGCCTCTCCATACCTACCCCCCATTCTACTGTCAGACATAGAACCACGACAGTTGGCGCCCACCGTGGGGCAGGTGTCTTAGCGACTTTTTTTGGAGAAGGTGCAATTTGTCCGATCGCCTTCATCATGGTTTCCGGCGGAGCTCTAGTCGAGGGCCGCGAGATCCGTCTCGGGGCGCTCGCTTTCATCGCCGACGACTCCGCTTGGCTCTAGGAGGCACCACTCGACATCGAAGCGCTCCCCGTTCGCGGGGCGACGCACTTTCTGGCGTCTGTCCGCGGCTTCTTGCTGCGGTAGCCGTCGACCCCATACCGGTCGACTCCTGCGCCGTCCTCCCTCCCTGTCTCCCGCCAGCACAAGCGCTCCGGTCGGTCGAGGCTCCAGCGATGGGTGAGGCACGCAGTGGCTCGCCAATCGGCCACCACCCAAGTCGCGGCAATTGAGCCTGATGAATCTCTCTACGGCCTGTTCGACTGGCTCCGTAGAGACTGCATCCGAGTGCGATAGCAGTGATCCAGCGGCGGAGGTCCTGATGGTCAACGGGCCTCGTAGTCCTCCCGGTTTCCCCCGCGATGACGGGATGGACGACGGAGGCGACCCTGCTCAAGCCCACGAAGAGTATCAGCCCGAGCCGCTCACTTCTCAGCAGAGGGAAGAACTTCGCCGTCGGAACATGGATGCCCTGCATACTCCCATTGCAGGAGAAACTCCTGAGGCTCGTGCCCTGGAAGAGGCGCGTTTAGCCAACCTGGCTGAACGCACTCGACTGGAGAACCTCCAGAGAGCACTCGACGAGCGTGCGCGTCAACGAGTGACCAACTCCAACCGACGTCAACTCTTTCCGCAACCAACTCAGGTATATCGAACCCCAATTCAGAATTTGGCAGCTGCAGCCCGTATAGCGGAGTCAATTCAGCCCTCTCAGTCAGAGGCTGGGAGAGGCTTGATGCAGATCAGAGATTTGCTCCGGGCGGAAGGAGATCAGAATTCAGCTGTGTCACAGTCGCGCAACAGGATTCACAGTCGATCCGTCGCTGTGAATACTGTTTAGTCGGCTCACAGTCCAAGGTCGCCTCCGAGGCGCGTGAGACGTGAAGGCCGGCAGGACCACTATGATGATCGATTTGATCGTGATGACAGGCATCGAGTGCTCACTCCTCCCCCGAGGGGTGGGTCTAACGCCCATCGGCAGCAAGATGACAGACGCCAGCTCAGTGTTGGGCGGAGAGCCCCGGTCGACCCCAGAGAGCCAGGCTTTGATGCGAGATCCATCATCGTGCAAGGTTTGGTCGACCGGAACAGAGCTCATAGAGGTGGCCATGACAGAGATGTGCCCACAAGCAGCCGAGTCCACGTTTCAGGTCCAGAATGCTTTAGCAGAGCCATCAGAGCCGCAGTGATACCCCCCAACTTCAGGTTGGCGACTGGAGTGAGTAAATTCACCGGAGAGTCTAAGCCTGAAACTTGGCTTGAAGACTACCGGGTGGCTGTTCAGATTGGTGGCGGTAATGATGAGGTGGCCATGAAGCATTTGCCACTTATGCTAGAGGGTTCAGCTAGGGCGTGGTTGAATCAGTTAGCTCCTAGCAGCATTTACACTTGGGAAGATCTTTCCCGAGTGTTCGTCAGGACGTTCGAGGGAACTTGCAAGCGACCGGCCGGATTGACAGAGCTGCAAGTTTTTGTACAAAAGTCGAGTGGAACTCTAAGAGATTACATCCAGAGATGGATCACTTTGCATCATACTATAGAGAACGTGTCAGACCATCAAGCGGTCTGCGCCTTCAAGGATGGTGTCAAGAACAGAGAGTTGAGCCTGAAGTTTGGTCGAACTGGAGATATGACCCTGAGTCGGATGATGGAAATAGCCATCAAGTACACCAATGGCGAAGAAGAGGACCGACTCCGGAGTGGCAAGTACAAGCCGAGTCAGTCGGATAAAGGAAACTCCAGTCGGAAGCAAAAGCGGAAGGCCGAGCCAGCTGCTCCTGGAGAGGCTCTGGCCGTGACTCAGGGCAAATTCAAAGGGAAGCCCAAAGGATCTTGGAACCCCAAGAAGGTAAAAGATAAGGAAGGTAATGACGTGATGGATCTACCGTGTCATATACACACGAAGAAAGACGAAGAGGGTAACTTCATCTATCCAAAGCATACCACTTGCCAGTGCCGGCTCATAATCCAGCAGTTTCAGGGGAACAACCGAAGGACAAAGAGAAGGAGTCGGACAAGGCTGAGGACAAGGAGGACAGTGATGGAGAGTACCCTCATGTCAACTCCACTCTGATGATTTTTGCCGATGTAGAGAGCAAAAGTCGACTGAAAGTGATCAACCGTGAGGTCAATATGGTCGCCCCGGCGACATCAAACTATCTGAGATGGTCGCAAACTCCCATTACTTTCGACCAGTCTGATCATCCTACTCACATTGCCACCCCTGGGAGGCAAGCGCTGGTGGTCGACCCAGTCGTCGAAGGCACTCGACTGACGAAGGTATTGATGGATGGCGGCAGTGGATTGAATATACTGTATGCAGAGACACTCAAGGGAATGGGCATTCCGATGTCCAGGCTCAGTTCCAGCAACATGAGTTTTCACGGAGTCATCCCAGGAAAGAAGGCTGAGTCACTCGGCCAAATAGCTCTAGATGTAGTGTTCGGCGACTCGAAGCATTTCCGCAAAGAGAAGCTGACATTTGAAGTCGTGGATTTCCGAAGCGCCTACCACGCTATTTTGGGAAGGCCAGCCTATGCACGCTTCATGGCTCGACCATGTTATGTGTACCTCAAGTTAAGATGCCTGGCCCCAAAGGCGTGATCACCATCACTGGCAGCCGGAAGAAGGCAGAAGAGTGTTTCCAGAAAGGCTCAAAGATTGCGGATGACCAGATAACGGTGGTAGAGCTGGAGGAATACAAGAAGAATGCAGATCCAAGTGATTTGCTGCGGGCCAAGAAGCCCGCCACAGAGTCAGCATTTCAGTCGTCCGGGGAGACGAGGCCAGTTCATATCCACCCGACTGACCCCAATGCAGCTTCGACCCATATTTCCACAACACTCGACTCTAAATAGGAAGAAGCGCTCATCCAGTTCCTCCGTGAGAACTGGGACATCTTTGCATGGAAGCCAGCTGACATGCCGGGTGTTCCCAGGGGGCTGGCTGAGCATCGCCTTAGAGTCGACTCAAAAGTGAAACCCGTTAAAGAACATCTTCGACGGTCCGCCGTTCAGAAGAAAAAAGCCATTGGCGAGGAGGTGGCTCGACTCCTTGCAGCAGAGTTCATCCGAGAGATATACCACTCCGAGTGGCTCGCCAATGTCGTCATGGTCCCCAAGAAGGACAACTCACTTCGTATGTGCATTGATTTCAAACACATCAATCGGGCCTGCCCGAAAGATCATTTTCCTCTCCCACGCATCGACCAAATTGTCGACTCGACCGCAGGGTGCGAGAGATTGTCTTTTTTAGACGCTTATTCCGGGTATCATCAGATCCGTCTGTATGGACCCGACGAAATCAAAACAGCTTTCATCACTCCATTCGGGTGCTTCTGCTATATCACCATGCCATTCGGCCTCAAGAATGCCGGAGCCACGTTCATGAGAATGATTCAAAAGTGTTTACTCACTCAAATCAGTCGGAATATGGAAGCGTACATGGATGATATCGTGGTCAAGTCGCGAAAAGGTTCCGACCTATTGACTGACCTAGCCGAAACATTTGCCAATCTCAGAAGGTATGATATCAAGCTCAATCCATCGAAGTGCACATTCGGAGTACCTGGCGAAAAGTTACTCGGTTTTCTTGTTTCAGAACGAGGAATCGATGCTAACCCAGAAAAAGTTGGCACCATACTCCGAATGAAGCACCCTGTGCGTGTGCACGACGTCCAGAAGCTTACTGGATGCTTGGCCGCTTTAAGTCGATTCATTTCTCGCCTCGGTGAAAAGGTATTGCCCCTTTACCGACTGATGAAGAAGGCAGACAAGTTCGAGTGGACTCCAGAAGCTGATGCAACGTTCGCCGAGTTAAAAACTCTGCTCTCCACCCAGCCGGTGCTTGCTGCTCCAATCAGCAAAGAGCCTCTGTTGCTTTATATTGCAGCCACAGGACAAGTCGTCAGTACAGTACTTACGGTCGAGCGGGAAGAAGAAGGGAAAGCCTTCAAAATTCAGCGCCCAGTGTATTATCTCTCTGAAGTATTGACCCCATCGAAGCAAAGATACCCTCATTATCAGAAGCTCGTATATGGGATCTACATGACCATGAAGAAGGTTGCTCATTATTTCTCTGATCATGACATTACAGTCGTCAGCGACGCACCATTGTCAGAAATTCTGCATAACAGAGATGCAACTGGTCGAGTGGCTAAATGGGCAATTGAACTCCTTCCCCTTGATGTCAAATTCGAGGCAAAGAAAGCCATTAAGTCCCAGGCTATAGCAGATTTCCTTGCCGAGTGGATTGAGCAACAACAGCCGACTCAAGTTCACTCGAAGCATTGGACCATGTTCTTTGATGGCTCTAAGATGTTAAATGGTTCTGGTGCTGGGGTTGTTTTGGTTTCCCCCCGAGAAGACAAGCTCAGATATGTACTCCAGATCCACTTTGATTCCTCCAACAATGAAGCAGAATATGAAGCACTCTTGTATGGGTTGCGCATGGCCATTTCACTTGGCGTCCGTCGCCTTATGGTTTATGGCGACTCGGATTTGGTGGTCAATCAGGTGATGAAGGAGTGGGACATTAGAAGCCCAGCAATGACTGGATACTGCAATGCAGTGAGGAAGCTCGAAAAGAAGTTCGAAGGGTTAGAGCTCCACCACATACCCCAACTGAAAAATCAAGCAGCTGACGATCTGGCGAAGATAGGATCCAAGAGAGAAGCCATCCCCAGTGATGTGTTCTTGGAGCATATCCACACTCCGTCAATCGTAGAAGACCCTTTTACCGATGAAGCTCCGCAACCTAAGAGTATTATGGACCCGACTGAGGTTGAAGTCCCAGCAGTGGTCGACCTGATCATGGAAGTTCTAGTGATCACTCCAGATTGGACAGTACCATACATCGCGTATATCTTGAGGAAAGAACTCCCGGAGGACAAAGAAGAGGCTCGACAGATCGTCCGCCGATCTAAGGCCTTTACCGTGATAAGAGAACATTTGTATAGAGAAAGCGCGACTGGAGTTGGTCAGAAATGCATAACACCGGAGGAAGGTCGAATAATCCTTGATGACATCCACTCGGGGACCTGTGGCCATCATGCGTCCTCTCGGACCATCGTGACCAAAGCATACCGAGCCGGATTTTATTGGCCAAGAGCGAATGAAATGGCGAAGGAGATAGTCGACAAGTGCGAGGGATGCCAATTTTACTCCAATATGTCACACAAGCCCGCGTCAGCTTTGAAGACTATACCACTCGTCTGGCCCTTTGCAGTGTGGGGTTTGGATATGGTCGGTCCTTTGAGAACAGGCAGAAGCGGTTTTACCCATGTGCTGGTAGCAGTCGACAAGTTCACTAAGTGGATCGAAGCTAAACCCATCAAGAACCTCGATGCCGGTACTGCTGTCAGCTTCATCAGAGAATTAATATTCAGATATGGGGTTCCGCACAGCATCATCATTGACAACGGGTCAAACTTCGACTCTGAAAAGTTCAGAGCTTTCTGCACATCTCAAGGCACGCGAGTCGACTATGCTTCAGTTGCTCACCCACAGTCGAATGGACAAGCAGAACGAGCCAACGGTTTGATTCTCAAAGGGTTGAAACCCCGTTTGATGCGTGATCTTAAGCATGCGGCTGGTGCATGGGTCGACGAACTTCCCTCAGTGCTTTGGGGGTTAAGGACCACGCCCAACCGGTCGACTGGAAGAACTCCATTCTTCTTGGTCTACGGAGTTGAAGCAGTCTTGCCGAGTGACCTTCTCCACAATGCTCCCCGAGTCGAGCTCTACACTGAAGCTGAAGCAGAACAAGCGCGGCAGGATGCAGTCGACCTTCTAAAGGAAGAGAGGGAGATGGCTCTGATCAGATCAACCATTTACCAACAAGACTTGCATCGCTTCCACGCCAAAAACGTGAAGAGTTGAGCCTTCCAAGAAGGAGATTTAGTTCTCCGAGTGGATCAGCAGAAACCACACAAGCTTGCTCCTTCTTGGGAAGGTCCCTTCATCGCCACCAAGGTTCTAAGCATACCGTCTTTACAATGTCGAACATCAGATCGATGAGCCCCGAGCTTGGAACGTGGAGCTTCTCCACCCCTTTTACACCTAAGTATTCACTCGGATGAGTTGTAATAAAAGTACTTCTGTAGTTTATTTATCAAACACAAGAGCTTTATAATCTTCCCAGTCATCGTTATTTCTTTTGTCCACTCAAAACAATCCCCCAGTGGGTGGCTTGGCTGCGAATCCGATTCGCCCAAGTCTGTAAAAAAAAATCCTAACCGAGTGGTGAGCCAGGCTCCCACACGAAGGCTTAGCTGTGAAATCCGTTTCGCCTAAGATAAACAAAATCCTACCGAGTGGTAAGCCAGCCTTCCACTCAGAGGCTTAGCTGCAGTCCAAGTACTCGCCTAAGATAAATAAAATCCTACCGAGTGGTAAGCCAGCCTTCCACTCGGAGGCTTAGCTGCAGTCCAAGTACTCGCCTAAGATAAATAAAATCCTACTGAGTGGTAAGCCAGCCTTCCACTCGGAGGCTTAGCTGCAGTCCAAGTACTCGCCTAAGATAAACAAAATCCTGTCGAGTGGTAAGCTAGCCTTCCACTCGGAGGCTTAGCTGCAGTCCAAGTACTTGCCTAAGATAAACAAAATCCTGTCGAGTGGTAAGCCAGCCTTCCACTCGGAGGCTTAGCTGCAGCATTGCGCTCGCCTAAGTACAAATACAATGTGCGCTTCGCAAAGAGGACGAGGTGCAGGTCGACTGCTACCCTCTCCTTCCGAGCTACGCCACAAGTACAACGTGCGCTCTGCAAGGAGGACGAGGTGCAGGTCGACTTCTACCCACTCCTTCCGAGCCACGCCACTAATACGAAATCCTACCGAGTGGAGAGCAAACTTCCCACTCGGGGGCTTAGCTGCAGCCCAGCGCTCGCCTAAGTATCTGAAATCCTACCGAGTGGAGAGCAAACCTTCCCCTCGGGGGCTTAGCTGCAGCCCAGTGCTCGCCTAAGTATCTGAAATCCTACCGAGTGGAGAGCAAACCTCCCACTCGGGGGCTTAGCTGCAGCCCAGTGCTCGCCTAAGTATCTAAAATCCTACCGAGTGGAGAGCAAACCTCCCACTCGGAGGCTTAGCTACAGCCCAGTGCTCGCCTAAGTATCTAAAATCCTACCGAGCGGAGAGCAAACCTCCCGCTCGGGGGCTTAGCTGCAGCCCAGCGCTCGCCTAAGTATCTGAAATCCTACCGAGTGGAGAGCAAACCTCCCACTCGGGGGCTTAGCTGCAGCCCAGTGCTCACCTAAGTATCTAAAATCCTACCGAGTGGAGAGCAAACCTCCCACTCGGGGGCTTAGCTGCAGCCTAGTGCTCGCCTAAGTATCTAAAATCCTACCGAGTGGAGAGCAAACCTCCCACTCGGAGGCTTAGCTGCATCCCAGTGCTCGCCTAATTATCCAAAATCCTACCGAGTGGAGAGCAAACCTCTCACTCGGGGGCTTAGCTGCAGCCCAGTGCTCGCCTAAGTGTATTGGGGGACAAGTCGATTGCAATGAGCGCCTCGCTTTAACCTGCAAAAGACACCTCAAACCAAATGCAAACATATTCAACGTCGAATCCAAGTTCGGATAACACCTAACGGAACCGAAAGTGCTCGGGCGCTAAGCCTGTTAAGGTTTGTCGGTTACAAAACTCACTCGGCATACCGAGGCAAATTTAAAGTATCAAGCTCAGAAGTTTTTTACCCCTCCTGTGGAGGGCTGGAAGGTGCAACAAACTCGTCCAGATCAATTGCATCTGCAATCCGAGTGGCAGCAGCAATGAAGGTCTCCATGAAAGATCTGAAATCGTGCTTCTTGGTATTAGCCACCCTAAGAGCCACCAGCTTGTCCTCTCGTGCATCCTTGCAGTGAACGCGGACCAGAGACAGAGCAACATCCGCACCGCACCTGGCCGAAGACTTCTTCCCCTCCTGCACTCGACTTGGGACCTCGTTCAGTCGATTCATCAGAGACTCGAGGTTGTTCTGGAGTGTTTCTCTTGGCCAGAGTGTTGTGTCGATGCGAGAAGTTGCGACCTTCAACCGTGCGAGATAATTGATGACAGCAGCAACACGAGATTCCAGCCGGAGCACATTCATGGCGACTTCATCTTTCACGGGAGAGTTGATGGGATCCAGGTTTACTTCCAGTCGACCAGTCTCCTCTTCAAAGTTCTGACAGAACTCTGCAAGCACAGCCACTGAGTCAAGACAAACAGTCGGAGGTTACAATTAAAATATTTGTTTGAGACAAAGTATTACCTTCAAGCATGAGGAACAACTTCTTGGTGAGTCCACCCAGATAAGCCTCTAGATCGTTCTTCTTTCTCTTCAACTCACTGGCCTTGTCATTCAGGGTGGTCTTGTCACTTTTCAGTCGACTGACCTCCTGGTTGGCAGCATCAAGAGCAGCTTTCAGATTGGTGTTTTCTTCTTCAAGCTTGGTCACTGAAGACAGCTTCTCATCAGCAAGGCTGGTCTTCTCTAAAGCAGTTTTTTTGCATCTCAGCCAAGTCAAGCTCTTGCTTCTTCAGAGCATCCCTCACTTTGTCTGCAAAGTTACAGTGAGGTTAGATTCGGAAACAAGTAAGAGGCAAAGGCAGTCGTCAAAGGCCTCACCAAGCATACCTTTAGCTTCCTCCTTCGCCTTCGTTAAGTTCTCTTGGGCCAGTTTCAGATCGAGCTCGAGCTGAATGTGTTTGTTGTCCAACTCAGTATAACGAGCCGCAAGGTCACAGGATTTCTACAAAGAACCAATCGACAGATGTCAAAGACAATTCACTTCTGAGTGAGTAAGGACAAATCATAGCGTTTCTAAGACTGCGGCCGAATACAAACATTCGACCATAGTCTCGGGGACTACACCCAGTGGGTGCACTCAGCGTGCCCCCACTAGTTTCATCAGTTAGAGTCGACCAGTCGACCAACAAAAAAAAAGATGTTCTTCAGACTATAGTCGACTGCCAGCAGTCGACCACAGTCTCGGGGACTACACCCAGTGGGTGCACTCAACGTGCCCCACCGGTCTATGATCTATTCGACCTAGTCGAGTAAGGAAAAAACTTAAAGCCTATGGTCGACTGCCAGCAGTCGACCATAGCCTTGGGGACTACACCCAGTGGGTGCACTCAGCGTGCCCCCACTAATCCGGAATTTCAATCGACACACCCAGTGGGTGTAGGAAAAACTCGAAGAATTTCAGAAAGAAGAGTTTTCAGATATCATATCTTAACAGAACAGGCAGTGACCGACTGACCTGAACATTACTCTGAAGAGCCGAACTGGCGTCATAGGCTGCCTGGCTGGCTTCTCGTATTGCCTTCACTTGCTCCATCATGACCCCCGCTTGGTGTATTGCTTCTTTAGCAGCACTAGCTTCATCTTCTAGAACGGGGTAGGTGGAGAAAAGCGAGGGCTGAGCAGCACTCGACGACGGAGGACGAACACTCGTCAACGGCACCGCAAAGGTTACGGTAGGCCGAGTGACATTGTCTCCTTCCACGACCAACGTCTCGGGTGCTGGCACATCCTGAGTCGCCTTGCCAGCAGACGCTTTCTTGTTCCTCCTCTGCCTTGGTGGTTCTTCATCGTCGTCGTCAGGAAGGTCAATAACAATGTTAGATGAAGCTGCAGAAAGAATCAAAATTAGAGACAATAAGTCAGTCGTCTGAAAACGGCATCACAAGAGTCATACTAGGTTTTGAGGTAGCAGCATCCTCCATCTCGTGGTCTTCAGCCCTGGCCGAAGTATTAGAAGTAGCAGCACTGCAGTTCCGGAAGTCAGTCGATTGACCCATGAGTCGACCAAGAGCAAGTTCATGAAACGGGGAAAACTCAAGACTACCATTACCCTGAGATAGTGGGGATCACCATCTTCATCTTCGGCAAGACCTTCGCAGGTTTCGACGGTGCCACTCGAGATTGCTTCGGAGCCTTCTCAGTCGGCGCCGGAGAAGTAGTTCGAGGGCGCTTAGTCGACTGGGTAGCGGTCGCGACCCCCTTACCACGCTCAGTCGCGGGATCATGGACAAGCTTCGAGAGTCTTTCCGAGTGGGGAGGTGCAGCTTGCTCCTCCTCCTCTTCTTCCTCCTCATCAGAGTCTTCAGCCTCATCGTCGTCGTCAGCATCCGAATCCCACTCCTCCGGGCTTTCGCCCCCACTTCCCTCCTCCTCTTCAGTCGGCGTCTGCGCTCCATTGGGCATCGAGTATAACTCCGTGGTGGCCTATCAAGCAACAAAGCAAAACAAGGATCACTCGACCAATTCACAGCGAAGCAGAACTAATAAAGCAAGATTGCGATTGGAAATAAATGGCCATACCGTGTCCGGCGTGTAGGTACAGTCGAGTGGTGGGATCCTCCTGGCCCCTCGAGGGTTGTCCTTATTCCCCATGATCGCGGTCACCCACCTCTCCAGTGTGGCGTCGTCGACCGCCTCTGGATGGACCCGAGTGGTGTCCTCGGTCCCACAATACAGCCACATCGGATGGCCTCGGTACTGAAGTGGTTGGATGCGCCGCCTAAGGAAGACCTCCAGAAGATCCATACCCGTCACTCCTTCTCTAACGAGTTGGACTACACGCTCCATCAGCATTTTCACCTGAACTTTCTCCTCAGGAAGCACTTTCAAAGAAGAATGTTTGTCCACTCGGTCCATGGAAAACGGAGGGAGACCAGTCGACTGCCCCGGCGTCGACTCGTCCTGGCAGTAGAACCAAGTCGACTGCCACCCTCTGACCGACTCAGGAAGGGTCATGGCTGGGAAAGTACTCTTATTCCTCATCTGGATCCCAAGACCACCACACATCTGGATAACCTTAGTCCTCTCATCGTCCGGACTCGCCTTTTTCACTGTCTGTGAGCGACAGGTGAATATGTGCTTGAAGAGACCCCAGTGAGGTCGACAACCCAGGAAGTTCTCGCACATGGACACAAAGGCAGCAAGATAGGCGATGGAGTTGGGAGTGAAATGGTGGAGTTGCGCCCCGAAGAAATTCAGAAACCCCCGGAAGAAAACACTCGGCGGCAGAGAAAAACCACGGTCTACGTGAGTGGCTAAGAGAACACACTCACCCTCCTGCGGCTGCGGTTGACACTTGGTCCCCGGAAGCCTCGCTGACCCGTGGGGGATCAGTCCGTCATTGGCCAGGTCATTGAGATCTTTCTCAGTGATGGTCGAGCGGATCCAATCCC
This sequence comes from Triticum turgidum subsp. durum, assembly GCA_900231445.1. Classification (NCBI taxonomy): domain Eukaryota; kingdom Viridiplantae; phylum Streptophyta; class Magnoliopsida; order Poales; family Poaceae; genus Triticum; species Triticum turgidum. Next base: position 670,322,564 of record LT934112.1, on the reverse strand, counting down.
CTTGGACCCAACCCTTCGGCATGCGGGACCTTGACGAAGATCCGCCCGACTGGACGGTCTCCCCTTCGCTTGCCCCGTCGTCGTCGCCTTCTTCGCGCGCTCTAGGGCCGCCGTATTCTCCTTCACCATTGTCGCCGGCGAAGCGCGCGAGGAGTGGATAGGCGGAGGCGAGAGCAGGCGCAGTGGGCGGAGGCAAAGAGGGAAGAGAGAAGAATGGGGAGGCACTGTTCAAAAAACCCTCCCCCGTCGCTTTATATAAGGGCACTTCCGAGTGGCTGACGAGTGGGTCCAGGCGATCCTATCACATCCCGAAACAGTCGCGCACGCACGATACGTGGCGAAAAAGGCGGCGCGGAAATCGAGGCGACCACGCCCTATCCCATCCGATTGCCGCGGTCCGCCCCGCTTCGCGCGCTTCCCAAATTTCGGATCCCGCAAAATCCGCTAACAGCAGATCAATCTGTCAGACGATATCTTTCCCGCGATCCGTCGCTCGGAAGTTCACCAAAGTTCAAAAGTTCACTCGACAGAAGACAAGAATGGATCAAGGCGACTGAAGTAAAAGTTGACGCCAACGCCGAAAGAAAAATCGCCGGTCCAAGATATGACATAATCAAAGCACAGGAAATAAGTCGGAGAAAATCATCAACTCCTTCCTCACTCGAACCTCAATCCATTTGGGGGCTAATGATGATGTTATGTACCTAGGATAGGGTCATGGACCTATCTAGGATACCATACCCAAGGACATCCTTAGACGAAGCTATCTTCCAGTCGACCAAGAGAGGCTCCACTCGACCAAGAGAGACTCCACTCGACCGGCTAGAAGACACTCGACCATGAAGACGCACTCGACCGTCAGAAGTTCAGGATCTACTCTATATCCAAACGGTCTGTAATTAAGTAGTCTTAATGGTCATGATGACACTTTATGTAGGGCGTTACCAGTAACGCCCGGCCTTAATGTACTTTAACCCTCTGCTACGTGGGTAGGCTGGGGTCCTGGCGTCCTCTATATAAGCCACCCCCCTCCACTGGTAGAAGGGTTGGCACCCCTGTAACTCATATACACATAATCTAGTCGACCGCCTTCGGGCTCCGAGACGTAGGCCTATTACTTCCTCAGAGAAGGGCCTGAACTCGTAAAAACACTTGTGTGTACAACTACTCCATAGCTAGGATCTTGCCTCTCCATACCTACCCCACATTCTACTATCAGACTTAGAACCACGACACCACCGACGGGCGGGCCAGGGGAGGACACGCGCAGACGACCCGCGCGTCTGCATGGTGTCCGTTTCACCCCAAAAATCGGCGCAAACTTGGGCCGCGGATGGGTCAAAAGCGAACACAAAACGAACAAAAATCCGTTTGCGCCCGCGCGCTGGGCCGTCTCGTTTGTCCCTTTTATCCCAAATGAACGGGGATAGACAGGATAGGGTCACGCGGTGAAGTTGGCCTAACTAGCTCAGGCGCGCATGTCGACCGCCGGCCGGCCGGGATGCTAGCGGGGAAAACCACGCGCTCATGCATTGCCGACAGTTGACATGTCGCGCACGTACGGCGGTCCGGCAGCAGCAGAGCATGCATGCGCCTTCCCTGCGGTCGCGCGCGCGCCGTCGTTGAGCATCGATCCCGACAGCATGCATGCATGGCTGCACCGTACGTGCGTCCACCGATTCGTTGCGGCCGCGCGACATGAACGGATATCCTGACTGTGCAAATATGTACAACGATAATCTACGCGGATCTTGGGAGCATGGGGACAATGCATCTGAAATGGAAAAACAATTTTTTTTTTAAAAAGTGTATTTTTTTGAAATATCCTGATAACAAACATGATCTAGCTTGATATTTACTTCGTTCTGTTTTACTAGTCTCCTCCGTAGTTCTGGTCATGTTCTACACGTAGCAAAATTAATATCAATGGAAACTTCATTCAAATGCGAATCCAATAATATTTTTTATGACATGAATTAACTTTTGTAGTCAAATATCATGGTCAAACTTGCACATAAAATATATTTTTATTTTTTAGAACAAAGGCTCAAGAAGAGCCCGGTTCTGAATTAACAACCATCAACCGGCCAGGCAATACAGAGAACCAACAAGGCAAACAAAGAAGAAAAAGATAAAAAGGACTGATGGAGCAGCTTACAACGCAACACACACTAACAAGCACAAAAATCGGAAAATGAAGCAGAGCTTGCTAATGTCGCTGCCCACTACAACTAAGGGCCAGGACAGCTAGACAGAGTAGATAGCCAAGGATCAGCCGGCTGCTAAGGGCAGGACCAAGATTGTGTCTGTAACATTGGGCGGAGAAGGGACAACTCCTACCTCCTCAGATGCCGAAGAGGGCCCCTACCCTCTCGTCCTGGCTCGAGGACGCCGCACCGTTGGCAAGAGGGACGCTCACCCGAGAGCTAGGATAGGAGCCGGCTTCACAGCCACTCGTGAAGAACACGTCGCCTCACCTGCACGAAGCCAAAAACACACCACGCCAGCTACAACGCCACCGCCCGCGGACACCCAGCAAAGAGGGAAAGCCACTTGGGGCAATCTAAGAGGATGAAACAGCACCGAGCCAAGCCACATCAGCGAGCATCACGAGAGCAAAATCAGTCGCCGCAGAGAAGAACCGGGTACTCAACAACACGGCTGCCAGCCACGCCGGAGAGAAACCACCAAAGGGGACGCCGGATCTGCAAATCATGGCATCGCTAGCCGCTGTAGAGAGGACAAACCAGCTGCCAGACTCCTCCACACCAAGGCAACACTCACCCAAACCTGCAGCATCCCCAGGCGGCGTCTCCATGGAGAACACGACGCACAAGGCGACGCCGCCGCCCAATCCGGGGAGGATTTTGAGCTTTCGCTCGGGAGCAAGGTAGGGGGTGGGCAAGGAGGGTCCTCAACGGTGCCTCCGGGAAGGAAAGCGGCGCCCTTGGGCGTCGCCGCCGCCGAGGCCGGACCAACCGGCCTAGGGTTTCCCCCGGACCCAGACCAGAGCCACCAGCACCTCACCAGCCAGCGCGCCATCAGCCAAGGCCGCCGGACACCATGGATGGGGAGGAGGAGTGAGCCATAGAGGTGGAGGAGTCATACCTTCAGATCTGGCGAAGAAGAAGGCTTCCCGCCGCGACCACCAACCACCAGGGGCCTCGCCGCCCGAACGGCCGAGGAACCTGGCCACCAGCACCAACGGAGGCCGCCAGCCGAACGCCGACGCCTCGCCACCCAGGGCCGCTGCCCCGACGACCGCTGCCCTCCGCGAGAAAAACGGAGCGGCAAGATCCCTGCCGCCACCGTCATCGGCGGCCACGCGGGCTTGCCCGGCGACCTCCTCGGGTGGCGGCGAGGGAGATAGGGGGATGGGTGGGGGTGGCGGCGCGAGGAAACCCTAGTCGCCGCCCGAGCGGACGACGCGGGGGCTGTTTCGCTTTCAGCTTTTCTTCGTGATGGCCGTTTCGCCGTGCCTTGTTAGCTCTAATCTTGATTTGTATCTGCATACTTAGTTTGTTTTTTGTCAGGCATGTGACTTAGATGGCCTAGGGAGTGATAGGCAGGTGAAGGTTCACTTTGAGTCGTAGAAAGGCGAGATGTCGAACTGGTCGTGCGACGCGGCCGGTGTGCAAGGTGTGATGCCATGGGGCTGTGCGATGCAGCAACTTCGTGTGAAGCGACATGGTACGAGGGAAGTGCAGCGTGACAACCTGTGTGAAAGAGCCCTGGAGCCAACGTCTACACATGCGTGATCCGAGTGAACAGGTTGAGTCAGTTTGCATGCATGTGAGTTTGTTAGCTGCATGTAGTGTGCATTTGAGGCCAAGTCATGGCTCCTGGAGAGATTCCAGGATTAAGATAAGGTCAATTAGTACATGGTTAGTGCATGGAGAGTTTAGTGGAGTAGTGGGTCTAGGTAGTGGCGTGAGTTTTGCACGGCAAGAGTGCCAGCCCCTGCTGTATAAATGTGTTGCTTTGAGTAATCAAATGAAGAGGCCGTGAGGGCTGAGGAAAATATGTAGCATGTGTATTCGCCAAGGAGAAGAGCCTATGGCAAAGCATTTGTGCTCCTTCTTGGTCCATGCGTGTGTGTGTGTGTGTGATTGAGTCTCTCCCATGTGTGTGTGTTCTTGAGAGAAGGAGAGAGAAACCACAAGAGAGTTGTGTCAGATAAAGGCCGAGTTGTGCGAGCCAGCTCAAGGAGGAAGAAGAAGCGGCGCTGCGAGGAGTGGCAGCGCCAACATGCCTTGCACACAAAATATGATGGGAACAAATAAACCCAGACGAAGGCCGTACTCGTGAGAAAAGTTTCACGGAGGAGTGACTCTCATGGTATTCTGTAGGAGCACGGCCAACACTTCCTTGCTTAGGGACCAATTGTGACGCCAGCAACCAACATATGTAGCGTCATAATCGTGTGGATGGTTGATGTGCATGTATGTTCAAATGGAGGCATACATATTCTAGTGGTTCGATGCTATTTGTTTCTGTGTCCGTGGGGTTGCTAACGTCAGCACGAGCAATTGCTGATTCCACAGGTAGTGAAATATAAATACCTACAAGCCAATTGTCAGTGCATTGCAACAAGACCATACATATCTCTACTCCTAATGGAGCAGTTGGTGAATAGTCTGCGCGGTTTATTTTCGCTGTTTTTTTTTCGTCATCCTCCCATCTCCGGGTTTTTTGTCATCCTCCCACCTTCATTAACTCGCAACCCACCCGCGAAAAAAAACGTGCCAAAAAAACCCTACGGTCGATGCCTCCAACCCCCAACCTCCTCCCTGGCTCCCGGCGCCGCCCGCCCCCATCTCCTCCCCGTTCCCGGCGCCGCCCGCCCCCATCTCCTCCCTCACTCCCGGTGCCGACCCCGCCCGCCCCCATCTCCTCCCTCACTCCCGGCG
>LT934112.1:670283165-670317573 GCA_900231445.1 Triticum turgidum subsp. durum | reverse complement strand
CTCGCAACCGCCGCCGATCCCCTCCCCCATCTCCCTCCCTCAAACGCCGCCGCCCGTCGCTGCCGCCCCCGCAACCTCCCCAACGCACGTCTCTCGATCCCCTCTCCAGATCGCTGCCGTCTCTCTGGATCACGCCACTGCCCCCACCCGAACGCACGTCTCTCGATCCCCTCTCCAGATCGCCGGCGCTGCCGTCTCTCCGGATCGCCGCCGCCGCCGTCTCCCCGGATCGCCAACATGGCCTCAGAGGAGGGGATCAAGCGAAGTTCTTGTAGGTGCCGGTTGCCTGCGTGCACGGCCTGTGTGCACGCCGCTGCCGCCGTCTCCTGTTACGGTCTCTCTCGTTAGGAGCTGCAGAGTCCGTTCCCATCTCCCCTGTGACAAGGTACAATTTTATGCTATGTTCTTAAACCATTCTTCTTTTCATGTACTAATGTATGTCCTGCTAGGCGTAGTAGTACCAACCGTAGTCTTCTTTGTCTGTACTCCAAAATCTGAAATAGGATGGAGAGCAACGATGGTACAGACGAGAGAGACTTGCTCGCGGTATGTGGACGAATGGGACAGCAACGCATCGCAACATGTATTAAATGTACATATGGTCTTGACGGCGCCGTGCAATATGACGACGCGGTCACGGCTACTGACTGTGCGGTCGGCCGCGTGAACGGCGTCTGCGGTCGGATGCATGATACACTGCTTATTGATACACTGGCGGCCTCGGGATGAGGTAGCCGATAAGCCTTTGTGCGGGTCGGGGGAAGCATGATCTTAGCATTCACGCTCGGCTGTGGGCAATGGCGGATTCAGCGACGGGAGTGCCGCGACCTCGTTGGATCTGGCCTCTAGCGCTTGAATCTGCACTCGCGGCGGTGGCGCTGCACGGTGGCTTCCCGGATAGCTCTCCGGTGGCTGAGGCTGGTGGTTGGTCTGTGCGGTGGCGCACATCTGAGTTGGTGATGACGTGCACGTGATGAGAGGATTTACTAGAGTTAGATTCAGCATACCGGCCTACTAGATTTAGCTGAGTCATTCTATCAACATGTACACTAATAAGGTATGTGCTACGGGTTGTACTCTCGTTACACTATTTTATCTTACTTTAATTGTTGACTTTATCTCATGTTTGCCCGTTCCATAGGATTGTCATGAATCTGTTTTCCTTCAGTTTACAGGAGGGTGATGTTAACGATTTCAAGAACTTGATAGCAGGGTAAGGGTATAGCTATTGGCCATGCAGTAGCGCGAGGCTTGACAAACATACTTGTTCTCTTGATTGAACATACCAGGACCTAAAATGATTATGATTTGTGCTCTTGTAGGTTAAATCAATCTCTGTCAATACGAAATTGTCATAGCTGAACATGATCAGGACCTCAGGAGGACAGGGTTATTACTTTGGAGTTTCAGAACTCGTACTTGGTGAGTGCTTATGTCCCAAAATTTTGGACGTGGTTTACGTAGGCTGGTATGGCTAATCCTTTTGCTTTTCTGTCATTGCTCTTCATGGAATCTTCAGGTTTACAGATTGATAATTGTTATCTATGTTTCAACAACTTCCCAAAGTTTTACTTGATGAGAAGTTTCTAATTTTATTTTATTTTCTTTAACTTGATCTTCAGGTTTACGGGGTTAACAATTGGGTCCATGTTTCAGCGACATTGTACAAGTGCGTTTGCTTAGCTGGATGTCTGCCCTCATTTTCTATTTCACATCCCCCAGTCATTTTTTGCAGATTCGATTTGGTCATATTATATATTGTTGTAAGTGCACCTGAGGGATATTGTAGTAGTTCTTATCTGCATATTATTATCTTTGAAAGGTACTTTACAAAGAGTAAACTAATGTTAACCTTCCGTTCTGTAGAAACCACAAAGTTTCAAGCCAATAATCATTCTTTAGTTGAAAGGCAGTAATCAATGATGGTGATTTAAACTGCACTCCTTAGAAAATTGGCATTCATAATCCGCTGGTAAGTTCTCGTTCATCCGCGGAACTTCTCAGCCAAAATGTTCTTTTTATAATTTTCAGCCAAAATATTATATCCTTATGTACACAGTTCATCATTGGTTGTTACAGAATTTCCTCCGTATGAAATATTCCACATTGAACATAACTTGTTTGAACATGTATGGTTCTTTATTTCATATAAAATATGAAGCTAACAAAAAAATGGTCCATACATTGGTGCATAATCCAACTTGTGATTTCTGTGAAGATAGCATTTCAGAACAGCATTGATAGTTTCCAACTTGCCATGTTTTAGGATCAGATAGAAGTATAGGAAAATGAATGATCTAAATTAAATTCATGACCAATGTACATAGTGAGAGCCAGAGAATAATATTTCTCAGTAAATATGAATAGTTAAGTTAAAACTGAACATGACTACAAAGAAAACTGAATTGCCATTGCCAGTATTGTTAATAACAATCAACAACAAAATGTCATCGAGGAGGTCTATGGCCCGGGTGTCGAGGCGCTTGTCAGGGACGAGGACCAGCCGGACCTCAAGAAGCCCATCGTCGCACCACCCCGCATCTTGAAGTTCAAGGTCGGCACCTCAGCAGGCACAACCTCCACCCACACCTCTACCAGGATCAATTCTCTGTCGCAATCATCCCACCTGCTGCCAACTCCCCCTCGTACGCCCTGATCTCCTCGTGTGCTGGTACATTCATCATACCAGAAGGTAATGATTAGTGAGCATGTCATCTCCCCCCTTTCAAATTCATCTTTGTGTTGTTTATTTTTCAGAGAATGTGGTATTGTGCAGAGTAGCCCCTCTCTGTTGATGAATTGAATGTATAGATTATATATATAACAATAGGATTGCTTAGTTTGTATGCTCGTCCAGTAACTCAGTTTATTCAGGTTTCGGGATACAGTAGTTGTGCAAATGTGTCGACTTTCTTTTTACATTAGCTAATAGAATTTATTTGCATTATATTTTGCACGGAGGATAGATCAGCAGGACTAAACAATATGTGTCTTACCTGTTGGGGAACGTAGCAGAAATTCAAAAAATTTCCTACGAGTCACCAAGATCTATCTATGGAGAGACTAGCAACGAGGGGAAGGAGAGTGCATCTACATACCCTTGTAGATCGCTAAGCGGAAGCGTTTAAGAGAACGGGGTTGAAGGAGTCATACTCGTCGTGATCCAAATCACCGGAGGTCCTAGTGCCGAACGGACGGCACCTCCGCGTTCAACACACGTACAACCCGGTGACGTCTCCCATGCCTTGATCCAGCAAGGAGAGAGGGAGAGGTTGAGGAAGACTCCATCCAGCAGCAGCACAACGGCGTGGTGGTGATGGAGGAGCGTGGCAATCCTGCAGTGCTTCGCCAAGCACCGCGGGAGAGGAGGAGAAAGAGAGGTAGGGCTGCGCCAACAGGAGAAGAACTTCATGTGTTGGGCTGCCCCTTTGCCTCCATTATATATAGGGGGAGAGAGGGCTGCAGCACCCACCTAGGTTTCCACCCCTAGGGGCGGCAGCCAGCCCTAGATCCCATCTAGGGGGGCGGCCAAAAGGGGGGAGAGGGGAAACTTGCCCCCAAGTAAGGTGGAGGAGCCCCCTCCCCAAACCCTAGGCGCCTTGGGCCCTTGTGGGGGGGGGGGTGCACCAGCCCACCCGGGGCTGGTCCCCTCCCACACTTGGCCCATGCAACCCTCCGGGGATGGTGGCCCCACTTGGTGGACCACCGGGACCCTCCCGGTGGTCCCGGTACGTTACCGAAAAAACCCGAAACTTTTCCGATGACAAAAACAGGACTTCCCATATATAAATCTTTACCTCCGGACCATTACGAAACTCCTCGTGACGTCCGGGATCTCATCCGGGACTCCGAACAACATTCGGTAACAACATACAAACTTCCTTTATAACCCTAGCGTCATCGAACCTTAAGTGTGTAGACCCTACGGGTTCGGGAGACACGTAGACATGACCGAGACAAATCTCCGGCCAATAACCAACAGCGGGATCTGGATACCCATGTTGGCTCCCACATGTTCCACGATGATCTCATCAGATGAACCACGATGTCAAGGATTCAATCAATCCCGTATTCAATTCCCTTTGTCTAACGGTATTGTACTTTCCCGAGATTCGATCGTCGGTATACCGATACCTTGTTCAATCTCGTTACCGGCAAGTCTCTTTAGTCGCTCCATAACACATCATCCCGCGATCAACTCTTTGATCACATTGTGCACATTATGATGATGTCCTACCGAGTGGGCCCAGAGATACCTCTCCGTCACACGGAGTGACAAATCCTAGTCTCGATTCGTGCCAACCCAACAGACACTTTCGGAGATACCTGTAGTGCACCTTTATAGCCACCCAGTTACGTTGTGACGTTTAGTACACCCAAAGTATTCCTGCGGTATCCGGGAGTTGCACAATCTCATGGTCTAAGGAAATGATACTTGACATTAGAAAAGCTTAACATATGAACTACACGATATATGTGCTAGGCTTAGAATTGGGTCTTGTCCATCACATCTTTCTCCTAATGATGTGATCCCGTTATCAATGACATCCAATGTCCATGGTCAGGAAACCGTAACCATCTATTGATCAAGAAGCTAGTCAATTAGAGGCTTACTAGGGACATGGTGTTGTCTATGTATCCACACATGTATCTGAGTTTCCTATCAATACAATTATAGCATGGATAATAAACGATTATCATGAACAAGGAAATATAATAATAATAACTAATTTATTATTGCCTCTAGGGCATATTTCCAACAGTCTCCCACTTGCACTAGAGTCAATAATCTAGTTCACATCGCCATGTGATTAACACTAACAGGTCACATCGTCATGTGACCAACATCCAAAGAGTTTATTAGTGTCACTAAACTAGTTCACATCACCATGTGATTAAGACTCAATGAGTTTTGGGGTTTGATCATGTTTTGCTTGTGAGAGAGGTTTTAGTCAACGGGTCTGCAATATTCAGACCCGTATGTACTTCGCAATTCTCTATGTCATATTGTAAATGCTGCTTCCACGCTCCACTTGGAGCTATTCCAAATGGTTGCTCTACTATACGTATCCGGTTTGCTACTCAAAGTCATTCGGATAGGTGTTAAAGCTTGCATCGACGTAACCCTTTACGCCAAACTCTTTATCACCTCCATAATCGAGAAACTTGTCCATATTTACTCCAAGGACAATTTTGACCGCTGTCCAATGATCCATTCCTGGATCATTCTTGTACCCCTTGACTGACTCATGGCAAGGCACACTTCCGGTGCGGTACACAGCGTAGCATACTATAGAGCCTACGTCTGAAGCATAGGGGACGACCTTCGTCCTTTCTCTCTCTTCTGCCGTGGTCGAGCTTTAACTCTTAACTTCATACCTTACAACTCAGGCAAGAACTCCTTCTTTGACTGATCCATTTTGAACACCTTCAAGATCATGTCAAGGTATGTGCTCATTTGAAAGTACCATTTAGCATTTTTTGATCTATCCTCATAGATCTTGATGCTCAATGTTCAAGTAGCTTAATCCAGGTTTTCTATTAAAAAAACACTTTTCAAATAACCCTATATGCTTTCCAGAAATTCTACATCATTTCTGATCAACAATATGTCAACAACATATACTCATCAGAAATTCTATAGTGCTCCCACTCACTTATTTGGAAATACAAGTTTCTCATAAACTTTGTATAAACCCAAGATCTTTGATCATCTCATCAAAGCGTACATTCCAACTCCGAGATGCTTGCTCCAGTCCTTAGAAGGATTGCTGGAGCTTTGCATGCTTATTAGCGTCTTTCTGGATTGACAAAACCTTCTAGTTGTATCAGATACAACCTTTCCTCAAGGATACCGTCGAGGAAACAATATTTTGACATCCTATCTGCAAGATTTCATAAATCATGCAGTAATTGCTAATATAATTCCAATAGACCCTTAGCATCACTACGAGTGAGAAAGTCTCATCGTAGTCAACTCCTTGAACTTGTCAAAAAACATCTTAACGATAAGTCGAGCTTTCTTAATGGTGATACTTACCATCATTGTCTGTCTTTCTTTAAAATCCATCTGTACCCAACAGCCTTACGACCATCAAGTAGTTCTTCCAAAGTCTACACTTTGTTTTCATAAATGAATCCTCTCTCGGATTTTATGGCCTCAAGCCATTTGTCGGAATCCGGGCCCACCATCGCTTCTCCATAGCTCGTAGGTTCATTGTTGTCTAGCAACATGACCTTCAAGACAGGATCACCGTACCACTCCGAAGCAGTACGCGTCCTTGTCGTCCTACGAGGTTCAGTAGTGACTTGATCCGAAGCTTCATGATCACTATCATAAGCTTCCACTTCAATTGGTGTAGGTGCCACAAGAACAACTTCATGTGCCCTGCTACACACTGGTTGAAGTGATGGTTCAATAACCTCATCAAGTCTCCACCATCCTCCCACTCAATTCTTTCGAGAGAAACTTTTCCTCGAGAAAGGACCCGTTTCTACAAACAATCACTTTTGCTTCCGTATTTGAATTAGGAGGTATACCCAACCATTTTGGGTATCCTATGAAGATGCATTTATCCGTTTTGGGTTCGAGCTTATCACGATGAAACTTTTTCACATAAGCGCCGCAGCCCCAAACTTTCAAGAAACGACAGCTTAGGTTTCTCTAAACCATAGTTCTCACGGTGTCATCTCAACGGAATTATGTGGTGCCCTATTAAAGTGAGTGGGGTTGTCTCTAATGCCTAACCCATGAACGATAGTGGTAATTTGATAAGAGACATCATGGTACGCACCATATCCAATAGGGTGCAACTATGATGTTCGGACACACCATCACACTATGGTGTTCTAGGCGGTATTAATTGTGAAACAATTTTCACAATGTCTTAATTGCGTGCCAAAGCTCGTAACTCAGATACTCATCTCTATGATCATATCATAGACATTTTATCCTCTTCTCACAATGATCTTCAACTTCACTCTGAAATTACTTGAACCATTCAATAATTCAGACTTGTGTTTCATCAAGTAAATATACTCAACATCTACTCGAATCATCTGTGAAGTAAGAACATAACGATATTCACTGCATGCCTCAGCACTCATTGGACTGCACACATCAAAATGTGTTACTTCCAACAAGTTGCTATCTTGTTCCATCTTACTGAAAACGAGGTTTTTCAGCCATCTTGCCCATGTGGTATGATTTGCATATCTCAAGTGATTCAAAATCAAGTGAGTCCAAACGATCCATCTACATGGAGTTTCTTCATGCGTATACACCAATAGACATGGTTCGCATGTCTCAAAATTTTCAAAAACGAGTGAGTCCAAAGATCCATCAACATGGAGCTTCTTCATGCATTTTATACCAATATGACTTACATGGCAGTGCCACAAGTAAGTGGTACTATCATTACTATCTTATATCTTTTGGCATGAAAATGTGTATCACTACGATCGAGATTCAATAAACCACTCCTTTAGGTGCAAGACCATTGAAGGTATTATTCAAATAAATAGAGTAACCATTATTCTCCTTAAATGAATAACCGTATTGCGATAGACATAATCCAATCATGTCTATGCTCAACGCAAACACCAAATGACAATTATTCAGGTTTAATACTAATCTTGATGGTAGAGGGAGCGTGCGATGTTTGATCACATCAAACTTTGAAACACTTCCAACACATATCGTCAGCTCACCTTTAGCTACTCTCCGTTTATTCCGTAGCTCTTTTATTTCGAGTTACTAACACTTAGCAACCGAACCGGTGTCTTAATACCCTGGTGCTACTAGGAGTACTAGTAAAGTACACATTAACATAATGTATATCCAATATACTTCTATCGACCTTGCCAGCCTTCTCATCTACCAAGTATCTAGGGTAATTCTGCTCCAGTGGCTGTTCCCCTTATTACAGAAGCACTTAGTCTCAGGTTTCGGTTCAACCTTGGGTTTCTTCACTAGAGCAGCAGCTGATTTGCCGTTTCATGAAGTATCCCTTCTTGCCCTTGCCCTTCTTGAAACTAGTGGTTTCACCAACCATCAACAATTGATGCTCCTTCTTGATTTCTACTTTCGCGGTGTCAAACATCTCGAATACCTCAAGGATCATCATATCTATCCCTGATATGTTATAGTTCATCACGAAGCTCTAGCAGCTTGGTGGCAATGACTTTCGAGAAACATCACTATCTCATCTAGAAGATCAACTCCCACTCGATTCAAGTGATTGTTGCACTCAGACAATCTGAGCACAAGCTCAACGATTGAGCTTTTCTCCCTTAGTTTGCAGGCTAAGAAAATCGTTGGAGGTCTTATACCTCTTACGTGGGCACGAGCCTGAAATCCCAATTTCAGCCCTCGAAACATCTCATATGTTCGGCGACGTTTTGAAAACGTCTTTGGTGCTTCAACTCTAAACCGTTTAACTGAACTGTCACGTAGTTATCAAAACATGTATGTCCGATGTTCGCAACATCCACAGATGACGTTTGGGGTTCAGCACACTGAGCGGTGCATTAAGGACATAAGCTTTCTACTGTCCGCATAATCGCTACTGTCAACTTTCAACTATATTTTCTCTAGGAACATATCTAAAACAGTAGAACTAAAGCGCGAGCTATGACATAATTTGCAAAGGGTTTTTGACTATGTTCAGGATAATTTAGTTCGTCTTATGAACTCCCACTCAGATAGACATCCCTCTAGTCATCTAAGTGATTACATGATCCGAGTCAACTAGGCCGTGTCCGACCATCACGTGAGACGGACTAGTCATCATCGGTGAACATCTTCATGTTGATCGTATCCACCATACGACTCATGCTCGACCTTTCGGTCTCTTGTGTTCCGAGGTCATGTCTGTACATGCTAGGCTCGTCAAGTCAACCTAAGTGTTTCGCATGTGTAAATCTGGCTTACACCCGTTGTATGTGAATGTTAGAATCTATCACACCCGATCATCACGTGGTGCTTTGAAATGACGAACTTTCGCAATGGTGCACAGTTAGGGGGAACACTTTCTTGAAATTTTAATGAGGGATCATCTTATTTACTACCGTCATTCTAAGCAAATAAGATGCATAAACATGATAAACATCACATGCAATCAAATAGTGACATGATATGGCCAATATCATTTTGCTCCTTTTGATCTCCATCTTCGGGGCTCCATGATCATCATCGTCACCAGCATGACACCATGATCTCCATCATCATGATCTCCATCATCATGATCTCCATCATCATGTCTTCATGAAGTTGTCTCGCCAACTATTACTTCTACTACTATGGCTACCACTTAACAAATAAAGTAAAGTAATTACATGGCGTTGTTTAATGACACGCAGGTCATATAATAAATTAAGACAACTCCTATGGCTCCTGCCGGTTGTCATACTCATCAACATGCAAGTCGTGATTCCTATTACAAGAACATGATCAATCTCATACATCACATATCATTCATCACATTCTTCTTGGCCATATCACATCACATAGCATACCCTGCAAAAACAAGTTAGACGTCCTCTAATTGTTGTTTGCAAGTTTTACGTGGCTGCTATGGGTTTCTAGCAAGAACGTTTCTTACCTACGCAAAACCACAACGTGATATGCCAATTGCTATTTACCCTTCATAAGGACCCTTTTCATCGAATCCGTTCCGACTAAAGTGGGAGAGACTGGCACCCGCTAGCCACCTTATGCACCAAGTGCATGTCAGTCGGTGGAACCTGTCTCACGTAAGTGTACGTGTAAGGTCGGTCCGAGCCGCTTCATCCCACAATACCGTCGAAACAAGATTGGACTAGTAATAGTAAGCATATTGAACAAAATCAACACCCACAACTACTTTGTGTTCTACTCGTGCAAAGAATATACGCAATAGACCTAACTCATGATGCCACTGTTGGGGAACGTAGCAGAAATTCAAAAAATCTCCTACGAGTCACCAAGATCTATCTATGGAGAGACTAGAACCGAGGGGAAGGAGAGTGCATCTACATACCCTTGTAGATCGCTAAGCGGAAGCGTTCAAGAGAACGGGGGGGAAGGAGTCGTACTCATCGTGATCCAAATCACTGGAGATCCTAGTGCCGAACGGATGGCACCTCCGCGTTCAACACACGTACAGCCCGGTGACGTCTCCCATGCCTTGATCCAGCAAGGAGAGAGGGAGAGGTTGAGGAAGACTCCATCCAGCAGCAGCACAACGGCGTGGTGGTGATGGAGGAGCGTGGCAATCCTGCAGGGCTTCGCCAAGCACTGCGGGAGAGGAGGAGAAAGAGAGGTAGGGCTGCGCCAACAGGAGAAGAACTTCGTGTGTTGTGCTGCCCCTTTGCCTCCACTATATATAGGGGGAGAGGGGGCTGCGCCCCCACCTAGGATTCCACCCCTAGGGGCGGGGGCCAGCCCTAGATCCCATCTAGGGGGGCGGCCAAAAGGGGGGAGAGGGGAAACTTGCCCCCCAAGTAAGGTGGAGGAGCGCCCTCCCCAAACCCTAGGCGCCTTGGGCCCTTGTGGGGGGCGCACCAGCCCACCTGGGGCTGGTCCCCTTCCACACTTGGCCCATGCAGCCCTCCGGGGATGGTGGCCCCACTTGGTGGACCCCCGGGACTCTCCCGGTGGTCCCGATACGTTACCGAAAAAACCCGAAACTTTTCCGGTGACCAAAACAGGACTTCCCATATATAAATCTTTACCTCCGGACCATTCCGGAACTCCTCGTGACGTCCGGGATCTCATCCGGTACTCCGAACAACATTCTGTAACCACCTACAAACTTCCTTTCTAACCCTAGCGTCATCCAACCTTAAGTGTGTAGACCCTACGGGTTCGGGAGACACGTAGACATGACCGAGACAAATCTCCGGCCAATAACCAACAGCGGGATCTGGATACCCATGTTGGCTCCCACATGTTCCACGATGATCTCATCAGATGAACCACGATGTCAAGGATTCAATCAATCCCGTATTCAATTCCCTTTGTCTAACAGTATTGTACTTGCCCGAGATTCGATCGTCGGTATACCGATACCTTGTTCAATGTCGTTACCGGCAAGTCTCTTTACTCGTTCCGTAACACATCATCCCGCGATCAACTCTTTGATCACATTGTGCACATTATGATGATGTCCTACCGAGTGGGCACAGAGATACCTCTCCATCACACGGAGTGACAAATCCCAGTCTCGATTCGTGCCAACCCAACAGACACTTTCGTAGATACCTGTAGTGCACCTTTATAGCCACCCAGTTACATTGTGACGTTTAGTACACCCAAAGCATTCCTACGGTATCCGGGAGTTGCACAATCTCATGGTCTAAGGAAATGATACTTGACATTAGAAAAGCTTTAGCATATGAACTACACGATATTTGTGCTAGGCTTAGGATTGGGTCTTGTCCATCACATCATTCTCCTAATGATGTGATCCCTTTATCAACGACATCCAATGTCCATGGTCAGGAAACCGTAACCATCTATTGATCAACGAGCTAGTCATTTAGAGGCTTACAAGGGACATGGTGTTGTCTATGTATCCACACATGTATCTGAGTTTCCTATCAATACAATTATAGCATGGATAATAAACGATTATCATGAACAAGGAAATATAATAATAATAACTAATTTATTATTGCCTCTAGGGCATATTTCCAACATTACCACTATTTGAGATGGTCCCTTAAACTGCCCGCAGTAGCTGACCAAGTACCACCAATGTTGTTTCTGCATGTGTGAGGCCATAAGTCATATCCCCAAATTATTGTGGTTGTGATTTATCATTGACACAGTATGTGTAGAAACTTTTTTGGTCTAAATGAGAAGAACAAAAGTGTCGGGGATGTTTTTTGACCGTTTCTTTTACCTAGCTTCTGATTTCTATTATCAGAAACACATTTTTCAGACCTACAGGAAAATATCTGTAAATAGAGGATTTACCGAAGCTTTTTGAGTCCCCGATGCATACTAAATACGGTAGTGTTTATGCATGATAACAATCTGGAAAATTACTCCAAAATAACACTTAAAACATGTTAAAGAAGAAAAAGAATCCATTCGGAATTCTAAAATCATCCTTCAGTGTATGCAGCAAACCGCTTCCTTTACGATCTGATTAAAATCACGGGACTTAACATGACGCATGCAAGGATATACTAAAACTATCACACCAAAGGCGAGGATCCTTGATCTCCACCATAGCGATGAAGCCAGTGTCGGAGTCGCCATCTTCGCCAAGGATAGTCACAGTGACGGAAAGGTATAAAAACAAAGTAATTATTTTAGAACATAATTTTGATGATTTTTAGTTATATTGGATAATATTTAGTGGTTTCACTACCAATATAGAAAACCGGTACCAGTTGCACGTTTCCAGCCATGTCTATTTTAATTGCTATTATTTTTGTAGAACAGATCCATGGGAGCAAGAAGAGGGAGGACAACATATTTTAGGACCGTGGTGCGAGTATTAAAGAAATGTATAAATGCATGGGCAATATGTTGCTATTTCATGACATATGTGCTTATTAATTGAACATTCTGATATATTATGTGCACCTTTTAAGTTTTATTATTAGTTTCATGACATATGTGCTTTTTAATTAAACATTAATGTATGTTTCCGGTGGGGTGAGTGTGTATTAGTTGAACATTTTAATTGCTATTTCATGACATATGTGCTTACTAATTGAACATTAATGTATGTTCAAGCAATTCAACTCACTATACAAAGTTCAACATGTCTTTATTCATGCGTCCCAAAATCATTTGTGCAGTCTAGGGACGTGAATATGCCCAATGACAAAAATTAAATGTGAAGCATTATCTTCCCCAATCCACATGCACATATCTATAATTTAGTGCAATTGATATTTCACAGGCAACTAAACTTTCAATTGTGTCGGTTGATTCTTATGAAAGCAGCACAAAGCCTCATAACAGAAGACGATGTTGTCGTGGTGAGCACCAGCGAGATGCGGGGACGCCGGCAAGGTCTCGGCTAGGAGTGACCTGGAGCCGGCGATGACATGTAGAAGCGGCCCAGGTGGAGGGGATTCAAATCTTGATGTTTCTGGTGGGGTGAGTGTGTTTTCCTTAGAAAATTTGATGCCCAAGGAGGTGTAGAGGGGATGGTCACCGGCGGTGGTAGCACGACGGAGGAGACGGAGATGGCATGTTGGTGAGGCAGCACCACCGATCGTAGGGAACAAGAGCATCCAGTTGGGCTGGTGACACATGGGGTGGGGGGAGGAATGGGCAAATCATGTTGGGGAAGGAAGTTTGAAAGATCGTGGATGTCGCCTAGAGGGGGGGGGTGAATAGGCGTTTTAAAATAATTACGGTAGAGGCTTGAACGAATGCGGAATAAACCTAGCGGTTAATTTGTCAAGCACAAAACCTACGACAACTAGGCTCACCTATGTGCACCAACAACTTATGCTAATCAAGATAAGCAACTATGTGATAGCAAGATATATGACAAGGAACAAAATGGCTATCACAAAGTAAAGTGCATAAGTAAAGGGCTCGGGTAAGAGATAACCGAGGCACGCGGAGACGACGATGTATCCCGAAGTTCACACCCTTGCGGATGCTAATCTCCATTTGGAGCGGTGTGGAGGCAGAATGCTCCCCAAGAAGCCACTAGGGCCACCGTAATCTCCTCACGCCCTCGCACAATGCAAGATGCCGTGATTCCACTAAGGGACCCTTGAGGGCGGTCACCGAACCCGTACAAATGGTGACCCTTGGGGACGGTCACCGAACCCGTACACTTTGGCAACCCTTGGGGGCGGTCACCGGTACCCGTCAAATTGCTTGGGGCGATCTCCACAACCTAATTGGAGACCCCGACGCTTGCCCGAAGCTTTACACCACAATGATTGAGCTCCGAACACCACCAACCGTCTAGGGCGCCCAAGCACCCAAGAGGAACAAGCTCAAAGGTACCAAGCACCCAAGAGTAATAAGCTTCTCAACTTGTAACTTCCACGTATCACCGTGGAGAACTCAAACCGATGCACAAATGCAATGGCAAGGGCACACAGAGTACCCAAGTCCTTCTCTCTCAAATCCCACCAAAGCAACTAATGCTAGGGAGGAAAGTAAGAGGAAGAACAAGAAGGGGAACACAAAGAACTCCAAGATCTAGATCCAAGGGTTCCCCTCACATAGAGGAGAAAGTGATTGGTGGAAGTGTGGATCTAGATCTCCTCTCTCTTTTCCCTCAAAAACTAGCAAGAATCCATGAAGGGATTAAGAGTTAGCAAGCTCAAAGAAGGTCAACAATGGGGGCAAAAACGAGCTCAAGAGATGGGGAACCATTGGGGAAGCAGACCCCCTTAAATAGGTCCCCACGAATCTGCCCGTTATGTGCAGAAAACTGTAGGACCGGTACAACCGGTGCACGAACCGGTACAACCGGCCAAAGCACAGGAAAAACCAACCTGGGAAAAGCTCTAAGCGGTACAACAGCCTGGGGAACCGGTAGTACCGGTTAAACCGGTAAAACCGGTCAACAACCACCCAAGAACCGCTCTATGACAGAAACTAGTCCGGTGGTAGAGCGGTACATGGCCGGAACAACCTCCGGACCAATTCTGGAGCGGTACAACCGCTCCAAACACCGGTTGTACCGGTCAACCGGTACAAGCTCTCTACGGGGCGGTACAACCTCTCTATGTAAAACAGGCAATATCAAAACAACCACAACTTTCGCATACGAGCTCCGAATTCGATGAAACCAAGTTTGTTGGAAAGCTAGCAGCAAAGGCTAACACAATATTGATAGAAATATCAATAAGAAGCAAATTAGAAAATTCCCATAAGAAAATGGTGAGAACCCTTCCTTGGATAAGACCGGTGAAACCTCCAACACCGAAAACATCATAGAAGACGCATGCGAACTCCGTTTTCGACGAACTCAAGCTTGTCATCAAAATGACCATAAGCTCTAAGACCCACAAAGAGAACCAAACAAGAACCAAGAAACATGATGCAAGGATGCAATGGTTTGAGATCTCTACTAACGATACGATCAAGCTACCAACTTAAGATCCCCCCTTGATAGTACGGCAAACGATCCTATAACCCGGTCTCCCAACTACCACCACGAGACCGGTAGAATAGAAAACCTATCAAGGGCAAACCTTTGCCTTGAACATGGTCCACTTGAGCTAAATGATGACGATCTTGACTCCCTCAAGTTGGACCACCTTTCTTGATTGTGTTGGCTCGATGAAGACTAGATGATTGCTCCCCCATAGACCACTATGGGTGAGCCTCTCTTCGGCACATCTTCACAACACCATTGGCACCACAAAGGATGGCAAGATTCAAGCACTTGATCTCTTCGTGATGCTCCACTTGAACTTGCACACGGCAATCATGATGACGATCACCACTTGATGTCATCCTTTCCATGGGTTGTATGATATCTTCCTCTTGACGCAAGCCCATGGACACGTACCTAACCCCACATAGAACTCTCACATAGACCATGGGTTAGTACACAAAGTGCAATGGACAATGCTTACCATACCATGGGATCACTTGATCCCTCTCGGTACATCTTCTACGCTTTGTGAGTTGATCAACTTGATTCACTCTTGACTTAGTCTTGATCAACCTTGAATCTTTCCAACTCTCTTCATTTGGATGATGTCTTGAAGGCAAACATGAATGATCACACAATCTTCTTCTTCAAGACATGCTTGCAATAAGCTCAACACTCACATGACCAATCTTTGGATAATTCCTTAATAGCACCTTGGTCACCTCATAAACTCCTTGAAACCAACACATGGACTTCAAGAAAAACCTAGGGACAAAACCTTCAAATATAACTCAAGGCAACCATTAGTCCATAGAGATTGTCATCAATTACCAAAACCAAACATGGGGGCATCGCATGTTCTTTCAATCTCCCCCATTTTGGTAATTGATGACAATCACTTTCAAGAGAGTTTATATAAGGAATTATGCATCCCCATGCAATGCAACAACCAATAGTGCATGCGAATGAGATGCAAATGCTAAGGAACAAAACCAAAGCAAGAGGAGACAACTCTCTAGACCTCTCTAAACTTCTCCACAAAACTCTCTGAAACTTCTCCCCCATTGGCATCGATTGCCAAAATGGGCTAAAAGCTTAGAAGGCCAATATAAAATGTGTTCCTCCATAAATTGTGTAATACACATATCCAACGGTAAATACTTGGAGGAAGACAAACTATATTTAGGCCCAAAGATTGCAAAAGGAAGATATGCCACAAAGACATAATCAAAGAGAGAAACAAGCAATCAAGCAACCAAAAGATACCAATTGAAGCAAGCTATCAAAAGATACCAATTGAACCAACTAGGCCAATGATCCTACGAGCCACATGAATAAAGGATATTATGATAAGAGCGGAGCAGTGTTCTAAAGAAACTAGAGAAGCTCCCC
The DNA here is from genome assembly GCA_900231445.1 of Triticum turgidum subsp. durum. NCBI lineage: Eukaryota > Viridiplantae > Streptophyta > Magnoliopsida > Poales > Poaceae > Triticum > Triticum turgidum. The sequence continues at coordinate 670,301,107 of LT934112.1, read as the reverse complement.
ATGATTTGTGCACATCAAGAATTTTTGTATTTGGATACAAAGTGCACAAAATAGGATCATAGCTCCCCAAGATCAATAGAACCTCACGACAAGTGCAAGAGAGCAACGGAGTGTTCTAAAGACACTAGTGAAGCTCCCCATGATCTGTGCACTCCTTAGAATATTTGCATTAGGATACCAAGTGCACAAAATAGGATCATCACTCCCCGAAAATCAATAGAAACTCACAACAAGTGCAAGTGAGCATGTAGGAAACAAAGTCTTGCAACAAACAAATGGTTGAGCAACATATAAAAGAGGCAACTTAAGAGTAGGCTCAACCAAAATGATGTGTGTGAGTCATGGCAAAGCACTTGAAAAGACTAATGTAAGGGTGAGCATTAAGCATCAACATAGTCTTGAAAAGTGGAGATACAAGGTGCATGACATGTCCTTCCCACACACACCAGGAAAAAGTGATTACAAGCACACTAAATATGAAAAAAGAATAATCAACACTTGTGACAACCCATTGTGAAGATAGAAAGTGAAAGCCTCATCAAGACGAGGGATACCAATTAAAAAACCTCATCAAGACAAGCATGAAGAAAATGATCTTCACAAGAGTGCAACAAGATGCAACGAGATAAGACCCGCACTCAAGGCACACACTTTCATGGAACCACCAAAGAAATAACATGAGAAAGAAACGATGGATGTGAAAGAAAGGGATATCAACTAGAGATGTACCTCTTCTCAAGTGTATAAGATTCTAGGTAGATGAAAATCATGATGATATCAATCCACAAATAAGGATATACACATGAAATAGTTACAAAAAGGAAAGAACAAGATATCCACAAGGAAGTCATAAATATACCAATAAGAAATTTGCTTGAGAGCATAGCACATGGCTAGATATGGTCTTATTGTATATAAATGAATTCCAACCACACGAACATCAAAGACATCACAACTAGCAACAAGAGATCATTGTTGGGATGCTTTGAGAAAGGAAACAAGTAACACAAGAAAGAATGAATAACATGCCATGATACAACCTACACAAGGTTGATGCAAGAAATGTGTGCATGAAGTATATGAAGATACTTGTTACCGAGATAACATTCGAAGGATGTACTAGATACCAATTGAAGGTACAAAGTAGTTCATTGATCATCCTAGCTTGACTCCAATAAGCACATGGTGACAACACCTTCCTTGTGAGTGATCTGAGCATCCAATGCATCTCCACTTGTTCCTAGAACAACAACACAAACAAATGTTGGAAATATGCCCTAGAGCCAATAATAAAAGGATTATTATTATATTTCCTTGTTCATGATAATTTTCTTTATTTATGCTATAATTGTATTATCCGGAAATCGTAATACACGTGTGAATACACAGACCATAATATGTCCCTAGTAAGCCTCTAGTTGACTAGCTCGTTGATCAACAGATAGTCATGGTTTCCTGACTATGGACATTAGATGTCGTTGATAATGGGATCACATCATTAGGAGAATGATGTGATGGACAAGACCCAATCCTAAGCATAGCACAAGATCGTGTAGTTCGTTTTGCTAGAGCTTTTCCAATGTCAAGTATCTTTTCCTTAGACCATGAGATCGTGTAACTCCCGGATACCGTAGGAGTGCTTTGGGTGTACCAAACGTCACAACGTAACTGGGTGACTATAAAGGTGCACTACAGGTATCTCCGAAAGTGTCTATTGGGTTGACACGGATCGAGACTGGGATTTGTCACTCTGTATTACGGAGAGGTATCACTGGGCCCACTCGGTAGTGCATCATCATAATGAGCTCAAAGTGACCAAGTGTCTGGTCACGGGATCATGCATTACGGTACGAGTAAAGTGACTTGCCGGTAACGAGACTGAACGAGGTATTGGGATACCGACGATCGAGTCTCGGGCAAGTAACATACCGTCTGACAAAGGGAATAGTATACGGGATTGCTTGAATCCTCGACATCGTGGTTCATCCGATGAGATCATCGAGGAGTATGTGAGAGCCAACATGGGTATCCAGATCCCGCTGCTGGTTATTGACCGGAGAGCCGTCTCGGTCATGTCTACATGTCTCCCGAACCCGTAGGGTCTACACACTTAAGGTTCGGTGACGCAAGGGTTGTATGAATATGAGTATGCAGCAAACCGAATGTTGTTCAGAGTCCCGGATGAGATCCCAGACGTCACGAGGAGTTTTGTAATGGTCCGGAGGTAAAGAATTATATATATGAAGTGTTGTTTCATCCATCGGGAAAGTTTCGGGGTCACCTGGTATTGTACCAGGACCACCGGAAGGGTCCCGGGGGTCCACCGGGTGGGGCCACCTATCCCGGAGGGCCCCGTGGGCTGAAGTGGGAGGGGAACCAGCCCCTAGTGGGCTGGTGCGCCCCCCACTTGGGCCCCCTGCGCCTAGGGTTGGAAACCTTAGGTGGGGGGGGGGCGCACCACTTGCCTTGGGGGGCACTCCACCCCCCCCCTCCTGGCCGCCGCCCCCTTGGGAGATTGCATCTCCCAGGGCCGGCGCCCCCTGGGGGCCTATATAAAGGAGGGCAGGGGGAGGGCAGCCGCACCCTGTGTCTTGGCGCCTCCCTCCCCTGCTACACCTCGTCCTCCTCCCGCAGCAGCTAGGCGAAGCCCTGCCGGAGTTCTGCTGCATCCACGACCACGCCGTCGTGCTGCTGGATCTTCATCAACCTCTCCTTCCCCCTTGCTGGATCAAGACGGAGGAGACGTCACGCTGACCGTACATGTGTTGAACATGGAGGTGCCGTCCGTTTGGCGCTAGGATCTCCGGTGATAGGATCACGACGAGAACGACTACTTCAACCCTGTTCTTTTGAACGCTTCCGCTTGCGATCTACAAAGTGGTATGTAGATGCATCTCTGCTTTCACTCGTCGCTTAGATGAACTCATAGATGGATCTTGGTGAAACCGTAGGAAAAATTTTATTTTCTGCAAGGTTCCCCAACTGTGGCATCATGAGCTAGGTCTATGCGTAGTTCTCTATTGCACGAGTAGAACACAAATTTGTTGTGGGCGTAGATCTTGTCAACTTGCTTGCCGCTACTAGTCTTTTCTTGCTTCAGCGGTATTGTGGGATGAAGCGGCCCGGACCGACCTTACACGTATGCTTACGTGAGACAGGTTCCACCGACTGACATGCACTAGTTGCATAAGGTGGCTAGCAGGTGTCTGTCTCTCCCACTTTAGTTGGAGCGGATTCGACGAAAAGGGTCCTTATGAAGGGTAAATAGAAGTTGACAAAATCACGTTGTGGTTATTCGTAGGTAAGAAAATGTTCTTGCTAGAACCCAATTGCAGCCACGTAAAAGATGCAACTACAATTAGAGGACGTCTAACTTGTTTTTGCAGCAATTGTCATGTGATGTGATATGGCCAGAAGTTGTGATGAATGATGAATGATATATTGTTATGTATGAGATCATGTTCTTGTAATAGGAATCACGACTTGCATGTCGATGAGTATGACAACCGGCAGGAGCCATAGGAGTTGTTTTTATTTTTTGTATGACCTGCGTGTCATTGAAGAACGCCATGTAAATTACTTTACTTTATTGCTAAACGCGTTAGCCATAGAAGTAGAAGTAGTCGTTGGCGTGACAACTTCATGAAGACACAATGATGGAGATCATGATGATGGAGATCATGGTGTCATGCCGGTGACAAAGATGATCATGGAGCCCCGAAGATGGAGATCGAAGGAGCTATATGATATTGGCCATATCATGTCACTACTTTATATAATTGCATGTGATGTTTATTATGTTTTATGCATCTTGTTTACTTAGAACGGCGGTAGTAAATAAGATGATCCCTTATAATAATTTCAAGAAAGTGTTCCCCCTAACTGTGCACCGTTGCTGAAGTTCGTCGTTTCGAAGCACCACGTGATGATCGGGTGTGATAGATCCTTACGTTCACATACAACGGGTGTAAGACAGATTTACACATGCAGAACACTTAGGGTTAACTTGACGAGCCTAGCATGTACAGACATGGCCTTGGAACACAAGAGACCGAAAGGTCGAACATGAGTCGTATGGAAGATACGATCAACCTGGAGATGTTCACCGATGATGACTAGTCCGTCTCACGTGTTGATCGGACACGGCCTAGTCGACTCGGATCGTGTAACACTTAGATGACTAGAGGGATGTCAAATCTGAGTGGGAGTTCATTCAATAATTTGATTAGATGAACTTAATTATCATGAACTTAGTATAAAAACTTTTGCAAAATATGTCTTGTAGATCAAATGGCAACGCTCATGTCAACATGAACTTCAACGCGTTCCTAGAGAAAACCAAGCTGAAAGATGATGGCAGCAACTATTCGGACTGGGTCCGGAACCTGAGGATCATCCTCATAGCAGCCAAGAAAGCATATGTCCTAGATGAACCGCTAGGTGAAGCACCCATCCTAGAGAACCAAGATGTTATGAACGTTTGGCAGTCACATGCTGATGATTACTCCCTTGTTCAGTGCGGCATGCTTTACAGCTTAGAACCGGGGCTCCAGAAGCGTTTTGAGAAACACGGAGCATATGAGATGTTCGAGGAGCTGAAAATGGTTTTTCAAGCTCATGCCCGGGTCGAGAGATATGAAGTCTCCGACAAGTTCTATAGTTGTAAGATGGAGGAAAACAGTTCTGTCAGTGAGCACATACTCAAAATGTCTGGGTTGCACAACCGCCTGTCCCAGCTGGAGATCAACCTCCCGGACGAGGCGGTCATTGACAGAATCCTTCAGTCACTCCCACCGAGCTATAAGAGCTTTTTGTTGAACTACAATATGCAGGGGATGGTGAAGACCATTCCTGAAGTATTTTCAATGCTGAAGTCAGCAGAGGTTGAAATCAAGAAAGAACATCAAGTGTTGATGGTCAATAAGACCACTAAGTTCAAGAAGGGCAAGGGTAAGAAGAACTTCAAGAAGGATGGCAAAGATGTTGCCGCGCCCGGTAAGCCAGTTGCCGGGAAGAAGTCAAAGAATGGACCCAAGCCTGAGACTGAGTGCTTTTATTGCAAGGGGAAGGGTCACTGGAAGCGGAACTACCCCAAATACTTAGCTGACAAGAAGGCCGGCAACACTAAAGGTATATTTAATATACATGTAATTGATGTGTACCTTACCAGTACTCGTAGTAACTCCTGGGTATTTGATACCGGTGTCGTTGCTCATATTTATAACTCACAGCAGGAGCTGCGGAATAAGCGAAGGACGAGGTGACGATGCGCGTCGGGAATGGTTTCAAGGTCGATGTGATCGCCGTCGGCACGCTACCTCTACATTTACCCACGGGATTAGTTATGAACCTCAATAATTGTTATTTAGTGCCAAGTTTGAGCATGAACATTGTATCTGGATCTCGTTTAATACGAGATGGCTACTCATTTAAATCCGAGAATAATGGTTGTTCAATTTATATGAGAGATATGTTTTATGGTCATGCACCGATGGTCAATGGTTTATTTTTAATGAATCTCGAACGTAATGGTACACATATTCATAGCGTGAATACCAAAAGATGTAAAGTTGATAACGATAGTCCCACATACTTGTGGCACTGCCGCCTTGGTCACATTGGTGTCAAGCGCATGAAGAAGCTGCATGCTGATGGACTTTTAGAGTCTCTCGATTATGAATCATTTGACACATGCGAACCATGCCTCATGGGCAAAATGACCAAGACTCCGTTCTCCGGAATAATGGAGCGAGCAACCAACTTATTGGAAATCATACATACCGATGTGTGCGGTCCAATGAGCGTTGAGGCTCGCGGAGGATATCGTTATGTTCTCACTCTCACTGATGACTTGAGTAGATATGGGTATGTCTACTTGATGAAACACAAGTCTGAGACCTTTGAAAAGTTCAAGGAATTTCAGAATGAGGTAGAGAATCAACGTGACCGAAAGATAAAGTTCCTACGACCAGATCATGGAGGAGAATACTTAAGTCATGAATTTGGTACACACTTAAGGAAATGTGGAATCGTTTCACAACTCACGCCGCCTGGAACACCTCAGCGTAATGGTGTGTCCGAACGTCGTAATCGCACTCTATTGGATATGGTGCGGTCTATGATGTCTCTTACCGACTTACCGCTATCATTTTGGAGATACGCTCTAGAGACAGCTACATTCTCTTTAAATAGGGCACCGTCTAAATCCGTTGAGACGACACCATATGAATTATGGTTTGGGAAGAAACCTAAGCTGTCATTTCTAAAAGTTTGGGGATGCGATGCTTATGTCAAGAAATTACAACCTGAAAAGCTCGAACCCAAGTCGGAAAAATACGTCTTCATAGGATACCCTAAGGAAACCATTGGGTATACCTTCTACTTAAGATCCGAGGGCAAGACCTTTGTTGCCAAGAACGGATCCTTTCTGGAAAAAGAGTTTCTCTCGAAAAAAGTAAGTGGGAGGAAAGTAGAACTCGATGAAGTACTACCTCTTGAACCGGAAAGTAGTACAGCTCAGGAAAATGTTCCTGTGGTGCCTACACCAACTGGAGAGGAAATTAATGATGATGATCAAGGTACTTCGGATCAAGTTGCTACGGAACCTCGTACGTCCACAAGGACACGTTCCACACCAGAGTGGTATGGCAACCCTGTCCTGGAAATCATGTTGTTAGACAACGGTGAACCTTCGAACTATGAAGAAGCGATGGCGGGCCCAGATTCCAACAAATGGCTTGAAGCCATGCAATCCGAGATAGAATCCATGTATGAAAACAAAGTATGGACTTTGACTGACTTGCCCGATGATCGGCGATCGATAGAAAACAAATGGATCTTTAAGAAGAAGATGGACGCGGATGGTAATATTACCGTCTATAAAGCTCGACTTGTCACTAAGGGTTATCGACAAGTTCAAGGGGTTGACTACGATGAGACATTCTCTCCCGTAGCGAAGCTGAAGTCTGTCCGAATCATGTTAGCAATTGCCGCATACTATGATTATGAGATATGGCAGATGGACGTCAAAACGGCATTCCTTAACGGGCATCTTAAGGAAGAACTGTATATGATGCAGCCGGAGGGTTTTGTCGATCCTGAGAATGCTAACAAAGTATGCAAGCTCCAGCGATCCATTTATGGGCTGGTGCAAGCATCTCGGAGTTGGAACATTCGCTTTGATGAGATAATCAAAGCGTTTGGGTTTGTGCATACTTATGGAGAAGCCTGCGTTTACAGGAAAGTGAGTGGGAGCTCTGTAGCATTTCTCATATTATATGTAGATGACATACTTTTGATGGGAAATGATATAGAACTTTTGGACAGCATTAAGGCCTACTTGAATAAGTGTTTTTCAATGAAGGACCTTGGAGAAGCTGCTTACATATTAGGCATCAAGATCTATAGGGATAGATCGAGAAGCTGTTGGCAATATGCCCTAGAGGCAATAATAAAAGTATTATTATATTTCATTGTTCATGATAATTGTCTTTTATTCATGCTATAACTGTATTATCTGGAAATCATAATACACGTGTGAATACATAGACCACAATATGTCCCTAGTGAGCCTCTAGTTGACTAGCTCGTTGTGATCAACAGATAGTCATGGTTTCCTGGCTATGGACATTGGATGTCGTTGATAATGGGATCACATCATTAGGAGAATGATGTGATGGACAAGACCCAATCCTAAGCATAGCACAAAGATCGTGTAGTTCGTTTGCTAGAGCTTTGCCAATGTCAAGTATTTCTTCCTTTGACCATGAGAGCGTGTAACTCCTGGATACTGTAGGGGTGCTTTGGGTGTATCAAACGTCACAACGTAACTGGGTGACTATAAAGGTGCACTACAGGTATCTCCGAAAGTATCTATTGTTTTATGCGGATCGAGACTGGGATTTGTCACTCCGTATGACCGAGAGGTATCTCTGGGCCCACTCGGTAATGCATCATCATAATGAGCTCAAGGTGACCAATGTGTTGGCCACGGGATCATGCATTACGGTACGAGTAAAGTGACTTGCCGGTAACGAGACTGAACAAGGTATTGGGATACCGACGATCGAGTCTCGGGCAAGTAACGTACCGATTGACAAAGGGAATTGTATACAGGGTTTGATCGAATCCTCGACATCGTGGTTCAACCGATGAAATCATCGAGGAGCGTGTGGGAGCCATCATGGGTATCCAGACCCCGCTGTTGGTTATTGCCCGAGAGTGGTCTCGGTCATGTCTGCATGTCTCCCGAGCCCGTAGGGTCTACACACTTAAGGTTCGGTGACGCTAGGGTTATTAGGAAGACTAGTATGTGACTACCGAATGTTGTTCGGAGTCCCGGATGAGATCCCGGACGTCACGAGGAGTTCCGGAATGGTCCGGAGATAAACTTTTATATATGGGAAGTTGTTAAACGGGCACCGGAAAGTTTCGGGGTTATACCGGTATTGTACCGGGACCACCGGAAGGGTTCCGGGGGTCCACCGGGAGGGGCCACCCCTCCCGGGGGGCCACTTGGGCTGCGTGGGGATAGCAGCCAGCCCCTAGTGGGCTTGGCGCACCCCCCTCCTTGGGCCCATGCGCCTAGGGGTGGGGGGGGAAACCCTAAAGGGGGCGCACCCCCTTTGCTTGGGGGGCAAGCCCCCCACCCCTTGGCCGCCGCCCCCCCCCCTAGGGTTTTCCCTAGAGGGCCGGCCCCCCTTGCCCTTTCCCCTATATATAGAGGGGTGAGGGGAGGGCTGCAACACACCATAACTCAAGGCGCAGCCCCTCCCCTCCCCAACACATCTCCTCCTCCGTACGTGCTTGGCGAAGCCCTGTCGGAATACTGCCGCGTCAACTGCACCACGCCGTCGTGCTGCCGTTGGAGCTGCCTTCCTCAACCTCTCCTTCCTCCTTGCTGGATCAAGACGGAGGAGACGTCTCCCGTCCCGTACGTGTGTTGAACGCGGAGGTGCTGTCCGTTCAGCACTAGGACATCGGTGATCCGAATCACGTTCGAGTACGACTCCATCATCACCATCTCCTTGGCAAGCTTCCGCTCGTGATCTACAAGTGGTATGTAGATGCAAACTCTCTCCCTTGACTCGTTGCTTAGATGAACTCATAGATGGATCTTGGTGAAACCGTAGAAAAATTTTAATTTTCTGCAACGTTCCCCAACAGTGGCATCATGAGCCAGGTCTATGCGTAGTTCTCTTTGCACGAGTAGAACACAATTTTGTTGTGGGCGTGGATCTTGTCATCTTACTTGCCTCTACTAGTTTTTTCTTGCTTCGGCGGTATTGTGGGATGAAGCGGCCCGGACCAACCTTACACGTACGCTTACGTGAGACCGGTTCCACCGACTAACATGCACTAGTTGCATAAGGTGGCTGGCGGGTGTCTGTCTCTCCCACTTTAGTTGGAGCGGATTCGATGAAAAGGGCCCTTATGAAGGGTAAATAGAAGTTGACAAAATCACGTTGTGGTTATTCGTAGGTAAGAAAACGTTCTTGCTAGAACCCAATTGCAGCCACGTAAAAGATGCAACAACAATTAGAGGACGTCTAACTTGTTTTTGCAGCGATTGATCAAGTGATGTGATATGGCCAGAAGTTGTGATGAATGATGAATTGTGATGTATGAGATCATGTTCTTTGTAATAGGATTCACGACTTGCATGTCGATGAGTATGACAACCGGCAGGAGCCATAGGAGTTGTCTTTATTTTTGTATGACCTGCGTGTCATTGAAGAACGCCATGTAACTTACTTTACTTCATTGCTAAACGCGTTAGTCATAGAAGTAGAAGTAGTCGTTGGCGTGACAACTTCATGAAGACACGATGATGGATATCATGATGATGGAGAACATGGTGTCAAGCCAGTGACAAGATGATCATGGAGCCCCGAAGATGGAGATCAATGGAGCTATATGATATTGGCCATATCATGTCACAACTATATAATTGCATGTGATGTTTATTATGTTTATGCATCTTGTTTACTTAGGACGACGGTAGTAAATAAGATGATCCCTTACTAAAATTTCAAGAAGTGTTCTCCCCTAACTGTGCACCGTTGCTACAGTTCGTCGCTTCTAAGCACCACGTGATGATCGGGTGTGATGGATTCTTACGTTCACATACAACGGGTGTAAGACAGTTTTACACAGCGAAAACACTTAGGGTTAACTTGACGAGCCTAGCATGTGCAGACATGGCCTCGGAACACGGAGACCGAAAGGTCGAACACGAGTCGTATGGAAGATACGATCAACATGAGAATGTTCACCGACGATGACTAGTCCGTCTCACGTTATGATCGGACACGGCCTAGTCGACTCGGATCGTGTAACACTTAGATGACTAGAGGGATGTCTAATCTAAGTGGGAGTTCATAATTTGATTAGAACTTAATTATCATGAACTTAGTCTAAAACCTTTGCAAATATGTCTTGTAGATCAAATGGCCAACGCTCATGAACTTCAACGCGTTCCTAGAGAGAACCAAGCTGAAAGATGATGGCAGCAACTATACAGACTGGGTCCGGAACCTGAGGATCATCCTCATAGCTGCCAGGAAACAATATGTCCTAGAAGGACCGCTAGGTGACGCTCCCATCCCAGAGAACCAAGACATTATGAATGCTTGGCAGTCTCGTGCTGATGATTACTCCCTCGTTCAGTGCGGCATGCTTTACAGCTTAGAACCGGGGCTCCAAAAGCGTTTTGAGCATCACGGAGCATATGAGATGTTCGAAGAGCTGAAACTAGTTTTCCAAGCTCATGCCCGGGTCGAGAGATATGATGTCTCCGACAAGTTCTACAGTTGTAAGATGGAGGAAAACAGTTCTGTCAGTGAACACATCCTGAAGATGTCTGGGTTGCACAACCGTATGACCCAGCTGAACATTAACCTCCCAGATGAGGCGGTCATTGACAGAATCCTCCAGTCGCTCCCACCAAGCTACAAGAGCTTTGTGATGAACTACAACATGCAGGGGATGGAAAAGACCATTCCTGAAGTGTTCTCAATGCTGAAGTCAGCAGAGGCTGAAATCAAGAAAGAACATCAAGTGTTGATGGTCAATAAGACCACTAAGTTCAAGAAGGGCAAGGGTAAGAAGAACTTCAAGAAGGACGGCAAGGAGGTTGCCGTGCCTGGTAAGCCAGTTACCGGGAAGAAGTCAAAGAATGGACCCAAGCCTGAGACTGAGTGCTTTTATTGCAAGGGGAAGGGTCACTGGAAGCGGAACTGCCCCAAATACTTAGCGGATAAGAAGGCCGGCAACACCAAAGGTATATTTGATATACATGTAATTGATGTGTACCTTACCAGTACTCGTAGTAACTCCTGGGTATTTGATACCGGTGCCGTTGCTCATATTTGTAACTCACGGCAGGAGCTGCGGAATAAACGGAGGCTGGGGAAGGACGAGGTGACGATGCGCGTCGGGAATGGTTCCAGAGTCGATGTGATCGCCGTCGGCACGCTGCCTCTACATTTACCTACGGGATTAGTTTTGAACCTTAATAATTGTTATTTAGTGCCAAGTTTGAGCATCAACATTGTATCTGGATCTCGTTTAATACGAGATGGCTACTCATTTAAGTCCGAGAATAATGGTTGTTCGATTTATATGAGAGATATGTTTTATGGTCATGCTCCGATGGTCAATGGTTTATTCTTAATGAATCTCGAGCGTAATATTACACATGTTCATAGTGTAGATTCCAAAAGATGTAAAGTTGATAACGATAGTCCCACATACTTGTGGCACTGCCGCCTTGGTCACATTGGTGTCAAGCGCATGAAGAAGCTCCATGCTGATGGACTTTTGGAGTCTCTTGATTATGAATCATTTGACACATGCGAACCATGCTTCATGGGCAAAATGACCAAGACTCCGTTCTCCGGAACAATGGAGCGAGCAACCAACTTGTTGGAAATCATACATACTGATGTGTGCGGTCCAATGAGCATTGAGGCTCGCGGAGGATATCGTTATGTTCTCATTCTCACTGACGACTTAAGTAGATATGGGTATGTCTACTTAATGAAACACAAGTCTGAGACCTTTGAAAAATTCAAGGAATTTCAGAATGAGGTGGAGAATCAACGTGACCGAAAGATAAAGTTCCTACGATCAGATCGTGGAGGAGAATATTTAAGTCACGAATTTGGCACACACTTAAGTAAATGTGGAATCGTTTCACAACTCACGCCGCCTAGAACACCTCAGCGAAACGGTGTGTCCGAACGTCGTAATCGCACTCTATTGGATATGGTGCGGTCTATGATGTCTCTTACCGATTTACCGCTATCATTTTGGGGATACGCTCTAGAGACAGCTACATTCACTTTAAATAGGGCACCGTCTAAATCCGTTGAGAAGACACCGTATGAATTATGGTTTGGGAAGAAACCTAAGCTGTCATTTCTAAAAGTTTGGGGATGCGATGCTTATGTCAAGAAACTTCAACCTGAAAAGCTCGAACCCAAGTCAGAAAAATGCGTCTTCATAGGATACCCTAAGGAAACTGTAGGGTATACCTTCTACTTAAGATCCGAAGGCAAGATCTTTATTGCCAAGAACGGATGCTTTCTGGAAAAAGAGTTTCTCTCGAAAGAAGTAAGTGGGAGGAAAGTAGAACTCGATGAAGTACTACCTCTCGAACGGGAAAGTGGTGCAGCTCAGGAAAATGTTCCTGTGATGCCCACACCAACTGAAGAGGAAACCAATGATGATGATCAAGGTACTTCGGATCAAGTTGCTACTGAACTTCGTAGGTCCACAAGGACACGTTCCGCACCAGAGTGGTACGGCAACCCTGTCCTGGACATCATGTTGTTAGACAACGGTGAACCTTCGAACTATGAAGAAGCGATGGCGGGCCCAGATTCCAACAAATGGCTAGAAGCCATGAAATCCGAGATAGAATCCATGTATGAAAACAAAGTATGGACTTTGACTGACTTGCCCGATGATCGGCGAGCGATAGAAAACAAATGGATCTTTAAGAAGAAGACGGACGCGGATGGAAATGTTACCATCTATAAAGCTCGACTTGTCGCTAAGGGTTATCGACAAGTTCAAGGGATTGACTACGACGAGACATTCTCTCCCGTAGCGAAGCTTAAGTCCATCTGAATCATGTTAGCAATTGCCGCATACTATGATTATGAGATATGGCAGATGGACGTCAAAACGGAATTCCTTAACGGGCATCTTAAGGAAGAGCTGTATATGATGCAGCCAGAAGGTTTTGTCGATCCTAAGAACGCTAACAAAGTATGCAAGCTCCAGCGATCCATTTATGGGCTGGTGCAAGCATCTCGGAGTTGGAATATTCGCTTTGATGAGATGATCAAAGCGTTTGGGTTTATGCAGACTTATGGAGAAGCCTGCGTTTACAAGAAAGTGAGTGGGAGCTCTGTAGCATTTCTCATATTATATGTGGATGACATACTCTTGATGGGAAATAATATAGAATTTCTGGACAGCATTAAGGCCTACTTGAACAAATGTTTTTCAATGAAGGACGTTGGAGAAGCTGCTTATATATTAGGCATCAAAATCTATAGAGATAGATCGAGACGCCTCATAGGTCTTTCACAAAGCACATACCTTGATAAGATTTTGAAAAAGTTCAAAATGGATGAGTCCAAGAAAGGGTTCTTGCCTATGTTACAAGGTGTGAGATTGAGCTCAGCTCAGTCACCGACCACGGCAAAAGATAAAGAAGAGATGAGTGTCATCCCCTATGCTTCAGCCATAGGATCTATTATGTATGCCATGCTGTGTACCAGACCTGATGTAAACCTTGCCGTAAGTTTGGTAGCAAGATACCAGAGTAATCCCGGCAAGGAACACTGGACAGCGGTCAAGAATATCCTGAAGTACCTGAAAAGGACAAAGGACATGTTTCTCATTTATGGAGGTGACGAAGAGCTCGTCGTAAAGGGTTACGTCGACGCTAGCTTCGACACAGATCTGGATGACTCTAAGTCACAAACCGGATACGTGTATGTGTTGAATGGTGGAGCAGTAAGCTGGTGCAGCTGCAAGCAGAGCGTCGTGGCGGGATCTACATGTGAAGCGGAGTACATGGCAGCCTCGGAGGCAGCGCATGAAGCTATTTGGGTGAAGGAGTTCATCACCGACCTAGGAGTCATACCCAATGCGTCGGGGCCAATCAAACTCTTCTGTGACAACACTGGAGCTATTGCCCTTGCCAAGGAGCCCAGGTTTCACAAGAAGACCAGGCACATCAAGCGTCGTTTCAACTCCATCCGTGAAAATGTTCAAGATGGAGACATAGAAATTTGCAAAGTACATACGGATCTGAATGTCGCTGATCCATTGACTAAACCTCTCTCGCGAGCTAAACATGATCAACACCAAAACTCTATGGGTGTTCGATTCATCACAATGTAACTAGATTAGTGACTCTAGTGCAAGTGGGAGACTGTTGGAAATATGCCCTAGAGGCAATAATAAAAGTATTATTATATTTCATTGTTCATGATAATTGTCTTTTATTCATGCTATAACTGTATTATCCGGAAATCATAATACACGTGTGAATACATAGACCACAATATGTCCCTAGTGAGCCTCTAGTTGACTAGCTCGTTGTGATCAACAGATAGTCATGGTTTCCTGGCTATGGACATCATCATAATGAGCTCACTCGGTAATGCATCATCATAATGAGCTCAAGGTGACCAATGTGTTGGCCACGGGATCATGCATTACGGTACGAGTAAAGTGACTTGCCGGTAACGAGACTGAACAAGGTATTGGGATACCGACGATCGAGTCTCGGGCAAGTAACGTACCGATTGACAAAGGGAATTGTATACAGGGTTTGATCGAATCCTCGACATCGTGGTTCAACCGATGAAATCATCGAGGAGCGTGTGGGAGCCATCATGGGTATCCAGACCCCGCTGTTGGTTATTGCCCGAGAGTGGTCTCGGTCATGTCTGCATGTCTCCCGAGCCCGTAGGGTCTACACACTTAAGGTTCGGTGACGCTAGGGTTATTAGGAAGACTAGTATGTGACTACCGAATGTTGTTCAGAGTCCCGGATGAGATCCCGGACGTCACGAGGAGTTCCGGAATGGTCCGGAGATAAAGTTTTATATATGGGAAGTTGTTAAACGGGCACCGGAAAGTTTCAGGGTTATACCGGTATTGTACCGGGACCACCGGAAGGGTTCCGGGGGTCCACCGGGAGGGGCCACCCCTCTCGGGGGGCCACTTGGGCTGCGTGGGGATTGCAGCCAGCCCCTAGTGGGCTTGGCGCACCCCCCTCCTTGGGCCCATGCGCCTAGGGGTGGGGGGGGGAAACCCTAAAGGGGGCGCACCCCCTTTGCTTGGGGGGCAAGCCCCCCACCCCTTGGCCGCCCCCCCCCCCTAGGGTTTTCCCTAGAGGGCCGGCCCCCTTGCCCTTTCCCCTATATATAGAGGGGTGAGGGGAGGGCTGCAACACACCATAACTCAAGGCGCAGCCCCTCCCCTCCCCAACACATCTCCTCCTCCGTACGTGCTTGGCGAAGCCCTGTCGGAATACTACCGCGTCAACTACACCACGCCATCGTGCTGCCGTTGGAGCTGCCTTCCTCAACCTCTCCTTCCTCCTTGCTGCATCAAGACGGAGGAGACGTCTCCCGTCCCGTACGTGTGTTGAACGCGGAGGTGTTGTCCGTTCAGCACTAGGACATCGGTGATCCGAATCACGTTCGAGTACGACTCCATCATCACCATCTCCTTGGCAAGCTTCCGCTCGTGATCTACAAGTGGTATGTAGATGCAAACTCTCTCCCTTGACTCGTTTCTTAGATGAACTCATAGATGGATCTTGGTGAAACCGTAGAAAAATTTTAATTTTCTGCAACGTTCCCCAACAGACGCCTCATAGGTCTTTCACAAAGCACATACCTTGATAAGATTTTGAAGAAGTTCAAAATGGATCAGTCCAAGAAAGGGTTCTTGCCTGTACTGCAAGGTGTGAGATTGAGCCCGGCTCAATGCCCGACAACGGCAAAAGATAAAGAAGAGATGAGTGTCATCCCCTATGCTTCAGCCATAGGATCCATTATGTATGCCATGTTGTGTACCAGACCTGATGTAAACCTTGTCGTAAGTTTGGTAGGAAGGTACCAAAGTAATCCCAGCAAGGAACACTGGACAGTGGTCAAGAATATCCTAAAGTACCTGAAAAGGACAAAGGACATGTTTCTCGTTTATGGAGGTGACGAAGAGCTCGCCGTAAAGGGTTACGTCAACGCTAGCTTCGACACAGATCTGGATGACTCTAAGTCACAAACCGGATACGTGTATATGTTGAATGGTGGAGCAGTAAGCTGGTGCAGCTGCAAGCAGAGCGTCGTAGCGGGATCTACATGTGAAGCGGAGTACATGGCAGCCTCGGAGGCAGCGCATGAAGCAATTTGGGTGAAGGAGTTCATCACCGACCTAGGAGTCATACCCAATGCGTCGGGGCCGATCAAACTCTTCTGTGACAACACTGGAGCTATTGCCCTTGCCAAGGAGCCCAGGTTTCACAAGAAGACCAGGCACATCAAGCGTCGCTTCAACTCCATCCGTGAAAATGTTCAAGATGGAGACATAGATATTTGCAAAGTACATGCGGATCTGAATGTCGCAGATCCGTTGACTAAACCTCTCTCGCGAGCAAAACATGATCAACACCAGAACTCTATGGGTGTTCGATTCATCACAATGTAACTAGATTATTGACTCTAGTGCAAGTGGGAGACTGTTTGAAATATTCCCTAGAGGCAATAATAAAAGGATTATTATTATATTTCCTTGTTCATGATAATTGTCTTTATTCATGCTATAATTATATTATCCGGAAATCGTAATACACGTGTGAATACACAGACCATAATATGTCCCTAGTAAGCCTCTAGTTGACTAGCTCGTTGATCACCAGATAGTCATGGTTTCCTGACTATGGACATTAGATGTCGTTGATAACGGGATCACATCATTAGGAGAATGATGTGATGGACAAGACCCAATCCTAAGCATAGCACAAGATCGTGTAGTTCGTTTTGCTAG
The DNA here is from genome assembly GCA_900231445.1 of Triticum turgidum subsp. durum. Classification (NCBI taxonomy): domain Eukaryota; kingdom Viridiplantae; phylum Streptophyta; class Magnoliopsida; order Poales; family Poaceae; genus Triticum; species Triticum turgidum. Next base: position 670,284,028 of record LT934112.1, on the reverse strand, counting down.
AGCTTTTCCAATGTCAAGTATCTTTTCCTTAGACCATGAGATCGTGTAACTCCCGGATACCGTAGGAGTGCTTTGGGTGTACCAAACGTCACAACGTAACTGGGTGACTATAAAGGTGCCCTACAGGTATCTCCGAAAGTGTCTGTTGGGTTGACACGGATCGAGACTGGGATTTGTCACTCCGTATTACGGAGAGGTATCACTGGGCCCACTCGGTAGTGCATCATCACAATGAGCTCAAAGTGACCAAGTGTCTAGTCATGGGATCATGCATTATGGTACAAGTAAAGTGACTTGCCGGTAACGAGACTGAATGAGGTATTGGGATACCGACGATCAAGTATCGGGCAAGTAACATATCGTCTGACAAAGGGAATAGTATACGGGATTGCTTGAATCCTCGACATCATGGTTCATCCGATGAGATCATCGAGGAGTATGTGGGAGCCAACATGGGTATCCAGATCCCGCTGTTGGTTACTGACCGGAGAGCCGTCTCGGTCATGTCTACATGTCTCCCGAACCCGTAGGGTCTACACACTTAAGGTTCGGTGACGCTAGGGTTGTATGAATATGAGTATGCAGCAAACCGAATGTTGTTCGGAGTCCCGGATGAGATCCCGGACGTCACGAGGAGTTCCGGAATGGTCCGGAGGTAAAGAATTATATATAGGAAGTGATGTTTCGGCCATCGGGAAAGTTTCGGGGTCACCCGGTATTGTATCGGGACCACTGGAAGGGTCCTGGGGGTCCACCGGGTGGGGCCACCTATCCCGGAGGGCCCCGTGGGCTGAAGTGGGAGGGGAACCAGCCCCTAGTGGGCTGGTGTGCCCCCCACTTGGGCCCCCAGGGTTGGAAACCCT
>LT934112.1:670263088-670282942 GCA_900231445.1 Triticum turgidum subsp. durum | reverse complement strand
CACTTGCCTTGGGGGGCACTCCACCCCCCCTGGCCGCCGCCCCCTTGGGAGATTGCATCTCCTAGGGCCGGCGCCCCCCCTGGGGGCCTATATAAAGGAGGGAAGGGGGAGGGCAGCCGCACCCTGTGTCTTGGCGCCTCCCTCCCCTGCTACACCTCGTCCTCCTCCCGCAGCAGCTTGGCGAAGCCCTGCCGGAGTTCTGCTGCATCCACCACCACGCCGTCGTGCTGCTGGATCTTCATCAACCTCTCCTTCCCCCTTGCTGGATCAAGACGGAGGATATGTCACGCTGACCGTACGTGTGTTGAACGCAGAGGTGCCGTCCGTTCGGCGCTAGGATCTCCGGTGATAGGATCACGACGGGAACGACTACTTCAACCCCGTTCTTTTGAACGCTTCCACTCGCTATCTACAAAGTGGTATGTAGATGCATCTCTCCTTTCACTCGTTTCTTAGATGAACTCGTAGATGGATCTTGGTGAAACCGTAGGAAATTTTTTATTTTCTGCAACGTTCCCCAACAACAAAATGGTGCCCAAACTCATTGGGAGCAAGGAGTTAGAGAACCAACAACATATAGGACAAACTCCACATAAATATGTGCATATAGATATGAAAATGAATTTCATGCAGATCTCATCCAATTTGAGACTTGGTGGAGTTCTCCCTATATATTGGGTTAAAGAAAGAAAGCAAGCCAAATAAAATACATGAAGTAAACATGCATGCTCAAGACTTTCAAAACCCGAAACCAAAAGACAAAGAAATGCCAAGTGAAAAGGATACCAAATGGAGAAATCATCACTTGGAAGATATCATTAGAGATACATCAGGGAATGAGATATCCATTGATACACACTAAATTAAAGATGTCAAACTCCCAAGGAGAGGATGGTTCCAAACAAACCAAGCTCTCAACAAAGTTTCATGATGGCACAAGGTACCAAAAGAAAACGGCTTGCCTTCCACCAACACACACTTGATAAGGATCACAAGAAGAGTGTTCTAAAGAAAATAGGATAGCTCCCCCACGAGTTGTGCACTATAGAGAATTAGCTTTTGAATACAAAATGCACAAGGCGGGATCACCACTCTCACTATATCTAGAAAACACTAGACAAGACCAAGAAATTAACAATATCCACAAGTGGTATGGAAGACAATGGGAGTTGATACACACCTTGGCAAGAGAAAAGGCAAATAAAAACAAAAGCCAATGTAAAGATGATCAATAAATTCTACCACACATAAGTGACTACCAATTGTCAAAAGACAAAAGGTATTTGGAAATAATTCCCAGTGGTAGATAACAAGGATATCCAACATCATCTTCACAACAAACACAAGCAAATTGCCACTCGTAGAGCTAACATGTCACCTAGGAACAATATAATTTACAATATCAATTCTAGGAGACAATATCTCAAATGTACACATTTTCTAGACTTGTAATATGCACATAGCATATTACTCCCCCATAATGTGATACCAATAAGAACTTAACAAGAGGCAATAAGAGGATCCAACACGAGATAATCAATGGAATTTTTTAAAATTTGAATTTCTCATGAGAGATATACCACATAGCGACTAGATAATTTGGTAATATCAATACTAGATGGTATTCCTCATGTACACACAATTATAGGGTTGCGAAGTGCACAAAGCACATCACTCCCCCATAATGGGATATTTCATTAATCTCTCACAAGAGCCAACTAAGATTCAACCAAGATGCACTAAGGCTCAACGAACGACACCCAAGTACATGATGTGCAAACCAACATACACAAAGGCAATTTGGAGACACATCATATACAAACACATGCAAGGAACAAAACCAAAACATGCAAGGGGGCAAGTAACTTTCAATGTAAGCAATTTTAAGTACAAGTTACCACAAGGAGGCACATTGGATATAAGATATAAACTTGACGATTCAATTGACTTGGCTTGAGACAATAAGAGTGATGAAGTCCCCTTAATTCTTCATAATGTAGCCAAGTCTCCAATGCCCTCCAACAACACCTATTGATCAAGTTTGAGCTAGTTGATCCCCAACCAAGTTGGGTCCTAAGAGGTTAGTCACAATAGGCTTGGCTATCCAAATGGTTCTTTTCTTGACACCACTTTGAGTACCATCAAACTTGGCAAACACATTGCCAACTTTATCCTTCCCAAGAGAATAGATATCATCAATACTAATTGGGTTGGATAAGTTACCACTAGTGCATGAAGAAACGACGTGGCCTTTCTCACGACATAAGTAGCAACGTCTACTCTTCACTTTCTTCTCACTTGATTTCTCAACAAGAGAAGCATTAACTTGAGTCTTCTTGGGAAGAGGCCTTTCTTCAACTTGAGGTTGAGCATGAGATTGAACTTGTTCCCTTTTCCCTTGTTGCTTGACACTAATGGCCTTCTTCTTCAATGGGCAAGATCTAACATGATGCCCTTCTACTTTGCACTTGAAGCAAACAATCTTGGCCGAATTCTTGACTTGTTCTTGGCCCTTCCTTTTGTTCATCTTGGACTTCTTCTTCTTATTGGAGTTGAATCCAAGTCCACCTTTGACATTGGGGGATTTTTGCACACTCAAGATATTGTTGAGTGTGGATTTCCCTTGATGACTCTTTTCCAAGTCTTTCTTCAAAGAAGTGACTTGGGCCTTGAGCTCTTTGATTTCTTCTACATGGTTAGTCTCAACACAAGTACTAGAGGAAGTATAAGCTTCATCATTAGAGCAACATGGCAAGGAAAGCAATTGATCACAAGATGTACCAACATTGTGAGTAGATGAATTACAAGGACTAGCATATGGCAATATAGTATTTTGACTAGAAGTAGTGCTAGTATCCACATGAGGCTCACTAGATGTTACCTTAGCAATCATGGACTCATGAGCTACCTTTAGCACATTATGGGATACTAGAAGATCATCATGAGAGCTTGAGAGCTTTTCATGGCTTTCTTCCAATTTCCCATAATTGCTAGATAGCACCTCAAGTTGAGCCTGTAGCTCAACATTCTCCTTCAAAATGGATGCTTCACAAGTAATGGAGTTAGTAGCACAAGCATCATTATTTACAACAGTAGGAGAGGACAACTTGGCAAGCTCTTTTAAATAAGAAGCTTCAAGTTGGGCATGAGACTCGGTGAGTTTGATGAGCTCACCCTTGATGACCCTTGAGCCATTTTCGAGGTGCTCAAAATCCTCAAGGAGTCTAGCATGAGAAACTTCAAGCTTGGCATTTTTAGTTTTGAAATCATTGGCCACCTCAAGAGCTCTATCATGAGATTCCCTCACTCTAGATAATTCTAGAGCAAAAGCTCCTCAAGAGATTCAGAGGTGGTTTGTTCATGTTCAAGAGCTTGAGATAGCTCCGCGATCTCATTTGCGTAATCACGCCCATGAGCTTCCATTTTCTCAATGGTGGCCTCATGCTCCTCTAGATGACATTCCAACTCCTCAATGTATTTCTTGCCATCAATGGCAATGGACATTATTTCCATGAAGTTGGAACGGTAACTTTATTTTTATGAAGAGCTTTAAAAATTATTTCCCCCTTAGTTTTTAAGGAGGTAACATTATCATTCTCTTCATCACTATCCTCATCATCATTAGCATCAACATCATCATCAAGAGACATATTGGGGTACAAAGTAGGAGATACCTTTGACGCCTTAGCCATAAGGAAAAAAGCAATAGATGATGATGTAGGATCCCTTGAGGCACCATTAAACACCACATCTTGTTCCATGGAGTGTTCGGTTTCCTCTATATTGTTAGCACAACAATTCGAGGAAATAGATGCATTTTTATAATGGCAACAAGACATAGCAAGCATATCATCATGAGATTTAATCAAGCAATTTCTACATGATATGCAAGGACTATCAACACAAGCATGTGAAACATTTGGAGTGCTCGAAGTGTTAAAGCCCAAAGAGGGAGCATTGCAATAAGATAGTGATGAAGGATCATCCACAATAAGCATACTATCATCATTGCAATGACCACCACTACTCACCATATCATTACCTTGTGGCAAACCACATGTAGGTGAAGTAGAAGAAGTTGAGAAGACTATATGACCGGAGGTGGAGGGAGAACAATCATCCCCACAAATATTGGACACACCATATTTATCTCTAAGCTTTGTCCACAACTCATGAGCATCCCGGAACGGCATGAGTTGAAAAATAACTACATTGCTCAAAGCATAGAAAAGCACATTAGAAGCTTGAGCATTGAGAGAAGAGTTTTTCTCATCCTCTAAAGATAATCTTTGGGGATCCTTTGGAGGAGAAAACCCCATATCTACAATTCTCTCTAAATTTGGGTCCATGACCCTAAAGAGATTAAGCATGCGAATTACCCAAACATCAAAATTTGTGCCATCGAAACTAAGAGTGTCAAAGAATCCTAATCCTCTAGTCGACATCTTTACTCTCTAGGCGGTTAAGCCCAACAAAGAGAGACGAGGCTCTGATACCAATTGAAAGATCGTGGATGTCGCCTAGAGGGGGGTGAATAGGCGTTTTAAAATAATTATGGTAGAGGCTTGAACGAATGCAGAATAAACCTAGCGGTTAATTTGTCAAGCACAAAACCTACAACAACTAGGCTCACCTATGTGCACCAACAACTTATGCTAAGCAAGATAAGCAACTATGTGATAGCAAGATATATGACAAGGAACAAAATGGCTATCACAAAGTAAAGTGCATAAGTAAAGGGCTCGGGTAAGAGATAACCGAGGCACGCGGAGACGATGATGTATCCCGAAGTTCACACCCTTGCAGATGCTAATCTCCGTTTGGAGCGGTGTGGAGGCACAATGCTCCCCAAGAAGCCACTAGGGCCACCGTATTCTCCTCACGCCCTCGCACAATGCAAGATGCTGTGATTCCACTAAGGGACCCTTGAGGGCGGTCACCGAACCCGTACAAATGGCGACCCTTGGGGGCGGTCACCGAACCCGTACACTTTGGCAACCCTTCGGGGCGGTCACCGGTACCCGTCAAATTGCTCGGGGCGATCTCCACAACCTAATTGGAGACCCCGACGCTTGCCCGGAGCTTTACACCACAATGAGATTGAGCTCCGAACACCACCAACCGTCTAGGGCGCCCAAGCACCCAAGAGGAACAAGCTCAAAGGTACCAAGCACCCAAGAGTAATAAGCTTCTCAACTTGTAACTTCCACGTATCACCGTGGAGAACTCAAACCGATGCACAAATGCAATGGCAAGGGCACATAGAGTACCCAAGTCCTTCTCTCTCAAAGCCCACCAAAGCAACTAATGCTAGGGAGGAAAGTAAGAGGAAGAACAAGAAGGAGAACACAAAGAACTCCAAGATCTAGATCCAAGGGGTTCTCCTCACATAGAGGAGAAAGTGATTGGTGGAAGTGTGGATCTAGATCTCCTCTCTCTTTTCCCTCAAAAACTAGCAAGAATCCATGGAGGGATTAAGAGTTAGCAAGCTCAAAGAAGGTCAACAATGGGGGAAAAAACGAGCTCAAGAGATGGGGAACCATTGGGGAAGAAGACCCCCTTAAATAGGTCCCCACGAATCTGCCCGTTATATGCAGAAAACTGTAGGACCGGTACAACCGGTGCACGAACCGGTACAACCGTCCAAAGCACAGGAAAAACCAACCTGGGAAAAGCTCTAAGCGGTACAACAGCCTGGGGAACCGGTAGTACCGGTTAAACCGGTAAAACCGGTCAACAACCGCCCAAGAACCGCTCCAAAACAGAAACTAGTCCGGTGGTAGAGCGGTACATGGCCGGAACAACCTCCGAAGCAATTCTGGAGCGGTACAACCGCTCCAAACACCGGTTGTAACCTCTCTACGGGGCGGTACAACCTCTCTATGTAAAACAGACAATATCAAAACAGCCACAACTTTCGCATACGAGCTCCGAATTCGATGAAACCAAGTTTGTTGGAAAGCTAGCAACAAGGGCTAACACAATCTTGATAAAATATCAATAAGAAGCAAATTAGAAAATGCCCATAAGAAAATGGTGAGAACCCTTCCTTGGATAACACCGGTGAAACCTCCAACACCGAAAACATCATAGAAGACGCATGCAAACTCCGTTTTCGATGAACTCAAGCTTGTCATCAAGATGACCATAAGCTCTAAGACCCACAAAGAGAACCAAACAAGAACCAAGAAACATGATGCAAGGATGCAATGGTTTGAGCTCTCTACTAACGATACGATCAAGCTACCAACTTGAGAGCCCCCCTTGATAGTACGGCAAACGATCCTATAACCCGGTCTCCCAACTACCACCACGAGATTGGTAAAATAGAAAACCTATCAAGGGCAAACCTTTGCCTTGCACATGGTCCACTTGAGCTAGATGATGACGATCTTGACTCCCTCAAGTTGGACCACCTTTCTTGATTGTGTTGGCTCGATGAAGACTAGATGATTGCTCCCCCATAGACCACTATGGGTGAGCCTCTCTTCGGCACATCTTCACAAGACCATTGACACCACAAAGGATGGCAAGATTCAAGCACTTGATCTCTTCGTGATGCTCCACTTGAACTTGCACACGGCAATCATGATGACAATCACCACTTGATGTCATCCTTTCCATGGGTTGTATGATATCTTCCTCTTGACGCGAGCCCATGGGCACGTACCTAAACCCACATAGAACTCTCACATAGACCATGGGTTAGTACACAAAGTGCAATGGACAATGCTTACCATACCATGGGATCACTTGATCCCTCTCGGTACATCTTCTACGCTTTGTGAGTTGATCAACTTGATTCACTCTTGACTTAGTCTTGATCAACCTCGAATCTTTCCAACTCTCTTCATTTGGATGATGTATTGAAGGCAAACATGAATGATCACACAATCTTCTTCTTCAAGACATGCTTGCAATAAGCTCAACACTCACATGACCAATCTTTGGATAATTCCTTAATAGCACCTTGGTCAACTCATAAACTCCTTGAAACCAACACATTGACTTCAAGAAAAGCCTATGGACAAAACCTTCAAATATAACTCAAGGCAACCATTAGTCCATAGAGATTGTCATCAATTACCAAAACCAAACATGGGGGCATCGCATGTTCTTTCAAAGTTGTTATTCTTCGTCTAAGGAAAAATATTTGATGTTAGAAGAAAGATGTCCAACTATTTGGTTCAGATTTCATTGACAGACAACTCACGAGAATCGAATGACCCATTTTTCTCCAGGCACTTAGGTGGTTTCAGATCCCAAAAAAAAAACACCGCACCTAAATATATTAGTTTTATGTGTATAATTGAGAAATGAATTAATTGAAGCGAGAAATCTGAGAGGACAGTCAAGTAAGATGCACAAGGTAGAAAATAAGCAGAGAGGGTTCATAGTTTGAGACCGAGATAGATGGATAGAAGGTGGTGGAGGAATAAGAATAGTGACTTAATGATAAAGGAAATGGTGTATGTGAGTGACTTAATGATAAAGAAAATGGTGTATGTTAGATCACATTGGTGTTTTTGGAGGACTGATGCAATTGGTGTTGAAATAATAAAATATGCATGCTCTTGTTGCAACATACAGGTTATGTATGCCCCTGTTGCAACATACATGTCTCATTGGTATGTATCGGTCGTCAATGCCAAAAAATACGAGATTCAATTATTGGCCTCAGTTGATGCTCGGTCAAACGGAGTGACCTTGCTGCTGTTGTAACCAGAAACATAAAGTAAAGCAGGTGTTGGATTTCAAGCTGGTGTTAAAGATCTATCCTTTATTTTTGGTCCTCTTTATATAACTTTTGTTTGCCTCAAACTCTACTCTATTTTTCATATAAAATAGTTACTGAGACTTGAGAAGCGTTGAACTTTAGACAAGAGTCTAGATATTATTAATTAATTCAATTACAAGGATGTACCTGGCTATTTTGTTTTTGATTTCGTGCTCTCATGGAACGATGAAGAATTGCTTCGTTCGGTTTGCAAGGTGGGTATTCTCGTTGCACATTTTTAGATCTTCCACGTGAAATATTAATGCTAACTACATATATTGCCTGTGCAGGATGGTTATCAGTTGAGAAGGAAGTTCTATTATACTTGCTCAAATATCATGCAAATGAAGCTAAAGACAACATTCCTGATATTGCGCGAGAATATCTTATACATGTCAAGTAGATCTTAATTCATAACAAATTATTAGTTGGATCTTCACTCTCTATGTATACATCGTCAAATTACTTTTCTCTATCAACTTACATTGTAAGTTTAGTAGATTTAAATTATTGTGATTATGATCGGTGCTGCTGCCAGTTATAACAAGAAATGAACTTTGTCTTCTCTTTCCTCTTCCACAGAAAAGATCTCAAGCTTTCCTCTTCCTCCTGTCGGCGCCGCCGCCGATCCACCCCGTCTCCGATGGTCTTTTGGGCCATGGAGTTGTGAAGGACCTCGGCCCCACGCCGGCGGGACGGATCTCATTCTCGTTCTTGTTAGGTTCATAGTCTTGGTTGGGACTGTGTGCCGCGGCGATGTTCCTCGGTAGGAATAATGTCTCCCATGTTCTATCCATATCCCGGTGGTGCGTCTAGCATCGTCGGAGGGCGCACGGAGGTGTGTCTCCATCGGATCTCACGGGATTCGGTCGGTGCAGGTCTTTGGTGGATCTTTTTGGATCTGGTATGTGTTCATCTTCATTTGGATGTTTATAGGTTTGATTCTTCCGTTCTATGACTTTCTTCATCGAGCGATGGTTGTTGCTCTGGTGCCCTTGTGCTATGTGGCCTTAGCACGACGACTTCTCGACTGTCGACTATAATAAGGTTTGAGCGGCTCAAGCGAGGGAGGGGCGATGACGGCGGCGCTGTGTTCATCTTCATTTGGATGTTTACAAGTTTGATTCTTCCGATCTACGACTTTCTTCATCGGGCGATGCTTGTTGCTCTTGTGCCCTTGTGCTATGTGGCCTTAGCACAATGACTTCTCGACTGTCAACTATAATAAGGTTTGCGCGGCTCCAGCGAGGGAGGGGTGATAACAGCGGCACACCTTCGTGTCGCTCCAGTGTATGTAGTCGTCGCTAGGTGGTTTGTAATTTCTATTATCTCTGATGTTCTTCATACTACCATGTTTAAAGATGAATAGATTGAAAGTTTCCCACGTAGAAAATTAGTTTTCAATTATTACCATTGTTGCTATTTTTACGATACATATGAAATTTAACATGCATTATATTTATATATAGAACTCCAAGAAAATATTTCAAATGCCCGTGGCAACGCACGGGCATTGTACTGGTTTTAATGGTTCAACACTAATCGTGTCCGACATATACCTTACACCCACAGAAACCTAGATTTTGTTAGATTAGTTTTGATTTATGGGTAGAGGTAGACAAGGAAGGATTTGATTTAGGTAAGGTTTTGTTAAAATTTGATTTGATTTGGGTATACATAGGGGAATGTGAAGTTTTTATTTAGTGGAGGTTTGGTAAGATTTGATTTGATTAATGAATGTTGTTTTGGTAAGATTCTACTAAGTAAATGCAGGACATGGTTTTCTAGTAGACCAAGGATAGAAAAGTACCCACTTGATTTAGATTAGTCCAAACCAAGGAAGGCATGAAGAGGAAAACCTAAGGTCGGGGAGACGGAGGGAGTAAACCTGAAGGCGAGACATCAGACACATTAATTCCCCTTTAATATTAAAGATACTCCAAAAGGGCTTTAAAAAAATGCAGCGTCAACAATTGACTCTATGTATTACGCGTAGCCCCGTGAGCGCATCTAAGCCCTATTATTTTTCAAATGTGTTCGTCTGATAAACCTGCCATCCAGTCTTCCATCTTGTTCAGACACTCCAAACCTCATTTCTCCCCTAGATTTGAGAGAGGTTTGAGAGCTCCACTGGTTTCTCTCTCCACCTGCACCCTCAGCAACCCACTCTATCCCCTCGCCTTGCTCACTGCACCTCGACGTCATGTCCCGTTGGATGTAGACGAATCTCATTTGACGCCTTTCCAATACTGGATGGGAGGCAAACGTGGATGCTTAGTGGTCTTCAGGCTTGATGGTTCCGAGGGGTTGTTTCGATTGCAGTATCCAGGCTTCATGGTTCTGAGAGGTTGTCTAGATCGCACCATGATCTGTCGGGCCAAATATTTGGCATTGACCGAAGTGAGGGCGGCTATTCGGCTGGGTTCCCATTTTCTGTCTCGTCGAATGCCAATCAGCTCGTCCTATTCAACTAGCGGGTATTTTTGTATTATTTGGTAAGTTGTCCCAAGACCCGATTCATGGCAAAGTAGTTCATGCAAGGAGAAGGTACATCCAGTTGGTATATGCATATGTGATGTCTGGACACAGAATTGCGAAGCTCTTGTTCTCTTCTTAGGCCAGAGATGTTGATCCTTCACCTGTGCTTCACTACGCAGAATTGCGAAGCTCTTGTTCTCTTCTTAGACCAGAGATGTTGATCCTTCAGCTGGGTTTCGCTGATAGTTTTTAAGTTGTTAGATGAATTTTGTTCTAAAACTCTGTGCTAGTTTTCATGAATTTCGTTGTGAAACTTTACGAGATATACACAAAATCGTATACAACTGCAGTTTGTTTTGAAACTTTACGCTATATACACAAAATCATATGCAACTACAGAAGTTCCTGTCAATTGAAATGTAGATGTGATGGTAAAAGGCCACGGAAGAATGTAGTATATTTTAAATATTTCTAACTTGATTACAAAATGGTAAAACAAATATCTTGGGCAGTGGTTAAGACTTCACAAACCTCGACTGCTACAATATGTCAAATTTTCTCAAAGCTAACTTACATGAGAATAAATGTAACCATCAATATTCCATACGATTGTTCTCGTTCTTTTGTGCTCTAGATTATCTTACCTTTTTTCCGCATGCTCTATATATTGCAAAATAAAAAAAAACTGACGCTATTGCGCTGACGTTCGGTCAGACCCTTCCGCACGCGGCACAGTCCTGACCGCACATCTTCTCTTTTTTTTTGTGAGGGGAGACCGCACATCTTCTCATGGTGTGTGCCTAGCTAGCTGCACTTGGACTGCACCGAGCGGTGGTGTGGCTGTGGACTGAGATCCACTATTCCCGAATCTGTGTAGCTTCTCGAATCTCCCTGCCTATTCCCCACCTCCACCATTCCCCGTTCTCCCTAGCTCATTTGTTCCTTGCATTGCCGGCTCAACGCCGCCCCTCGCCATGGCTCCTGCGTCTCCTCTCAGCCCGGAGTAGGAATTGAGTGGTCCTCACCTGCGCAGCACGCCTCGGCGAGGTACGTGGTTGTCTCGAGGTAGAGGGTGGCTTAGAGAGGGAGAAGCCGGCAGACAATGTCATGAGCTCAGAAGAATAGGAGGAAGCGAGGCCGCGTGAGGCAGAGGAGAAGAAGCAATCGAGTGCTCCTCGCTTGCAAGTGAGGCCGCCAAAGCCGGAGGAGAAGAGGAAGCGGCAAGGTAGGGCGTGGTGGTGGCGGGATCTCCGACATGCTCACCATTGGGGAGTGGCGGCGGTCAGAGCTAGCTAGGCGCGGCAAGTCCCCATGAGAGGTTCACGGTTCAGATTTCAGACCATTCACAAGCCGTGCAGGTACCTACTCACCCAAGTGCTACATCTCCATGTGTCTAATCCCCATTTTTCAGCTAACTGCAATTCTCACACCATGTCGGCCCGCGGTTCGACATGGGACGTTTTGTGCTTCATCAAGAGCTTCTGCACAGTGAGCCTGACAAAGACGGCCGTCATGCTTTCCTCCCCTGTCAAGGTAAGCTACATCAACAGAAACACACAAATTGTATAAGCCTGCTTACATTACATATCATATAATAAACGCAATCGATCCTAGTGTTCACCGTTGATATGTGATAGAACACCAGCAGAAGAGGTGTGAATATGTTCTTGTTTGCAGTATCTGTTTTGTTGCGGTTCACATGTAACAATACAGTGGCAACTAAATATATATTTTTTGCCATGACTAACTATATGCATCATTATACATGCAGCTTTCTCTAGCCAGAGTTTTTTTTTTTTGCTAATTCATAAAGCAATACATAGATTGAAAGGTTATTGCACAACGGAACAGTAGAAGAATGAGAAATTGGAGGGTATTGAGTTCACAGAAAATCTGAATGGCGATGCAAACACAAATGGCTTAAAAGAGCAAACTGTGCTTGGCTATGAAAAGAGAGGAGCAAAACTGTAGACTGCGACATACAATCACAGCTCGAATTCACATTCATACAGAAGCGTGAGAAATCACCCTGTACAGTTTCAATCACAGGAACCTACTTCCAGTCGTATATTGCTGAAATCATAGGACAGTAAACTATATCTCTAGCCTCACATGACTTCGGGAGCAACTTCATTCCATAGCGAGGCAGAAGTCACAGATGTTTCTATATATGCATTTACTGAATGGATGAGCTTTGTCCAGAATTACCCTGCAAGTGGTACAGCTCCAGTACCAAGTCTAACAATATAGTAGTGAAGAATCATAAAATCAGAGCACACTGGAGCCTGCGTTGTTCTTGATAGCACATACCTCAAGTAGAATAGCCCCTTCCATCTGGCCACTTCGTAGGTTGACTGATTTGTGAGAGCTCTGCAAAAAATAGAAGGGTTTTAGCCAAACATGCATTAGAGACAAAACATAGTTGCCCGTCGCGACAGAGGTGGAGCCGCCAAGGAGCGGGGGTAGCCCAAGCCCGAGCGTCCAGGCCGTGCCCTGCCGCGTCGGCGACGTTGTGGCACTCCTTGGAGAGACGAGGGCGTCCGCTGTGGCTGGCCGCAACGTGGCCGTGTGCCACGAACGGGCGCCCGGCGAGGACGGTCTGACCGCGGATCCTGCTCCCGCGTGGTCCACGGGGTTGACGCCCGGGTCGAGCGCCCGACGACGACTCCGCGGGGGGCCGTTGCGCCGGAGCCGCCTACCGCGCAGGTTGAGCCGGAGGGTGCGCCGAAGAGCGGGCGGAGTCCGAGCGCCCTGGCCGTGTGGCTGTGCTCCGCCACGTCGGAAACGGCGTGGCACTCGGTGCAGACACGGCACCTTCCGCTGTTGTTGGCGGCGATGAGGGAGGGGCGCCCACCGAGGAGGGGCCCGGCCGTGGGGATGGCGGATCCCGCCCGGGCCATCGGTGTGACGACGGCGATAGGAATGGCATGCCACGGTCTGAGTTCCACCGAGGAAGCACAACAGAGATGGGGCGAGGTTGGAGGGATAGGTTGTGTATGCAGCTGGGTTTCACGTACCTGCGGAAAAGAACGGCCGTCTCCAGCGCCGGGAGCGTTCGCCAGCAGTGGCAGATACATGTCACGTGCTCACCGCTTGCCCCCATGGCAGCGCCGTCCGGCTGCTCAGCCCACCCGCCCTCCGATTGATTGGGTGTTCCTCCAATCCTCCTCATGTGCAGCATAGCGCGGCTTTGTCAGCCAGTAGCGCCGGCACCTTGAGTACCCGGCTGCGACCGTCCCATGCTCTGTACGCACACCATTCTTTCTGCATCTTTCTCTTTGCCATGGACGAGAGCTCATCTTCTGTTGGGCGATGGGAGACTCCTTATTTATACAAGAGAAAAGGCGGTGGGACCATAGACTGGATGGATCCACGAACGATCTCGAGACATCTCGCAAACCGACGTGGTGAAAACCGTGCCACGCGGCCCACGATTGGAGGAAGACCAGACATTGTAAGGGACAGATTAGACATTCAAAGCGGCGGTCGACCTCTCTAGAAATCCAAACGTGTAAAATGCTTTGCCAGTAAAAAAAAAAGCTACGCCCAGAGACTCTTGAGCACACGCGTCGTGCTAACAAGGGCAGTAAAAAAAATTCCGAAAAATCCAAAAAAATTGAACCCTTACAGGCCTAGTCTTCTTAGTATGTGCAACCAAATTATTGGCGGTCTGTTGGCAGCCGAATCATATGCCAAAATTATGGCCGGCCGATGATTGGCAGGGCTACCAGACACAGAATCGAAACTGACCCTGAATGTCCTAATCTGGTCAATAGTTGTTCGAGTGATGGCTCGTTCTTCCATGCAGTTCACTTTTCTAGACACTGCTTGGAATGACGGAACCCAAAATGAGACACGTCGTAGGTGGCGACGAAGGATTTAAGATCCGATGGTCTTTCTGATTTTGTTTTACCTACAATGTATGATTTTACGACTCGTGGGAGACACTTTTTCTCGGGTTTGTTCTGGTTGAAACCAGGGTCTGTCTAGATGTGAGATAATATCTCACATCTAAATGTGACGTCACCTCTAAAAACTGCCCTTGTTGACAAACAAAACAGACTGTTTGCTCTTGATCCCTCCTCCACGTGGACTTGTTTGTATGTTTTGGCTTGTATTGTTTTGTCCCTCCCACCAAACCCACCCAGCCCAACTACCCTGCCTCCTGGGCCTTGTTTCTTGGGCTTTTTTTGCATGTTTGTTTGTTTGACAGAAAAAAAGGATCAGGCTTTGTTTGTCTGCAGAAAACACTTGCTTGCTTGTAGAAGAAGTTTTGGTGGCTGGAAAAGTAAAACCCAGACAGGGTTTATGCAGCTTTAGAAACAAACAGAGGTTGGTCTTATACGGCCCTGTAGATACTTTTCACCTCTCTCTTTTTCCATCTGTTGATGGGAGAAACAAGCAGAGGCTGGTGTGTAGGAAAAACGCACATCAGTTGGCTGTCATCAGTTCAAGATCCCTCAATCAAAAATACAGGGCTAAAAACAGAGCAGACAAACATTGTTGAGAAGGAAATTTATATTCTGAATGGGGGAAATGCATGATGACGAAATGGCCATAATCAATCACATTCATAGTTCCATCCATACAAATCTGCAGACTGGAGTAAATGACAAAGCATACTTAACTTGTTAGGAAAAATTGCTTATTTTGTAAATGAAACACTCCATTCTCAAGTAAAAAAAGAGAGAAAAATCTTTGAAACTAACTACAATCATCTGTGTTAGAATTCCTTAGATGACTAAATCAGAGTGTGTTGTTTCATGTTGGCAGAAAAATAAATAAATAAGTTCATACACCTGATAAGCAAGAAATAGGATCATATAACGGTGGTTTGCTTGTTTTAAGGTAAAAAAATGGTGTGTATCAGGTTGTGGTTCAACTTTCAGTCTTCACCATACAAGTGATGACAGCTACAACCGATGTAAAAATAGTAGCCTACATCTGATCAAAATCTTTCGTTGAAAAAAAAAAGAAAGCAACTACAACTTTCAGTCTTCACATACAAAACACAAGTATAAACCTTTTGAATATCTATTCCAACAATAGTTTTGATTCATTGAAACATTGCATTTTGCAGAAATGAAGATATCTATGCAGGAGACTACATTGGTACTCAGGTGTGATCCAGCTTAGAAAAACCTGATTGAGGACAAAAACAAAGATAAACTTACTTGTATGTTTTGATCGTAGCCTACGCGCTCCCGGTACCCTGGAATGGTATTTGACCTGAAGCTTTCTCAAATGCAAGGCAACTAAGCTAATTTTCTGCAGATGCTTCCACCTTACTCATTCGCCTATCCGGTCCATCAGTTTGGAATAACATCAAATCCTCTGGCTGTTGTGAGTAACAATTCAATTCCGGTTGCACCTCCAGGCTCCACTTGCAAGTGGCATCAAAACAGAAGACCCAGTTGCAAGTCAAGGGTCCACTTGCAAGTGGCATGAAAATAGAAGACCCGGTGGCAAGTCGAGGGTCTACTTGCAAGTGGCATCAAAAAAAGAAGATTTGGTTGCAAGTCGAGGGTCCACTTGCAAGTGGCATCAAAAACAAAGGAACCCGGTGCTAGTCGAGGGTCCACTTGCAAGTGGCATAAAGAAAGAAGACCTGGTTGCAAGTCGAGGGTCCACTTACAAGTGGCATGAAAAACAAAGGAACCCGGTTGCGAGTCGAGGGTCCACTTGCAAGTGGCATCAAAAAAAATAGAAGACGCAGTTGCAAGACGAGGGTGCACTTGCAAGTGGCATCAAATAAAAAGACACAGTGACAAGTCGAGGGTCCACTTGAAAGTGGTATGAAAACAAAAGACCCAGTTGCAAATCGAGGGTCCACTTGCAAGTGGCATCAAAAAAAGAAAGACCTGGTTGCAAGTAGGGGGTCCACTTGCAAGTGGCATCTAACAAAAAGACCGAGTTGCAAGTCGAGGGTCGACTTACCCTCGACTTGCAAGTGGCATCAAACAAGAAGACCCAGTTGCAAGTCGAGGGTCGACTTGCAAGTGGCATCAAACAAAAAAGACCCACTCGCAAGTCGAGGATCCACTTGCAAGTGGCATGAAAATTGAAGACCCGGTTGCATGTCGAGGGTCCACTTGCAAGTGGCATCAAAAAAATAGAAGATGCAGTTGCAAGTCGATGGCCCACTTGCAAGTGGCATGAAAAACAAAGGAACTCGGTTGCACGTCGAGGGTCCACTTGCAAGTGGCATCAAAAAAAGAAGACCTGGTTGCAAGTCGATGATCCACTTGCAAGTGGCATGAAAAACAAAGGAACCGGTTGCAAGTCGAGGGTCCACTTGCCAGTGGCATAAAAAAATTAGAAGAAGTAGTTGCAAGTCAAGGATCCACTTGCAAGTGGCATGAAAAACAAAGGAACCCGGTTGCAAGTCGAGGGTCCACTTGAGAGTGGCATCAAAAAAATAGAAGACGCGGTTGCAAGTCGAGGATCCACTTGCAAGTGGCATCAAACAAAAAGACCCAGTAGCAAGTAGAGGGTCCACTTGCAAGTGGTATGAAAACAGAAGACCTAGTTGCAAGTCGAGGCTCGGCTTGCAAGTGGCATGAAACAAGTAACTGGATCGCAAAGTCGAGCGTCCACTTCCAAGTGGCATCAAGAATAGAAGACCCAGTTGCAAGTTGAGGGTCGACTTGCAAAGTGGCATCAAACAAGAAGACCCAGTTGAAAACTGAGGGTCGACTTGCAAGTGGCATCAAACAAAAAAGACTCAGTTGCAAGTCGAGGGTCCACTTGCAAGTGGCATGAAAACAGAAGACCCAGTTGCAAGTCGAGGGTCGACTTGCAAGTGGTATCAAACAAAAAACCGCAGTTACAAGTCGAGGGTCCACTTGCAAGTGGCATAAAAAAAGACACGGTTGCAAGTCAAGGGTCCACTTGCAAGTGGCATCAAACAAAAAGACCCCACTTGCAAGTGGCATCAAACAAAAAGACCCCACTTGCAAGTCGAGGGTCCACTTGCAAGGGGATGAAAACAGAAGACCCGGTTGCAAGTCGAGGGTCCACTTGCAAGTGGGATGAAAACAGAAGACCTAGTTGCAAGTCGAGGGTCCACTTGCAAGTGACATCAAAAATAGAAGACCCAGTTGTAAGTTGAGGGTCGACTTGCAAGTGGCATCAAACAAGAAGACCCAGTTGCAAGTTGAGGGTCAACTTGCAAGTGTGATCAAACAAAAAAGACCTAGTTGCAAGTCGAGTTTCCAGTTGCAAGTGGCATGAAAAACAGAAGACCCAGTCGCAAGTCGAGGCTCGACTTGCAAGTGGGCATTATAAAAAAAGACAAGTTGCAAGTCGAGGGTCTTGCAAGTAGCATCGAACAAAAAGACCCAGTTGCAAGTCGAGGGTCTACTTGCAAGTGGCATAAAAAAGAAGACACAGTTGCAAGTCGAGGGTCCACTTACAAGTGGCATGAAATAAAAGACCCGGTTGCAAGTCAAGGGTCCACTTGCAAGTGGCATGAAAACAGAAGTCCCAGTTGTAGGTCGTGGGGCGACTTGCAAGTGGCATCAAACAAAAGACCAAGTTGCATGTCGAGGGTCCGCTTGCAAGTGGAATAAAACAAAGAACCCGGTTACAAGTCGAGGGTCGAGTTGCAAACTGGCATCAAAAAATAGAAGACCCAGTTACAAGTCAAGGGTCGACTTGCAAAGTGGCATCAAACAAAAGACCCGAGTTGCAAGTCGATGCTCGACTTTGACATCAAACAAAAAGACCCGGTTGCAAGTCGAGGCTCGACTTGCCTGTGGCACGAAAACAGAAGACCTAGATGCAAGTCGAGGGTCGACTTGCAAGTGACATCAAACAAAAGGACCTAGTTGCACATCGAGGGTCGACTTGCCTGTGGCACGAAAACTGAAGACCCAGATGCAAGTCGAGGGTCGACTTGCAAGTGACATCAAACAAAAGGACCTAGTTGCACATCGAGGGTCGACTTGCAAGTGACATCAAACAAAAAGGACCCACTTGCAAAGTCAGACTTGCAAGTGGCATCAAACAAAAAGATCCAGTTGCAAGTCGAGGTTCAACTTGCAAGTCGCATCAAACAAAAAGTTTACCGTAAAGGTTTCGTCAGCATCAGGAAAAAACATGCCAAAGCTCTCACCATTGTCCACCTTACAAAAATGAGCAAAACAAATTGGGCACACCATCCTGAATCATAGGAAAAAGTCAAAAAGATAATAATAAAAAGATCGAGAGCAAGACTGTAACTGATGGTCCTCATACCGATGCTTACACTAATGAAACTGCTGAAAATAGTAACTAGTAAGTAACTATGGAAAACTGTCAAAAGTACTTATGGTAGAACTGTCGAAAACTAGTAACTAGAAACTAGAGATTAGTGACGAACAAACAGGTTACAAAAAATATAGGCAAAAAAGCTAGGACTGTATTACACAACTAGTATTCAATTGTGCATACCATCTTTAACATCCAGAAAAAAACTACTATATGTATAGAGCACTAAAAAAACAAGATAATCATGAGCTGCTGCTCCAACTTATATATGTAGAATACTACAAACAACACTACAAAAATCAACTACTGAACATTTCACCTAATCCTCTGCACACACAAATTACCACCACATTAGAGTATATTGAACACACATATAGCCTAACAAATGAAAAAAAACACATATAACTTAATCGCATGTAGTTCACATACTTGAATGGTGGTCCCCTCCACTTCCCTTCTCGCTCCCCACAATCGCCGCTGCCTGACAAAAAGTAAAATGTCACGAAACATGGATACAAACTGAAAAAACAATAAAATGAAAAACCTTGATTGATACAAATTATAACTATCTCTGAGTGAAAATTAGCTTAGCAAAAACAGAACCTAAAAGTAAAAAAATCAAACCAAAAACTACATGGTTAGTACCCCATTTCCTACCTACAGACACAAGACTTCATCTAGGGAAACTTAAAAAAAATGTGCCAACCCAGACTGAAACTATCAAAAAAGGAAATCCTATCATTGCACTCAATTATCTGAACACATAAGCTACGCAGCCGCACAGCTGAAAACTTTGCTACTTAAAACATCAAACTGCTACCAAACATTTTAGGAAGATTGAGCACAAAAACCTATGTAGATCAAAATACACACAAAAAAATGAGATGGTACAGGTTCATTCATTTGTGACCTGCTTTGTTTATCTTCAGCTCTTTTATTTCTAAAAAAAAGTTGCTTGAATAATAATAGAAAATTTGACTTGAGCCTGGCACAAGTGATCCAGAATGCTTAAATAGTGATAGAAAAGTTGATTTCAGCCTGCCACAAGTGATCCAGAAATACTCACCAAAAGACAAAAAAAACAGAAAATGCATGCAGAAGCTATCACTACTCTACAAAAATTCTTAACAGGAGAAATCAACTATCTATAGAATGATGAGTATACCAGGACAAAAAAACTATCTATAGTTCATCATACAAACCCTAACACTAAAAATCACCCAAAAACTACAACAAAAAAAGGTATTCTCTGCACACTAACCATCTGAAACCCAAACCCTAACCCCTGGAACCCACTGAAAAATTTATCTACTTCAAATCCCCCCTTCCCATATCTGTATACATTTGAG
>LT934112.1:670245844-670260581 GCA_900231445.1 Triticum turgidum subsp. durum | reverse complement strand
CTCCGCCTTCTGTCACCAGAATCGCCGCCGCCTGAAGGAATCGCCGCCCGGACGGAGAGGATGAGGAATGCGAGGACATTGGCGATACACTTGCTGTGGACAAACAAACGGCCCACCAGTCCAATAATGCAGGAAAAATAAAAGAGGCATCGGCCCGCCCGCTCGTAAACAATTTGTACATGGCCCGCCGCGCGCAACAACGAGGCGCGAGCCAGCGCACGAGACAGAAACAGGACATTGCGCGAATCTTGAAGACAAATTGATCCAATGAACCATAGCTTAGATGTGAGATAGTTATTTCACATCTAGATGTGAAATAGCAAAACTGGAATGCATAGGTATTCTTCCGGGGTTTGTTGTGGCTAAAACCCGTGTGAATTATTTGTAGATACATTCCTAATACCCCATCAATATGAACGTGATGCTTAGTACATTTTTCTGATACATCATAAATTTACCAGATATAATGGTGCAAGAGTATAATTTATTTTTGAAACGGAGGCAAAAGACTTGCCTCGTATATTAATTATGAGAGAAGGAAAGTTTTAGCTGTGTTACAAATACACCCCTTATTACATGAAAGGGATTACTCTCCCGACATGAGCACCCCTAGCTTCTTAGCTCCCGCGGCCACCCAAAGTGATGTCTCTTTCTTGATGTTGTCTAACAAGATCGTGGGCGGTGTCCCTTTGTTATTGAAAACACGTGCATTTCTCTCGTTCCAAATCGATCATAACATGAGCATGGTTAAAGATGCCATGGCCTTCCTATTTATTAGAGTGGCAAAGTTCCTCATGTGGTGCACAACTGTTTGCATTGTTAAAAAAATTGGCGGGGCTAGGCAAGATGTGACAGGCGCCAGCCCCTTACCGGTCGCATCCCGCACGGAGATGCATTGCTAGCTGATCGATCCAGCCATTAGTCACTTCTACTCGATCGCCAATTAAGCTGCAGCACTAGATTATAACTTTTTACAGTTTTTTTTTAGTTGGTGTATAACCTTTTACAGATTTTTCCCCAATACTCGCGCGCAAGGGTTTTTCGCTAAAAAAATCTTACAATTTTACCCCTCCAGTTCCACTTCGTCAATACATATGCTACTCCATATTTCACCTGGTCTACTAATTAGTTGGCACAATTTAGAGTAGTAAAGTACCGCATGCGCCCATCAAAATGGATAAAAAGGTAGTATATAGAACTAAAATACGTCTAGATACATATTCTTTTATCCATTTTGATGATAAGTATTTCCGGACGAAGAGAGCAGATGCGAAGCCAGCACACAGTGCTGAAAAGAGCAACTACGCGACACGGGGATATCAGATCAGGCTAGGTGTAATAAGCGTCTTCACCGAGGAGCACAAAAATTGTAGAGATCTATAATTAAAAAAATCATGCACTGACCAAAGGGACCCACCGAGCACATGACCGAACCAAATATCGCATGTTAAATCTCAAATTGCATAACTCGCTTGATTGTGAGAGCTCCAAACTTAAGGAGCATATAATGGAGTAAAGGATAAGTTGCGGAGGTGTGCGGAGTTGTCACGTTTGTACTACTAAGTGAGAGTGTAGCAGAAGATTCTTGCAGAGCTACCTGGAGTCCCTTATGGCGATCAAACATGATATTGGAGCTGATCCTGTTAAAGGTAAATCATATATTAACATGGACGATGGGGTGCAGCCGGTTAGACAAGTGCCACGGCAGCTTGGTTGGATCAAACCGTGCCAGGGCTGGACTAAACTTAACACTGATGGTGCTTTTGGCTCGAATGAAGATGCAAGCGGGGATGATATTGAGGGATGCTACAGGGAAAATTATCTTCTCAGCTTGCAGAGCTTTGTATTCATGCAGGGATGCGTTGGAGGCTGAGCTATGTGCGTGTATGGAGGGTTTATCTTCCTCGATTCAACGTACAGCACTACCGATCAAAATTGAGATGGATTCTTCGGTTGCAGTTTCTATGATCACATGTGGGAGCACGGATCGCTCAGTATATTCTTCCCTAGCGAATGAAATTAGATTTCTTTTGAGTCTTCATCAAACTTGTATTACTCAGGTCACTCGGTCGCAAAATAAAGCGAGTGACAGGTTAGCTGCTTTTGGTCGGATTAATAATAGGACCATGACTTGGTTAGGGTCGGGGTCCTCCAGAAGTGTTGGAGATAGTTGCTGAAGATTGTAACGATACTGTGATTGAGTAATACAAGTATTGAGTCCGCAAAAAAAAAAAGAGAGTGTAGCAGAAGATGGAAATGCATGACGCGACGTTGTTGTGATGGATGTGCTAGCGAGGTATAGCACGGTCCACCAAATAAATTCAAGCCGGTCGAAACCCCCGACATGAATCGATCGACTGCCGGAAGATCATAACGACGTGAGACGCGAGCGAAGCTACGTGCGTGCCGTACCGATCACCGATCACATCGATCAGATCACCCAGCGGTGCCTGCCGGCCGGCATGGAGGCGGCGGAGGAACACTAGTCATGCCTGCACTCCCGAGAGCTGCCTGTGAGCTTGACATCTCGCACACGTACGTCCCGGCGACAGTAGAGCAAGCATGGGTGGCGCATTGCAGCCGTCGTTGAGAGCCGCACCGTACCCTACACAGCAGGCGACCCGCCGGCCCCGGCCACATGTGTACTGCGCCCACCTTCTCCATCTCCGGTGACCCGTCCCACGCACCATTCACCCGTTTGCCTCTCCTCCGATGGCCGTGGCGTGGCGTCCTCCATTTCGGCATTGGTCTACGCTGGAAACCGGTTGACACGGCCAAGAATTTCTAGTCAAATGATCAATACGATGTGTAGTGTACTAGTTAAGGACTGAAAAGTTGTAAAGAAAATAAAAATGAACAGCATAGTGTGGTAACATAGACTCACAAGGAAGAAAAAGAGAGAGAGGTTGGATGGAGGAATTAGAGCTGGCCCGACGTGTGCAAATCAAATTGCGTTCGGAAGCAAGGGGTCTTGTAGTTGTCGGGCACATTGAACTCCAATCGACCGATGCAACTACAAAGCATAGTGCTTCACTACTACACGACCTACTTCAGCAGTTCAGCTACCCAGAGACACGACGTCCTCTTTACTCGTCGTCATCATCGCAGCCGCATGCAGCAGAGACCGCCGACGATCTCTTTTCTTTCGTTCTTTCGCCGAACCTCTGTGGGTATTGATGGAGCTCCGTTTCCAAAGAGAGGAGAGCAAGGCAGCCAGGAGTGCAGAAGATCGTGATCATTGGATTTTCTTTGGGAACGCACAAGCATTCAGACTTGGCACCAATGCATGCTCGTAGCTTTCCCCCCTCGCACGCATATGCAGCATGGCAGCATGCACGTACAGACAGACAGGTCTTCATGTCGGAACAAACGAGCACTTCACATCACTGTGCCACTGTAGAGCACTACTAGTGCTCCTATACGCCTAGCCGTAGCCTCCGTCAGTAACAGTAGCAAGCTTAGCTAGCCAGGCCAAGGCAGCACTGGCTACTGAATACACCTAGATGGCGAATGGTAGTAGCTTTTTGCACGCACAGGGCACAAGAGAGTAATGCACGCGGAATGTTAGTAGGCAGTGTAAAATGAAGAAGGAAAGTAATGGACTGTTAGTAGGTAGTTAGTAGGTTGTTTACTGTTGGTATTTACTGTAGATGTAAATAATTTAAATTTAATTTTATTTCACCATCAAATTGTTTGTATGTAATTACTCCCTCCGTTTCTTTTTAGTCCGCATATAAGGTTTGGTCAAAGTCAAGCATTATGAAGTTTGACTAACTTTATATTAAAAAATATAAACATTCACAATATGAAATCAATATATTCAGATGCACCATGAAACATATTTTCATACTATATAGTTTTAGTACTGTAGATGTTCATAATTTTTTATGTAAATTTGGTCAAACTTTGTGTAGTTTGACTTTGACCAAATCTTATATGCGGAGTAAAAAGAAACGAAGGGAGTACTATAAATGTACACGGTAGATCATCAATTTGCAAATTAATTTAAATCGTTTTAGCCATAATCACATGGATAGAAAGAAGGAAAGTTAGGGTATTGTAGCTTCTCTAACTTTGCTTCTCAATGTTAGAGGATCCAGTTCCATGCACGCACGGTGTATGCATCTAATTCAGACGGCGATGGGAGGGTATCTCTACTCCTAATGAAGCAGTTGGTGAATAGTCCGCCGGTTAATTTTCGCTGGTTTTTTTCATCTATCCTCCCACCTCCTAGTTTCGTCGGTTTTTTTTGTCATTTTTTTGTCAGGTTTTTATTCGTCCCCGCACGCCCCTCCACGATCCCTACCCAGATCGCTGCACACCACCGTCGCCGCCGCGAATCCCCGGGGACGCCGCACGCCGCCACCGCCGTGAATCCCCAGGGATGCCACACGCCACCGCCGTCGCGAATCACGAGAGACGCCGCTCGCCGCCGCCGCGGATCCCCAAGGGCGTGGTCGCGTTGCCCTGATTGGAGGAGACCCTGCCCGCCTTGCCTCGTTTGGAGGACGAACACAGGTATTTCGAGGCCCATGTGCGTCAATCCCGACCTCCGCTTTCCCCCTTTTCCATCGAGGGCCGCCGCCGCTGCTTCGTCTTCTATCTCTCCCGATCCCCATCGGCACCTGCTGGATGGTGCTCCGGGAACAGGGCCGCACGGAGGCCCTCCTCCCGTAGGATGTGCAGACGCGGCACGCCTTGCAGCGGCTGTTCGGGATGAGCGCGGGCGCGACAACCTTGTCCCAGTCGATGATGGCGGCGGCGAACGCTGGTGCTCCTTCTCGTCCTCTACCTCCAAGGACGCGCACCGATACAGCTCAGGCACCCCCGTCCCCAAATCCCGTCCACCCATCCGGCGTTGTCCAGCTCATACTCACGCTCGTGGATTCGCCTCCTCCTGTATGCGACACTTGAAACGTGGACGTGGTGAGCTTCCCCTCTCTCTACCCCCAAATCTGGATGGCACTAGCATCTGTTACATACATACATATGGATAAGCATCTTGGTTTGGTTCTTTGGTTCAGTTTGTATTCAGTCTGTATGCGTCTGGATGTGAATGGCACTTGCAGTATATGGCCGTTCCTTGGTTGTCCATTTGTATGTGTCCATCAGTATGTAAACGGCCGCTCCTTGATTGTTATTTTGAACAAAACTCCCCCTTAATTCTTCCTGTACTCAAATGAATCCTTGGAAGCTAGCACTACATGTCTGTTGTTGCTGTCGTCTTGTACTACATGGCTTTTTTCAATTTAATGTCAGTCAAGTTTATGTGAATATAATCTCCTTTGATCTGATGTTTTGGTCTGAATATTTACATTTTAATTATCATGTACGTACTAATGCATTCTCAGATCTTTGGTCGGTGTTATCTTCTAAAATAAAAGTAAATGCAATCCTTAAATAGAAGTAGAAGAAGCATGTCCGCAAACAGAATTGTACATTTTCATTCCTTTGTAGAAGTGTGATAGATTATTTCTTGAAAACACAAAGATTTCAAGTATAGCGTCAGCACAAAGATACAAACTGTAATTTCAACATCCGGTAAATGACATATACAGCGAGTTGGGCGTGTCAAATGTTGATGTACAAACAGAATACATTGGATTAATTATCTACTTTTTAGATCAGTTCGGAATACATATTGGAAGAGCAAATTATGTTATGTTCCCGGCCCATCTCTTTCTGCTATCTTGCTGCTGCAAGACCTGGGAGTTTTAGTGGCTAATATAATTTTGACAATTTTGCTGCAATATCTTCAGTTTCTCTATTGATTCGGACAATTTTGCTGCTCCAATAGTCTGAAGCAGAACCTCCGTCTTCTATCTCAACGTCGGCGGCCCGACGACGCCGACTCCTTATCGACGCCCGTCGACGGCCCGGTGACGCGACCAGATCACTGCAAATTGCTCCATTCATGTCAGCAGCCTAATCAGGTTTATTGTAGATTGGAGTTGTCCCTTCACTCTTGATCAATAACCAGATATTGGCAAGCTTGAGTTATCCATGGATGCATGGAAAAGATTATTCATTGTTGTGATATGCATATCTGTAGGATTAAATTCATCTGAATTATGAGCTATGTCACACTTTGCAGAGTATAGAGACTTCAGTTCACATAATCTGTTTGTACATATGTTGATGTCAGGTGGAGGTGGTCATGCTGGCGCCACTGTTTCACTTCGTGCTGATGCGGTATAAAAGTGCCTCCTCGGCAGATGAGGACCTGAGCATGGTCGTGCTAATGAGGATGCAAGATCCACCGCCACCGGCCAGTCCGAGTGCGTTGTTGTTTTCATTCTTTGGGATTTCGAAATCAGGTGTTCGTCCCTGATGATTTCCGCGAGATAAACTGATTTCATTGGCATCATCTATTTCATTGCCTCACCAATATCCATGTGAGCCTGAGTTGTAAGTGAATGTACACATTGCGTGGTTGTATTCCTGCAGGTGATTGCAGTGAACTTGGCAGGCAGATCAATTACGAGGAGGTCAGGGCGCCAACATGAAAAAGCTGGAGATATCTCTATTTTTGTCAGTCATTATTCAGGCTCTAAAGCTTCCCCTTTTCCTATACCACATTAGTTGATATTATTAAATTCAGTACGCTTACTCAACTGTGAACAAGTTCATGTGGTAAGTAGGATCAACAAGAGTTGGCTGGCAACTTCTATGTATATGTTATTATGGATCAGCCAAGGTGGTTAAATTTTCAATTTTTTTCCTTTTTCTTAATTTAAGCCCTTAAGTTTATGCTGTTAAATGCATACACATAACTTAGTTCCAGATTTAACAAGAGTACATTTTACAACAAACTTCATAGCTGATGTTGATCATAATTAGTAAGTGCACAAAGCATTTCAAGGAATTTATGTTTTGTGCATATTGTATATTGCAGACTTGCAGTGAAGTAGTGCCATCTAAGTACCAGATGTATGTTATTTTCAGATAAGCTTTTCTTAAAATGGAAATTACTAAAAAGCAAATTGTGCCACACCGTGCAATTAAGGTGCCTTTTACTGGAAACTCAATGCAACTTCTTGTTATTTTCAAATAAGCTTTTCTTAAAATGGAAAATACTAAAAAGCAGATTGTGCCACACTGTGCAATTAAGGTGCCTTTTACTGGAAACTCAATGCAACTTCTTGTTATTCCTTCTGAACCTAGCAATTAAGCCATATCTTGTTTTCACTCCTTCTGAACCTAGCAAAATGACCTGCTTGGACCGAACGAGGACAGGTGTGTGGTGGTGGACATAAGATGCACGGCGAACATTGAGCTACAGAAGAACATTATGAAAGGTATGTACGGTAACTCCATCCATGCTTGGCCACACACCAACGTATGTTTTCCACTGTTGGTAACCTAAACAAATTCGTTTACCGTGAACTGAACAACGGTGCATCGCTGGAGGAGACCATATACCAATACAAAGCGCATCTTGATGGCCATCAATGAGGAGCTGAACCTGCTACACCAGGCTAATTGCAAGCATCAGGTACTTGTTAGCTATCAATTAAATCTCTTGTCCTGCAAGAACATGTGCTTATTTATGAAAACATTTTACATGAGCGTTGTAGGATGATTTGGACGAGATGACTGATGAGGACATGAGCGTTGTCGGATGATTTGGACGAGATGACTGTAGCACGACGCAATGAAGAGCCAGATCGTCCGTCCGCTCCCAGCTCACTTCCCGGTTTCGTTGTGCTGCCCGTTGCACCAACCATCCAGTAAAGGTTCTGAGGTTAACATCTCTTTTGCGAGTTTCATATAACTTTCGTTCTCACTTTATTATCTATTGATCCACATATTTGTATTTTAGCAGACATGAGTTACTTTATCATCTTTCCAGGAAGAAATTACTAGAGAGAAGAAAACTCAATTTTACAAGTAGTGACAGTCCAACATCATATTGACAAGTCTGGTTCCTCTTTCCGTATACATAAGTGTATAATTTGTTTTAAGTAATTGTTTCCTCGGTCCTTATTGCCACCGTTTTCTCAAGTGCAACCGCGAGCTTAGTAATAGCAAGATAGAAATTTGAGATGGCAAAACTGTACGTCCAATACAATTTCTAACTTGTGCTTGACTACTTGTTGCTTCTTGCAGTTTGGTTCTTTAAATAACAAGAAGAGATGGCAAAACTTTACTCACAAGAAGTTGTGTATTTTGGAAAGATAGATGATCGAAATAAACTGTCATTGTCATAAATTTTGTACTGTACATTATACGATTGGCCTGACCATCTTCTTCGTCAGTGTCGGATGTTCGACATCAATATCCATCTTTTCATTTTCAGAATCGCACGTGGGGTTAGTAAAAACTTCTTCATATTTGCTTTTGTTGCCACTGCTGCAGGAGAGTTGCCACCTGATAGCGATGTTGTCCCTTCAGAATTGTTTTAAGTTCTTTTTTGTTGATATAAGTGCAGACTTTTGCATTAAGCATGACATGGAATTTTTTTTATGTAAATATTGATGCTTCACAATGAATTCATGTTGTGAAGGGTGATGATTTATCTTCAGTACAATCTGTTATAAGTTGTAGTTTATTTTGTTTTCATGTGTTATTTGTAGAGAATATATGGTTTGTGTTTATCATGCTTATTTCATATAGCTTTTTCTGGTAGCATATTTGTAACAGAAACGCATTAGCCACCCTGTTCATGATTCATAATGCATGCGTTTTAGTGGGATGGAGGTAATATTGAGAGAGACAGGCCCATCAGGCTAAGGAATAGAAATAGTATATCTTTTGAGTCTACCATCTTCTATGCCAAGCAGGGTCGAGTGGGGTGATATACTAGGCGCTTTTCTTCTAAATTGTACAGAAAGTCCACTGAGTTATTGTTGTTTGTATGACACCTTAGAGCAAAATAGTACTTCTTTTAATCATTTTTAGGTGAAATACAAGCATGTAGCTACCTCACTTAATTATTGTACTCACTTGAAGTTTATGTTGATATAATGCACTATTTAAGTAGTAGAGAAACCTCACAAATTTGAATTGATGAATGATATTTAGGAAAAGAAGTAGGCATGTTTCATTATAAAGGGAAAGTATTTTTCAAGGCATAGTGTTTAATTCACGAATGGTTAAACAGTTTAACAGGGACCAACATTGGGTAGCAGGGGAGTGGCAGTGCATAGAGACATAGTGAGGGGAGCGGGGGCGATGATGGAGGCGGAGATGTTTAGAGAGAGATATAGAGAGTGGGAGGTTTACCATGGTGTAATCGAAAACTGAGGCACGCCTTGCTAAGACAAGCACACTTTAAAACATAGCAATACTCTGCATTGTTTTGATGTTGGTATCAGGACCAGGTACCATGTGAAGCTCAAGGAATGGTTGTAGATCATTATGGATAAACTGAAAAAAAGATCATTATGGAGTACATTATAAACGGCATTTGGTGTCGGTGGCATGTCACTACCACTGACAAAGTTCTATGAAACACGATTACTATCATGTACAATGCTTTACATTTCTCTCATATTCAAATGCTAAAATTCTGTAATTTCACATTTAGTAGTTTCTGCGGTGTGAAATTCATGTTTTATTTTGCCTGCACAGTTGAAAATAAATGCTGGCAAAGATATTAAAATTCAAATCTGGCTTATTTTTCTCAATATGGGTTCAGAAGGAAATTGTCGTTGAGCTTCTATCTAAAGGTATGTCAGATTAACAGATTGCTATCGCAACTCTTGATTTGGAGTAATGCAAAGCAACTGTGGATCTTGTCGTCGGTACATCTTGGGTTGCCATTCTTCCAGAACGAAGGATTTTTTCCCTAGATTGTGCTGTGAAATAATGCTTGTATGACACCTTGATCTCTTGGCTACACCATGCTTTCTTAAGAACACTATACTTGCAGAAGAATGATGCTTCTATAGAATGCCACCATGAGTTCTAGCAGTTCTTTTAATTCTGTGTTCACTATGGACGAATGAACCATATAATTTGTCAATTTGATCAGTACTTGCTTTCATGTTGCAACCTCAGATTTAGGCACTGCATAGCCATAGAATAATTTTGAATTGTTATGCTCAGTACACCAAATGTTGTTCCTAGGTAATGCACTATTTGCAACTAAGTTTTGTCTTTAAGCACGAAGGTTTAGTAGTATGCATTGAAATAAATGGATCATTTCTATCTTTCTGGTGCTCATAATAGACTTTTTCATTTTGAATTTGTATGCTTGAAATTTGATTATTTCTACCAACTGAGAGTGGAAATGAACTGTACCGTAAGCACTTTTTCATTAGATTTCAGCAGCCTTGATGGCTGATGGCAGCAACCTCATGGGCCACACATCCCCTTCGTTAATTGCATGCCCTCAAAAAATGGATGGGGACTTGGTTCTTTGGTTGTCGCCGCCGGACTCAGTGAAGGACGAAAAATTGAGATGATCCAGTGAAGAATAGATGCCACGGGCTGAAGAAAGGAGGTGACGGTTTCAGAGCACACACCTTGAAGCAGAGAGGCGGCAAGGGAGTGCGTCTGGATGGCAGAGGGAGCGGGACAAAGCAACATCACATGGGAGACATGGTCAAAATCGGCGCCGTAGGAGCAATCGTGCGTGTGGGGGTCGTACTAGGGAGAAGGAAAAGGGTGGTCGGTGTTGTAGGGCTTTTTTCCTTGCATCGGGAAATGGGTTCGGTTGAAAAAAACGATGATGTGGGGAGGTCACGCGAGTGGTGGATACGTGGGTACCATTTAACGTACCAACTGTGGTTTAATAGTAGAGATTAATATGTTGATATTTTATTCATTTTCTTCTTAGCTGAACATTCATTAAACCAAAAATCTATGAAACTTGTAATGTATCATGGTCGCAATTTGTGAAGTAGAACTAACTATCCTTTGACCAAATACCCTTTGATCGTTCATCAATTTTTATGTACTTGTCGCCCGTGACAACAAATATGGATCAAATAACTATGCACTATGGGCACTAATATGGTTACCTTCAAATGGGTTTGTTACTGTGTTTAGTTACTATGATGTTTCATATGTTCATCAGAAAAAATAAAGGCTTATTTGCTTGCATGTGCTTTCTCATGTTTGTTTGTTTTTTCTTGTGGTTGTTCCTTTTCTATAATTGTCACATAAAGTGAACCGAAACTCATATTCTATATTTCTGTTGTGTAGATACCCGTGAGCCCGCTGCTGAAATGGAGATACACATGGATTTAACGGTTCTCATTCATTTAAATCTTAGTGAATTGATACCAGTTTCCATTTGGAACTAAGATAACGAGGAATCGTTTCCTTCATGATACTGCGTGTATGAGCTTTTTTCTTTCGGTGTAGGCCAATATTGTACAAATTTATTTCCTAAAATTATATTTGAAGCTGTCTTCTATGAGAGTAACCATCTCAATCTTTTTTCTATAGTTGTCACAAGGTTCTTGTGCCAAAGTGATTTTTGCTTGGTCAATATGTTTTCTTCTGAATATTTCGAGAATGAATTAGTTTATGCTGCAATAGCGAGTCACTGTTAAAAATAGGGACAAAGGTGTTATAAGTGAAAAATTATGTAGTATACTTTTAGCTTCCAAACATTTGTACTTATGTTCTATGCCCATTTTGATTTGGACAAATGTTTGGGAATCACAGTGGTGAAAAGGTGCGATGCAGGAAGAGAAACTTTAGTGCTTGTTGTAACGTGTTTGTGGCATTTTTTGTCTTCTACCCATAGCAACGGACGGGCGTCCTACCTGGCGGATTGACTAGGTGTTGCGAGCTTCATATCCTTCATATGTTGGGTGTTAATATTATAGTTTGCAGACAACCCGGACTTATAGTGATGATATAAGGGGTCTGGTTGGGTCACCTTTTTCCTTCTCTCTCATATTCGGTCAACGACAGGGCGTGTCCGTAGATTTGAGGGGACGGGCTATAGGTGCTCTAAGATTATTGTGTTCGATACTATGATGTGTGTTAGCTGATTATGTTGGAGAAAAAGATGTGACATTGTTCTCGGTAATCTTAGCTCAGTGAGTAGTACCTTAATTTTTTTTCAAAAGCCCGTGGCAACGCACGGGCGTTCTACTAGTCAATCAATAGAAAGACACACGGCTTAGTATGCCTTCCCCACCTTAGGTTATTTCTAACCGATCCTCAATAACTTGTTAGAGAAGTAAAATCCCGGTTTTATTCCTTTAATTTGTACCTAACCGATCCCCAATAGGCCATAATAGAGTAACAATTATACTCGGCCATCATGAATCTTCCTATATTTACTCCACCCCTTGGCAGCCAAGTACAAAAATATCTCCCTATTTTCCCCTCATCTACCTCCTCTTCTCCCCCTTGCCCCGCCACCCCCTCGTCTCCCAATGGCCGGGCGCGGTGGCCGAAGGTCACCCGCGGGTCATCATGTAGCGGCGCATCCTCGAGCAGCCACAGCCACTCGCCCTACCTGCCTGCCCCCACCTGATTCGCCGACTTCCCAGAGCTCCCTCCGCCGCGGCCACTGTAGAGGACCTACCTCGGCGTCCGGCAACACTCATGGGGGACATGGGTGGAGGAGATTACCGGCCGGGAGACCCACCAGAGGAAGTGGGCCAGGTCATTTCACACGACGAAGCTCGACCGTGGCGATGGAAAACGACTGGTGGCAAGTCCGGCTCCACGGCTCTGCCGCCTGGTACTTCTCGTTCGGGAGGGTGCCGGTCCACCTCCTCCCACCGCTGGGTGTGGTGAGTGCGACGATGGCTTGGCATGACCAAGAGGCGAGGGAGCGCCTCGAGGTGGATGCCACCGATGAGGCATACGTGCAAGACCTCTACCGCCAGCACACTGAGCTCGTGGAGGCGTAGCGGGCGATATTCGTTGACAATGACAGGGAGGTCATCGTCATCTCCGACGAAGAGGTGCAAGATGGTGAGGAGGGAGGAAGGAGGACGGCGAGGAGGAGGAGTTCAACGTCGAGGAGTGGCGGAGCATCTTCCCCGATTGTAACGACGATGACACCGGCATGGACCCATGTTTGACCGAGGGTGGCCTGTCGATGAAGGATTGGCTCAACCTTCACTATGGCCGAGGAGGATGAGTAGTCTAATGTGTTTAAGTCTAATGTAGTTTATGTTTGAATTTATGTTTAATGTTCGGTTGTTTAAGACTATCTATGTTGAACTTATATTTAAATGCCTGCACATTTTGGTTGAAACTAGAGTGAATTTATGCAAATTTACATTTTAATCCGCTAAGTTTAGAAGATCGGCTAGAATTAACCAAAATTTAGTGAAGTATAAATACTTCAATAAGGATTACTCGTCTGGATACTCCTCTATTTTATAGGGGATCAGTTAAAAATGCCCTTACTGATGGAGGCTTAACCGTGGTTATGCACCTACTTTCTTTCATTTTCATGCCAGATGCAACGTTGTCATGTCGAAGAAGGCTGTGCAACGAGGAGAAAGTTCTCACCGCCCTGTCCACGTGTCTATGGTGCACATGCTGGTTGGGCTTGATGGTTCCTCGATCTCAATGTCGTTGGGAGGAATTATTTCGGTTGTTCTTCGCATCTGACTTTCTAGGTGATGATTGGATTATGAGAGCAAGAATGAGGGATTTTTTTTTTGAACACAGTACAGACGCAAGCATTCATATATACGCGCATCCACTCAGCCCCTATAAACGCATACACGCACAACTTATCTCGATGAGCAGTTGAGGATGGAGAAGTGTTAAAAAAAACAAGGATGAGACAGTGTACAGAGATCGGTGCATGCCGTTGATGTGGAGATGCACCAGCTGATTTCTGCTGGCCGTATGCATGCATGCGGACGAAATTACTGTTTTGACCTTTTTTTCCTAACTTAATCAAGAATTGACCCAGTTTGCAAAAGAATTTCGAATCTGATCTTTTTTGGTCACGCCAACAACCCTGGCGTTTGGCTTGCACGGGAGACGCCAGGGAAGATGGCGTTTGGGCCTGGCCCACACTTGCCCAGCTGGCGCCGAAGTGGCAGAGCCAAACGCCATAGAACTTGGCGTCTGGAACAAACGCCACAGGGCTTGTCGATTTGAGCCCTTCCATCAGGAGTAAACAAGAAAAGCATGCTGAGCCTTTTGATTATTCTGGTTTGGTATTCGTTAGTGCGGCTGATTAATTATGTGAGGAGCTGGAAAGCCAAAGTATCATGTCGTGCTTTTTCTTCCCTGGCTGTGTTCTTTTAAGAAATACATGCAGTTCGGATGGATTAATCCCGTGTTAAGTGGCCGTGTAACTAACTTATTTAGCACAGCCCAATAAGCAACATTGTAACCATATCTGTTTGGATGGTTTCGTATGTTCTAGAATGAAAGCGTACTACCGATGCTTTTTGCTAAATGAAACATACTACTAATCCTTTTTAGTTCCCTTTTGTCTGAACCAATTCTTTTCAATTCCCTGATAAGACTAATTAACCTACTACCAATTCGTTCTAAGTTTGAATTGACATAAAAAAATTAAAAGTTCATGCGTTTTTTATAAAATAATATGGCTCTATGTCCACCACAAAATGTTATGCTAAATAAATATAGTAAAAAATATTAAATTGATTGTTTTGACAAAGACCGCGAACGTGTCTTCTGGCCGCATGAATTTTTTTTGCCGATAAAATACATGTATTGTGGTCTATGTAAAAAAAAGGAGGGGATCCAAAGATGCGCCACTCGTCATCTTCCACTCTCGCCGTCGCCAAGGCGCGTCGCCGGGCAAAACCCGTGCGACACTGCCATCGGC
>LT934112.1:670176657-670228311 GCA_900231445.1 Triticum turgidum subsp. durum | reverse complement strand
TTTTTATCTGGGAATTACGAATTTCTTGGATAAATTTTTAAGATATTTTTTGTCATCATAGGCACAAAAATCATGATTTTATCGTTTGCACGTACTAAGTTTCAAGAGTTGAAAGTTGATATTTATTTTCAAAATTCATGAAAACATATTAACCGTGGATCTCTTTGATAGTCGTCATCACGAGAAACACGAATTTGAAAACATAGAACTCAATTTGGACCTTTTATTCAAAGAATGTAAAAGTTTAAAATTTGAAAGCCAAAAAATAAAAATAACACGCGTGAGTGACTAGGTGCCCCGCACTTACGTGTCACAACTTCTCTCCCACGCCGGTGTTTTCATGATCAGCCTTGGAGAATACAAGCACGAGAAACAAACAGGCCCATGCCATGGACGTCTCGATCACCTGCGAACTGCTAGCTAGTCATCTTTGCCAGTAGTAGTATACGTATGCACTTTCCATCTGTGGCTTTGCAGGGTTGCATGCATACCATAGCATATGTAGGCAAGTGCAGCTCGCTGCATGTTGCACACAGACTTACTCCCTCGGTGGGGTTTTTTCCCCTCTCGCTAGGGTTGCACCTCTCGGCTGCGGCGACGCAAACGTTGAGTCCCCCGTCCTCCGCCGTCGTCCTCCCTCCTGGTACGCGCTCGGGCTGACTCTGGGGCGTCCTCGCGGCGCTGCCCGGCCTTGGCTGCTACCTCCTGGGATCGGGCGGTTGGAGTTCTCACCCTGCTCCCGCGTGGACTAGGGTTAGGTTTTCCTTGCCATGGCGTCAGTTGATGCAGATTCGGTTGTAGGAGACGATGATCTTCAGGAGATGATGAAACAGCTGGGAATTGAGGATACGGATCTGAGTGATGTGATCTATGAGGAGGTGTGCCCGGAGCAGGTGGCTGGTTCGATTCGTTGGCTGGCAATCGGGCGTGTGCACACTACAAAGGAGTTTGGCGACTTCTGGTTTTACAAGAACATGCGCAGTGCATGGGATCTCGCACAAGATGTCAGGTTCAGATCATTAGGGGACGGGCTATACACGATGCAATTCTCATGTCTGGGCGATTGGGACAAGGTGATGGAGGGTGGCCCTTGGACCTTCCGTGGCAATCCTGTTCTAATGGCGTCTTATGATGGATTCACAAGACCCTCTTCCATTGATCTAAACAATTTTAAAATATGGATGCAAATCATAGACCTGCCAGATGGTTTTGAGCCCCTGGTCACAACTCTTGCGGGAACAGCAGGGGAGTTCTACTCCCTGGACAACAGAGGACGAGATGTGGCTGGCAATTTTTACCATGTAAGAATTGTTCTTGATGTTCGGCATAAATTAAAGAACCACGTTTCTGTTGTGAGAAAGAAGAAGAGGCATATATTCAGAGTCAAGTACGAGCGTCTTCCGGACTGGTGTGCTCTATGCGGCATGATCGGCCATCTCCATACTGAACATGGTGATGGAGTGCATCCAGTTTCGGCTCTGTTCTTCAAGGATCTTCGAGCTACTTGGGGGGCGGCAACACGTGCAAATCGTAACACGGATGATGACCCTCGTACTAATTCTTCTGAGGTAAATGATGGGAAAGTGATGGAGGTTGATGCTAGTAAAAAGGATGGTGCAGATATAGACCTAGATGTAAGCAGGAAAAGGGGGCTGACCGGGTTTGGGCAGAATGTTACTACGCCTAGTAGTGTCAAGGGCCAGCTCCTTCTGCCTACGCCGGCGAGTGTGCCTGCTAGCCCATCCGCAAAACAGGAGCAAAAGAGGTTGAGGTCAGATCAGAATACAAACAAATCAAAAACATTGTCCACTACGGCGGGTTCCCAGGCGGAACGCCGCCAGGACAAATGAATCTCCTGAGTTGGAACTGCCGGGGAGGGGGGAACTCCCGGACAGTTCGTGATTTAGCGACTATGGTTCAGTCGCATCCCCCCACCATGGTGTTTCTATGTGAAACTAGGCAATCAAAAAATCGTATGAAAAGATATCGAGCTCGTTTGGGACTTCAAGGTTTTGATGCAGTAGACAGTATTGGTAATAGTGGTGGCTTGGCACTGTTTTGGCACGAATCGCTGTCTGTTGAGGTGGTTTTCTCGAATCAGCGATGCATTGATGCACAGGTTAAGGCAGGAGCAGATGATCCACCTTGGCGCCTAACTTGTGTTTATGGAGAACCAAGGGTAGAAGATCAACACAATATGTGGTCTCTGTTGGAAAATTTGAGTGCTCAGTCTGATCTCCCCTGGCTTGTGGTTGGTGATTTTAATGAATGCATGTGGGATTTTGAACACTTCTCGATCACACCACGACCAGCTGGGCAAATGCAAGCTTTTAGAGATGTTTTAGAAACAAGTCAGCTGGTTGATTTGGGCTTTGTGGGTGTTCCCTACACCTATGATAACAAGAGGTCAGGTAATGCAAATGTTAAAGTTCGCTTGGATAGGGCAGTGGCTAACCCAGCATGGAGGAATCGATTTGATTACTCGCTGGTCCAGCACCTTACCTCTCCTTGTTCGGATCATGCACCTCTTTACATAGCTACTGAGTTACTGGAGGATCAGCAGTACAAACCGAGGATTAGGCGTTATGAAGTTACGTGGGAACGGGAGCCGGCTTTACAGGAAGTCATTGCGAATGCATGGGAGGCCGCTGGTCAAAAAGGTTCTCTTGGTGATGTACATGGGGCTCTACGTGAAACAATGCGTAAACTTTGTCAATGGAGTAAAACAAAGTTTGGTAGCGTTGTTAGAGATATGGAAAAAACACGTTCTCAACTAGAAGAACTCGTGTTAATGAACGCCGACAGAATGGAAATACGAATAGTTACAGATAAAATGAACGAACTGTTGTATAGAGAGGAACTTATGTGGATGCAGCGCTCACGTGTTACTTGGCTGAAGGACGGCGATCACAATACAAATTTTTTTCACGCCAAGGCTGTTTGGCGAGCCAGGAAAAATCGAATAAAGAAACTTCAAGACATCAATGGTGTTATCCACACTGACAGTAAGGAGATGGGTGCAGCAGCGACTAGATATTTTGAGGATATTTTCACGGCTGAAAGTAATCTGGACTCTTCTCCTATCATTGATCTTATTGCATCTTTGGTAGGTGAGGAAACAAATGATATATTGTGTGGAGAGTTCACAGAAAAAGAAATATCTGATGCATTCTTTCAGATTGGCCCCCTAAAGGCACCGGGTCCTGATGGATTCCCGGCATGATTTTTCCAGAGAAATTGGTCTACTCTCAAGGAAAGTGTTATAGGCGCTGTGAAGGAATTTTTTTGCACGGGAATAATGCCACCGGAGGTAAATGATACAGTGATTGTCATGATTCCTAAAATTCAAAACCCAGTGAAGGTTACTGATTTTCGCCCTATAAGCTTATGTAATGTTATTTACAAAGTAGTTTCAAAGTGCTTGGTTAATAGGCTTAGACCTGTTTTGGATGATATTATTTCCCCCTATCAAAGTGCTTTCATCCCAGGGCGTATGATTACTGATAATGCATTGATAGCTTTTGAATGTATCCATCACATCAAGCAAGAGAAGGATCCGACAAGGAGTTATTGTGCATACAAACTTGACCTCTCAAAGGCATATGATCGGGTAGATTGGTCTTACCTTAAGAAAATGATGCAAAAGCTTGGCTTCGCTCACAAATGGGTTAACTGGATAATGACTTGTGTGACCCCAGTGAGGTACTCCGTAAAATTTAATGGAGCCATCTTGGATTCGTTTGCACCGACGCGTGGTCTTCGGCAAGGTGATCCGCTATCCCCATATTTGTTTCTGTTTGTTGCTGATGGTCTGTCTGCTCTGATAAATCAAGGTATTGTACTTGGTAATATTTCTCCGTTGAGAATAACAAGAAGGGCCCCTAGTATATCCCATTTGCTATTTGCTGATGACACTCTGCTCTTCTTCAAAGCTTCTGACCAACAAGCCACACATGTTAAAAACATCCTAGATGCTTATGGTCATGCTACAAGACAACTAATCAATCCTGCTAAGTGCTCTATCTTATTCGGTAACTCCTGCCCTAAGAACAACATGGATTCAGTCAAGGATGCTCTTCAAGTCCTGACTATTGGGTTTGAGGAAAAGTATCTTGGTCTTCCAACCCCGGATGGCAGAATGACAAAGGGTAAATTTCAGAATCTCCAAGTAAAACTTACGAAGAGATTGTTCTCTTTTGATGGCCACCCAACTCAAGCTGGTAAGGAGGTACTAATTAAATCTGTTGCACAGGCAATTCCAAACTATTTAATGAGTGTCTTTAAGCTCCCCTTTGAAGTTTGTGATGATTTGAACCGCATGGTCAAAAATTATTTCTGGGGTGCGGAGAAGGGGAAGAGGAAAACACATTGGTATGCATGGAACAAAATGACAAGGCCAAAGTGTCAAGGTGGTTTGGGCTTTAGAGATTTCAGATTGTTTAATCAAGCTTTGTTAGCACGACAGGCTTGGCGTCTCCTAACCCATCCTGATGGTCTCTGTGCTAGGCTACTGAAGGCAAAATACTATCCTAATGGGAGATTGGAAGACACTGTGTTCACAGGTAATCCATCACCTACTTGGCAAGCTGTTTGCCATGGCCTGGAACTGTTAAAGAAGGGTATGGTTTGGAGGATTGCAAATGGTCAAAATGTTAGAATTTGGCGTGATAGATGGATTGTTCGGGATCCTACTGGTGGGCTTATATCTCCAAAAGGTCGATGTAGATTTAAGTGGGTTTCTGAGCTTATGGACCACAATAGAAATTGGGACAATACGAAATTGCAGCAATTCTTTCTCCCAGTTGACATTTGTGAGATCCAGAAAATTCGCCCTTCTCATCGCTTGGGTGAGGATTTCATTGCCTGGGCTCCTGAAAAATCGGGTGTTTTTAGTGTGCGAAGTGCTTACCGTCTGGCCTCGGATGATCTTCATAATGGGCTCATGGTCACTTCGAGCAGCCGGCCGGATGGACGCCGTGAGGGCTGGAAGGCTCTATGGTCTTGTCCGGCTCCCCCGAAAGTATTGAGTTTTGCATGGCGCCTTGCAAATAATTCCCTTGCTACTTGGAGTAACAAGATGAAACGGAATCTGGAGACATGCTCGCTATGCCCTATTTGTGGTGCTAATGAAGAAGACACGTTCCATACATTCTGTTCATGCACGTATGCAAGAGCTCTATGGAGAGCCATGGCTGCTGAATGGTTCTTGCCGGATGTATCTTCGATCAAGTCAACTGGGCCTGATTGGTTTATTCAGTATATCTGCGAGGTTGATGAGTCTACACGAGTTCGACTGGTGATGCTCTTTTGGCGAATTTGGTATGTTAGAAACGAGCTCGTGCATTTTAAACCCACCCCTCCTTTGGATGTCTCTGTCAGATTTTTATCAAGCTACCTATCATCGCTACAATCCTTTGCAACACGTTCTGGTGATGTTCATGTGAAAGGGAAAGCCCCACTTCAATACTGTTTCCCTCTTACAGCTCACGAATGCAATAAGGTTTCCACTAATCTTGTTTCTTGGATACCCCCGGCCATTGGGCATGTAAAGCTAAATACAGATGGATCTGTTTTGAATGGAGTTGGAGGAACAGGTATGCTGCTCCGTGACCACACCGGCACCATCATCTTCAGCTCTTGTAGACACCTTTTTTCTTGTGATGATATTTTGGAGGCTGAGATCTTAGCAATCCGGGAGGGACTCATGCTCGCTCTACAGTGGAGCAGTCTACCAATTTATATTGAAAGCGACAGTTTGGAAGCAGTGAACATGGTGAAAAGTGGAGATACAAATAGATCAAAATATGCCTTTCTTATTAGAGAGATTAAAGATAGTATGTCCGAACGTAGTTCTTGTATTACTCATATCCATTGTGGTTGTAATAATTCTAGTCATGTTTTGGCCAACTTTGGGAGGACTCAAGGCCGAATTGCTGTATGGCTTGGGTCAGGACCAGATGTCGTTTTGGACGCTGTTAAGCGTGACTGTAACCGTGTTTTGATTGAGTAATACAAGAATTATTCCGAAGAAAAAAAATGTAGGCAAGTGCAGGGAGGCATGGCGTCGTCGGGCCGGCCGGCCTGGGATGTGACGGTGCTTTGTGGCAGTTGAAAAGCGGAAACGGTATGATTACATGCACGACCATGCTGCTGCTGGATTTATTCCATGCTGCTGCTGGATTTATTGATTACGGACTAGACTACTCGCTAGAAGATGCACTCTCCCACTCCAGTGCTAGCTAGCTTTATGACTATCCATATGCACTGCACCGACTTGTTTGCTAGTAGTTCCTCCGATTGAACAGTCTACATGCCCAGCTACATCTCCTACACGGCCCACTTCAGATTGAACATGCCCAGCTACAACTCTAGTTCGTGACGGACTATCATTCACTATGATTCAGGTCAGTTCGTTGCTGCAAAAACCTTTTTTTTTTATCAAACCAACTGCTCACGCTCTCATTGTGGAGGAGACGGCCCTGAAACGAGGACTGGAACTTCTAAGCAGCTTTGGGGATACCCATATTACCTCCAACTTGTCAAGTATATGGTGGTTGGTATGGTTTTGAAATCATGAATATTATTCAAAATCGTCGAAAATTTAAGAATTTGCTAATATTTTTAAAATCTTTGACCATTTTTTGAATTCATGAACTCTTAATATGTATATGAAAACGTTGTTCTTAAATTGTGAATTTTGCAATTCCATTTTGAATCGGGGAACATATTTTGAATCGATGGTCAATTTTTATGCCAATTGGTGGAAAGTTTTCGAAATGCATAAACATTTTTATTTGAACAAACATTTTTTGAAATGCATGAACATTTTTGTCAGCAGATATTTTATGAATAGATGAACTATTTTGTAATTCCCGAACAGTTTTTGAATTTTTAGAACATTATTGAAAATTCATGAAGAATTTTTTAGATGCCAAGAATTTTTTCCTATTTATTTGAAATTTCATAATAAATGAACACTTTTTAAAAATCGTGCGCATTTTTTCGTTTGTGGAACATTTTTGGAATATGCGAATTAAAAAATATACAAACAATTTTTGAATAATAAACATTTGATCAGTCTTTGAACATTTTATTTAGGAAGTGATCATTTGAAAAAAAAGGGAACTTTTTCGGAATACCAAATTATTTAATACAGTACAAAAAGAAAACATAAAAGAAACACTAAAAACAAAAAATAAAATTAAAAACAGGGCGCCCACACATGGGCTTGGCCCGAGTGGGTGGGCTGCGGTATAGATGGGCCGAAGGCCTATTAGAAGCGTAGGCATGCAACCGCAGTGTTTCTTAATTCTATGTTTTCCACTTTTATTTCACTTACTTTTCTCTCCTCTGTTGTGTAATATCTACTTATTGGCTATATAATAAAACAAAACAGGTCAAAATTTTCTCTAGATTACATTAAGTAGTGTTTAGAAAAATATGTTAAAATTGATAAAAATGCACTAATTTTTTTTATATAAATGACGAGCAACTTTGTAATAAATAAGAACATAAAATTCTATTACATGATAAACATTCAAATAAATATGAACACTTTTTAAATATATTCGAAGCAATTAATATACTGGATGAACATATTTTACTCCATTATAAATAATTTATAGATACATGTTGAACATATATGTAATACACCACGGTTTTGTTTTTAAAACAATTTGACTATTTCTAAAATACACGAAAAAACATTAAGACACATAAAGAATAGTTTTTAAATACGCCATGATAATATTTAATATTTAATGAGCATATTCGTACAAGGTGAACATTAGTTAATAAACAATGACCTTTTTTAACACTAAGTGACAACATGTTTTCTATGTGCGTACATTTTTAAAATACATGATG
This sequence comes from Triticum turgidum subsp. durum, assembly GCA_900231445.1. Taxonomy (NCBI): domain Eukaryota; kingdom Viridiplantae; phylum Streptophyta; class Magnoliopsida; order Poales; family Poaceae; genus Triticum; species Triticum turgidum. Next base: position 670,220,445 of record LT934112.1, on the reverse strand, counting down.
AACTTTTTTAACACATGGTTTTTTACTGTATAAAATACACATTTTTAATACATGTTGAACATTTTTAATAGATGATTAAACGTTTTTAATACCCAATGAAATATTTAAAAAATTCTTCGCATTCGAAAAAGAAATATTAAATGATTTTTTCGAGGAAAATAGAAAATGGAAGAAAATAAAAGGAAGAAAAAAAGAAAAGCGTGAGAAAAAAATAACCAAAATAAGAAAGGTACAAGGTTGTAAAATAATAAGTATATAAATGAAATAAGAAAAAGAAGGAAACAAAAGCAAGATAAAAAGTAACCAAAACAGAAACAAAAAAAAAATAAAACCAACATGCTAGGCTGGTCCTGAGACCGAGTCTCGCACAAACAATAAAACTAGGAGGCTGCTAGAGGTCAGCAGACTGATCTTGGGGAACGATCAGCCGCGTGGCCAACCGTGTGATCAGGCCCATGTGGCTGTTTGATCACAGGCTTACTGCAACACAACGCATCCTCTTTTGGCATGCTCCGATAGCTTCACAAGTTTGCATCCGTACAGAAACACCCAACTATGGTTGACAGTGCTTGAAAGAGCAGCTTCCGAAACCCCTGCTTCGACAATGCGGCATCACCCTTCGCCAGTTCCTTGTTGCTGTAGCCCCGCGATCATAGCACACAATGATGCTTCATCATAGCAGCACGTGAGCTGGCAACGCTTCATGGCAGCAGCCCACCACCTAGCAAAGCTCTATCGCAGCCCCGACGCCTGGTGAAGCTCCATCGTAGCAATGGCGGCCTCGGCGATCCATCGCAGCACCGGCGAGCCCCCTGTGTGCATTACTCACAACTCTCTTAAAAGCTTAGGCAGAGCATCAGCGGCCCCTCCATTGCAATAACGCCCACCCTCCATTGCAATAACAGCCACATGAGCCATTGCATCGTTGTTGCGCATAGCATACTCCGCCTGTAACAACATGGACTGTTGTGACCTGGTGGATTGCAGCATCACTAGCTGCTACAGCCTCGACGACCATCCGGCAGCACTGCACCGCTGCGCGGTGAGTTGGTCGATGTTGCGCAGCTCCTGTCCACGGCCTCTGATTGCAGTATCGCGGTGAGAAGCGTCGCCACCCACATAGTGAGAATCACCACCCCCTCCATATCAACAAAGTGTCCTCATTGTCGTCAAAACGGTCGTCGACGTAGCGCAGCCGTGCCCCTCACAACAGCATCATCTCAGCCGACTGGGGTGGGAGACGACATGGGGTGGTCGCCGGTCACAACGCATGGTGGCTGCCGTCCGCTCACAGCAACCGAGGGCCCTCGCATCGCCGAGTCGATAGCCACCCCTCGCAGAACCATGTTGGCTTTCCAGCATCGTTCCCTCCTGGCAGCACCTATGCCCCTCCCCATTTGTAGCTTGCAGCATCGACTGCCATGAGGGAGTGTGTGAGAGCTTAGAAGTATCAATGGTTGTGCTAATTTGGGTAAGAGGAATGAGTGGTGGGGAAAGGAACTCGCTGGAGGAAGAGGATAAGAATGGGTTGGGGAGATGAATGACTCGTTGGGCCATCTTCTATTTACCGAGTGCTATGGACACAGATGACCGTGGGACCAGGAGGCATGGCTAGATGGGACACGCAACTGATTTCTTGAGAAATCATCCGTCTGGATTAAAGCATTTTTCATAAAACTATCATAGCAGGAAAGTTTGGTTACAATAGAGCAAGACGAGGGCGCTGAGAAGAAGAGAGGTAGAAAAATTGCTCCTAGGACAGCCCATTAAAGCAAGCGTCGTAGAGGACGCTTCTCATAATAAGATATAGCACTCATGTTGGATTTATGCTAAAAGGGAAAAGAGTGAAGTCAGCTTCATAGTTCCATCGCACCGTTAGAGCACTTCCAAGCCCCACATACAGATCCACTATATTTTTGCACTTTCATGGTTATGACTTCCTCCATTCAAGTGCATAGGGCATCTAATAGAAATATGATATTGCAAGAATATAAGTCATGTTAGTTATTAAACGCTCTTAACCTCCTCTGCCTCGTTCAGCTCCCTTCATCACCTCCCACAAAAATATAAGAAGGGGTCATCTGGTCGAATAATGCTACTCAACTCCATTAACTGATACTAGGCCAATGCATGCACTACTTGACACGAGAATTTTGGAAGACTTCCTTCAGCACCCAGCAATATGTTTAACTCAATACAGCACTCACACAGACAAAGAAACCATCAACCATGCAAATTTCAGCCAAAGATGAAGTAGGGCTTGAAATGAGTTGGCAAACTGCCATGCTTTTGCATGGTACTATGTTCACAGAGCAGCTTGTGTGTCATCATCACCCTGGTCCATCTCATGTTGTGTTCGAAAGTGACAAAATGCATGTCGGGATATCTACATAAATCACATCTATAGAGAAACGACATCACATTACAAATTATAATGCATTGATATTGATGACAATGTGTTTATAGAGGACTAATACATCTGCTAAGTAAATCTATAGGTTTAAGTCCTCATGGATACATCTTTTTGTGGATCATAGACCCCCTAGAATGCGAATGACTCAAGACACATGTGACATGGGAGAAGCAAGGCTTTTCTACTTTTTCTTGAGTTACATGGATCATGCCTTATTAAGAGGGTTCAAAGGGGTTGCAAAGGACAAACTCCGGTCACAATCATCCCATACTTATCTCCTCCAAAGCTTAATACAAAGAAGCCACCAAGATAACCTATGTTAAAAATAGTCAAAAAGGTTAGCTTTCAGGTGGTCGTATTATTCGAACACATTTTGGCCGGGCAGTCCGACTAGGCAATGGGTGATACTTGAGAGCCAAAAATCCAGGCCGAGTAGTGTCCGGGTGCGGTCGGGTTGTTCGGCCAGTCCGACTAGGCGATGGGTGATACTTGAGAGCCAAAAATCCGGTCGAGTGGTGTCCGGGTGTGATTGGACGGTCCGGCCAATCTGGCCGGACTAGGGGATGGGGTGAGAGTCGAGAGCACAAAATTCTAGCCGGTCATCACCCGCACTTTCCGGCCTTGTCCTTTACATTGCTACCCGGTTGCTTGATCAGTGCTCTACCCAACGACTATTCAGGCGTACAATTCCAGCCATAAAATAGTCACATTTCCCTTCTATAAATAACACTCACCACTTACTGGGTTAGTTGACCAGGTAGATACACTGACCTACATCTGAGAAATGCTCTCGCTCATATTTCCCACTCTATATTGAAGATTTCTTTGGGAATCCTTGAGAGATTTGAGAGAGATTCCACCCAAATCCTCTCCTCTCTGTTTGGACCTAAGCAACCAAATTCACTCTTGAAGGCCGGAGACTCCTAGGCTATTGGACTTTTCAGTAAAGAATTGATTTGTGATTTACCCCCGAAGTTTGTAAAGGTTTGAAGGCTGTCTCAGGGTCTACCACTAGTGGATGGTAATCGTCTTCGTGATGATATATCAAGGATAATATGGTGAGCCTTCGTGGTGTTTGGTGTTCCTTCATGGTAACTCCCATCCCCCATGAGGTGATTTGATTACTTCCGAGGAAGTGAATATCGAAATACATTATCATCTCTAGTGTCTACAATTATCTCTAACCCTAACTCAATATTTGTGGTTTATTTTAGTCACTGGCCTTGCAAGCATCATATAGGATGTTTATTTCATCATAGCAATTGTTTAGGCACACCTTTATATTCCCAATAGCTTAAACTTGTTAATAATCAAAGAAAAAAAATGTAGTTGTCCTTGTTCACCCCCATATGTCTATCTCGATCCTTTCAACTGGTACTAGAGCATTGTGGTCTAATTTATGGCTTGACCGTCCTAGAGCGAGATGACCTAACAGAGCAACTGACATCTTACCGAGCCTGTAGAGCTTCTCCGAACCGAATTCTGTTCAACTCGCAAAAGCATAAGCTTTATGCATCCACGGAGCTTGTTAGGATGTTAGCCGGCCAAGCTGGCAATATGAATGCATTGGCTGGACCAGCAGTGGTGGAAAGATTTGCATATGGAAGTCCTAATGGTGCCTCCATCACTACTGAAGGGGTGAGAACCATCGGTGAGACGTCTGTGGCTTCTCTTTCCACCACTTCACCTTTGGGTACCAACCATACCGAAATCATGTCATTTTGATGTAAGTGGTCACCAAGGTTCTCTAATATACGACTTGTGGTGGGAGCTTGGGGCGTGATTGAAAAGGTCAATCCACTGCATGGCCCATTTAACACATCTGCAATTTTATTTTTCTATTAAATAGAAGAAACCCATTACAAAATCATTACAATGAATATGTTTATGTATATTATTTGAATCACGCCCTTTTATTTTGGGATCATGAAGGCAGAATTATTTTGAACTCGTCTGAATCTATTTTGTGCACACATCCTGGCATAAAAAAATTGCACCGAGACGGATTTGCCATGCTTGCCAACTAAACATGCCACCCACGGCCAACATAAATTGCCATGCAAATCATTCGTAATTGCCATACTTCCCGGTTGACATTTGCTGGTTAAGAGTGACTTAACACAAACCTTACACGTGGAGTAAAAAGAAACGGACAGAAATTTGCTTTATCCGTCGGCTGCTCTTTACTTCCGTACACGAGAAAAACCAACGCTTCATGTGCTCAAGCTCAACTACGTAACCCAAAAAAGGTAGTACGCCGTTTGTCCATCTATTCGGATTGTTGTATTCGATCTTTGTCGTGCCACAACGCATGCATGGTTCCATCAGGCCACGTCCATGGCGGTGGTGTCGTCGGAGCTTGCAAAGCCGTCCTCGCCGCTCCGGCCTCCCCGAGCCGGCTGCCGGTGTGCTGATCTCGGGGCGGCTTGCGCGTCCCTGCCTCCGCCATATTCCATCTCGCACTGCCAAACAAATAATGTTGGTAAGAACATTAAGCATCGGATTTCATAACCATTTCATACACATGCGTGCGCCGAGGGACAGATCAATCTAATTTGAGTTATCAGTTATGTATCTCAACTGGAGGCTGTCACTGTTGCATTCAAAACCAGTGTTCCAGATTGTGTACGTACGTACCTGTATGTGAGCCATGATGTCGGCGACCGTCAGCGTCGGCTCCTCCGCACGCCTCCTGAGGATCCACTGGGAGAGCTTCTCCTGCGTCGACGATGATCCAGTAAGGTAAGAACCATGCACGGGATCGAACGTGCGGTGATCATAGAAAGAAGAAGAAGAACCATGGAAAAGTGAGGTCTGGTAGGGTTTACGTACGAGGGCGTGGAGCTCGCCGGCGCGGGAGGCGTGCCTCTGCTGCGCCATGGCCTGGGAGTAGAGCCGGGAGACGGAGCTGGCGGCGTCACCGAAGGCGGAGTAGAGCGTCCGGTCCGCCTCGTCCAGCCCCGGCGCCGCCTCAAGCTTCCTCTTTCGCGCCATCATCGCTCCAAGTCGAACCCTAGGCTACTGCCCGACTAGATTGCAAGTTTGCAACACGCGGGTGTCCCGATCGAGAAGAGAGAGTTAAGAGTATATGTGTAGCAGCGTGCAAGGCCAGATGGATGGATATAGATTGCATGCTAACATAACAATGTGGCCATGTTCGAGTAGGAATCTAAGAGCTGGTTATTGTCCGTGCGAGTTTTGAGTTATTGTCCGACTAGGCCTCGACTTGGTGTTAATCCATATATACTAACTTACCGCCTTGTGGTTCTGGAGGGAGGAAGTGCCGCTACGACTACGACGGACGTCGCCGTCCATCGCCATGGACGGCTCAGAGCCAGAGGCAAGCTCGCCGTTCATCCCATGCGAAGGCACGGCCGCAGCCAAGCTCCCTCGTGTTTTGTTCAGGCCGCCGTCGCCGACAGCCGATGGGAGCTCAGAACCAGATACGATCTCGGTCATGGACCCCCGCACTGGGGAGGTGTTGCCGGTGAGCGGCGCGGGCTACGGGCACGCGTCGTGCATCCACTCCGCGGGAGGCTGGGTGCTCATGCTCCCCGGCGACTTGAAGCCGTACCTGGCCGAACCACGCACCGGCCGGCGCGTCGACCTGCCGGCCATGCCTGTCCGTCCCTACATCGCCGCCGTGTTCTCCGTCGCCCGCGGCGCCCCGGGCACCGTCGTGCTCTTCGACCGCGAGCCAGCCCACCCGCATTTGCTCGTATGCAGGCTCTCCGATGGCGCCGGGGAGTGGGAGAGCTATCGGTACACGAGCCGCGCGCGGGACTTCGGGGCGTTTACGTACGGTGCCATGGTAGGGGGCGACGAGGTATGCTACGTGGACCCCATGGGCAGAGCCATCACGCTCGACCTCCGCACCCGCTGTTGGCGGGTGACGTGCGCGGCCGGGTGGGGGAGACGTAACGTCGGCCGCGGAAGTCAGTTCTTCCTGGCGGACGAGGCGACGATAGTCAGGATCCATTGCCCGCCGCCGTGCTACCATGAGTTCCGGTTCAGCAAGCTAGACCGGAACCGCGGGGAGTGGGTTCCCCTGGCCGAGGAGGAACTGGATGGCGCCGGCTGGTTCTTGTCGTCCTGCATGAACGGCCAGCGCTGCTTCGTGGTCAGAGGGGTGCACGGAAGGAAGGCGTATCTCCTGTCGCCGGACGACGAGAAGAGAGATAAGGTCGGCGGCCCTAATAGGATTCTCCGGCCACTCCCGGCGGTCCGGCGTGGGAACGTGTATGTCCACGATCTGGAGGCCGACACGTCGGAGCCTCTTCTCCCGGAGCCGTTTTTGACAACGTCAAATATTTGGGTCCACCCCGACTGCTTCTAGCAACGATGGTGACTTATGTGATCTCCTCAGTCGATCTGGTGTTGGTTTTCTGTGAATATGTTCTCAAAGATTACATCACAGGCATGCATCATAAGTTTGAAGTAAATAAAGATCTAGTGGTTCAATTTGACAAGTTCATTATGAATGTCTATTCCATATTATTTTTTTGGAAAACAAAGCAAATGCGATCATCTTTCTTTTTTCTCCTTTATTGGGTGGTTAATTGTGATGAACTCTCTCGTATTTAGAGTTGAGTGTAGAAACCGAGAAAAGGGAGCAATCTATTTAGACAATATTTAGTTTTTTTTTTGCGAGGAAGACAATCTTTAGTTAATGTGAGTTGACATGTGTTCTTTTTGAACCTTTGAGCCCTTCTGCATTTGTGTCACCTAGATATACGGTAAATAATAATAATAATAATAATAATAATAATAATAATAATAATAATAATAATAATAATAATAATAATAATAATAATAATAATCGATGACCGACCTACGGCGCAGGTCAGTGTTAGAGCAAGTATTTCTTTTAAGTGTTAAATCAAGTATAATAAAATAATGTAAGTGGACTATAAGGATTTAAATATCAGATTTGTTAATCCTCATCTTGAGAATTATTTATGACAGATCTAATGTTTTCACCTTTTTTGAGAGATAATTTTTTCACCTTTTGATGAAGGCCTGTAATTCCTTGCAAATTCTGTGATTGTCTTTTTTTTATGAACACCTGTAACTTTATTCATATTCATAACAATTACGGGTACATTGATTTGGACCTAAGATCCAAGAAAATAAAAATAAATAATAATTCCTATGCCTAATAATTACAATGAAATCTCTTGCAAACATCTTCTTCGCGGTATCTATCTCTGCTTGAGGAAATACTCCAAAGACTTCAGTAAAGATGTTGTAATTGGACTGGAGCAACGATGTTGCCACTTTTTCACCGCATGAACATTACCAATAATAGTTTTAGAAAGCGCCTTCGGCTGCTCATTTAAAAAGATGGGAGGCCTTGATCAATGAACATACTTGGGTAGTGATGATCCCCAAGAAGTGCAGGCCGTCGAATCACTATATCTTCACCCATGGTTTCGATGAAAGATTTCACCTTCATAATGAATGGAACCAACAAAAAAGGCTTGACACAAAAATATAAACTCAACAAATTCGAATAATTGGATCTGAGAGGACAGAAAACTCTCTAGCCTCATGGGAACGCCAAAAAGAGAGGAAACTTATTCTCACAAAACTATAATGATCACTAGACGTTGACGAAAAACATAGAGGTCTTAAAGATCTGAGGTCCCCGTAGTCGTGTTGGGACAGATAAACAAGACTGCCCATGTGTCAACTCCCATCTAGGGTTTTCTTGCCTCTCGTCGGCGCCGCCGGTCCGCCTCATCTCCTATGGTCCTTGGACCATGGAGGCACGGTGGATCCCGGCCCTTGCCGGCGGGAGGACTCCGTTTTTCGATGCTTTTCTGAGTTTTGATAAGGTTTGTGTCATGTTCAAGAAGGCGAGGCAGCGGCGGCTTCTTGAAGATGGAATAAGGTCCTCCCCGCCTAGCTCTTGTCCTAGTGACGTTTCAAGGCGTGTGGAGGTTTGTCACCGATGGATCTCGTGGGATCCGGTTGGGGTTTGTCTTTGGTGGATCCGACTGGATCCGGTCTTCGTTCGTCTACGTCTGTGTGTCTGCAGTTTGGATCCTTCCGGTCTATGCTTCTCTTCATCGGCAGCGGTTGCTGTTCTAGTGCGCTGGTCCTATGAGGCCTTAGCACGATGACTTCCCGACTATCTACTACAATAATGTTTGCCTGACTCTGATGAGAGAGGGGCGATGATGGCGGCGCGCCTTCGACTCGCTCCAGTGCTTAGACTCATCGCTAGGTGGTCTACGAACTTGGATGTAAATTTACTTCTAGTGTTCTTTGTACTACCTTGACACTTGATGAATAGACCGCATGTTTTCTCGCAAAAAAAGATCCGAGGTCCCCCCCACCTTGATAACCCACATGTATAGGGGATCACAGCAGTTTTCGAGGGTAGAGTATTCAACCCAAATTTATTGATTCGACACAAGGGGAGCCAGAGAATATTCTCAAGTATTAGCAGTTGAGTTGTCAATTCAAGCACACCTGGATAACTTAATATTTGCAGCAAAGTATTTAGTAGCAAAGTAGTATGGAAGTAACGGTAACAGTGGCAAAAGTAACAACAACAGTTTTGTAGTAATTGTAACAGTGGCAACGGTAAAGTAACTAAGCAAAGATCAATATGTGAAAAGCTCGTAGGCATTGGATCAGTGACGGATAATTATGTCGGTGTGATTCCTCATGCAATAGTTATAACATAGGGTGACACAGAACTAGCTCCAATTCATCAATGTAATGTAGGCATGTATTCCGAATACAATCATACATGCTTATGGAAAAGAACTTGCATGACATCTTTTGTCCTACCCTCCCGTGGCAGAGGGGTCCTATTGGAAACTAAGGGATATTAAGGCCTCCTTTTAATAGAGTACCGGAGCAAAGCATTAACACTTAGCGAATACATGAACTCCTCAAACTACGGTCATCACCGGGAGTGGTCCCAATTATTGTCACTTCGGGGTTGCCGGATCATAACACATAGTAGGTGACTATAGACTTGCAAGATAGGATCAAGAAATCACATATATTCATGAAAACATAATAGGTTCAGATCTGAAATCATGTCACTCGGGCCCTAATGACAAGCATTAAGCATATCAAAGTCATAGCAACATCAATCTTAGAACATAATGGATACTAGGGATCAAACCCTAACAAAACTAACTCGATTACATGGTAAATCTCATCCAACCCATCACCGTCCAGCAAGCCTACGATGGAATTACTCATGCACGGTGGTAAGCATCATGAAATTGGTGATGGAGGATGGTTGATGATGACGACGGTGACGGATTCCCCTCCCCGGAGCCCCGAACGGACTCCAGACCAGCCCTCCCAGGAGAAATTAGGGCTTGGCGGCGGCTCTGTATCGTAAAACATGATGAATCCTTCTCTCTGTATTTTTCTCCCCGAACATGAATATATGGAGTTGGAGTTGAGGTCGGTGGAGCACCAAGGGGCCCACGAGGCAGGGAGGCGTGCCCAGGGGGGTAGGGCGTGCCCCCCACCCTCGTGGACATGGTGTGGGCCCCCTGGCCTTGATTCTTTCGCCAGTATTTTTTATTAATTCTAAAAATAATCTTCGTGGAGTGTCAGGACATTCCGAGAACTTCTATTTCTGCACACAAAAATAACACCATGGCAGTTCTGCTGAAAATAGTGTTAGTCCGGGTTAGTTCCATTCAAATCATGTAAGTTAGAGTCCAAAACAAGGGCAAAAGTGTTGGGAACGTTGCATAAAATAAAAAATTTCCTACGTTCACCAAGATCAATCTATGAGTTCATCTAGCAACGAGAGAGAGAGGAGTGCATCTACATACCCTTGTAGATCGCGAGCGGAAGCGTTCAAGAGAACGGGGTTGAGGGAGTCGTACTCGTCGTGATCCAAATCACCGGAGATCCTAGCGCCGAACGGACCGCACCTCCGCGTTCAACACACGTATGGTCAGCGTGACGTCTCCTCCTTCTTGATCCAGCAAGGGGGAAGGAGAGGTTGATGAAGATCCAGCAGCACGACGGCGTGATGGTGGATGCAGTAGGGATCCGGCAGGGCTTCGCCAAGCGACTACAGGAGGGAGAGGTGTAGCAAGGGGGAAAGGGAGGCGCCAGGTGTCAGGGTGAGGCTGCCCTCCCACCCCCCCTCTCTATATATAGGGACCCCAGGGGGGTGCCGGCCCTAGGAGATGGGATCTCCTAGGGTGGGCGGCGGCCAAGGGGGGAAACTTGCCCCCCAAGGCAAGTAGAGGCGCCCCCTCCCCTAGGGTTCCCAACCCTAGGCGTAGAGGGGAGCCCGGGGGGGCGCACCAGCCCACCAGGGGCTGGTTCCCCTCCCACTTCAGCCCATGGAGCCCTCCGGGATAGGTGGCCCCACCCGGTGGACCCCCGGGACCCTTCCGGTGGTCCCGGTACAATACCGGTGAACCCCGAAACTTTCCCGATGGCCGAAACTCGACTTCCCATATATAATTTTTTACCTCCGGATCATTCCGGAACTCCTCGTGACGTCCGGGATCTCATCCGGGACTCCGAACAACTTTCGGTTTGCTGCATACTCATATCTCTACAACCCTAGCATCACTGAACGTTAAGTGTGTAGACCCTACGGGTTCGGGAGACACGTAGACATGACCGAGACCGCTCTCCGGTCAATAACCAACAGCGGGATCTGGATACCCATGTTGGCTCCCACATGATCATCGATGATCTCATCGGATGAACCACGATGTCGAGGTTTCAAGCAACCCCGTATACAATTCCCTTTGTCAATCGGTATTTTACTTGCCCGAGATTTGATCGTCGGTATCCCAATACCTTGTTCAATCTCGTTACCGGCAAGTCACTTTACTCGTACCGTAATGCATGATCCCGTGACCAAACACTTGGTCACTTTGAGCTCATTATGATGATGCATTACCGAGTGGGCCCAGTGATACCTCTCCGTCATATGGAGTGACAAATCCCAGTCTCGATCCGTGTCAACCCAACAGACACTTTCGGAGATACCCGTAGTATACCTTTATAGTCACCCAGTTACGTTGTGACGTTTGGTACACCCAAAGCACTCCTACGGTATCCGGGAGTTACACGATCTCATGGTCTAAGGAAAAGATACTTGACATTGGAAAAGCTCTAGCAAAATGAACTACACGATCTTGTGCTATGCTTAGGATTGGGTCTTGTCCATCACATCATTCTCCTAATGATGTGATCCCGTTATCAAAGACATCCAATGTCCATAGTCAGGAAACCATGACTATCTGTTGATCAACGAGCTAGTCAACTAGAGGCTCACTAGGGACATGTTGTGGTCTATGTATTCACACGTGTATTACGATTTCCGGATAATACAATTAAAGCATGAATAAAAGACAATTATCATGAACAAGGAAATGTAATAATAATCCTTTTATTATTGCCTCTAGGGCATATTTCCAACAAAAAGTGTTTGGAAAAGTAGATACGATGGAGACGTATCAACTCCCCCAAGCTTAAACCCTTGCTTGTCCTCAAGCAATTCAGTTGATAAACTGAAAGTGATAAAGAAAAACTTTTACAAACTCTGTTTGCTCTTGTTGTTGTAAATATGTAAAGCCAGCATTCAAGTTTTCAGCAAAGATTATGAACTAACCATATTCACAATAACACTTAGGTTTCATGTTTACTCATATCAATGGCATAATCAACTAGCAAGCAATAATAATAAATCTCGGATGACAACACTTTCTCAAAATAATCATAATATGATATAACAAGATGGTATCTCGCTAGCCCTTTCTGAGATCGCAAAACATAAATGCAGAGCACCTTTAAAGATCAAGGACTGACTAAACATTGTAATTCGTGGTAAAAGAGATCCAGTCATAGTCATACTCAATATAAATTAGTAGTAATGGATGCAAATGATAGCGGTGCTCCCCAACTGGTGCTTTTTAATAAGAGGATGATGACTCAACATAAAAGTAAATAGATAGGCCCTTCGCAGAGGGAAGCAGGGATTTGTAGAGGTGCCAGAGCTCGATTTTGAAATAGAGATAAATAATATTTTGGGTGGCATACTTTCATTGCCAACATAACAACCAAGAGATCTCGATATCTTCCATGCTACACACATTATAGGCGATTCCCAAACAGAATGGTAAAGTTTATACTCCCCCACCACCAACAATCATCAATCCATGGCTTGCCTGAAACAAACTGGTGCCTCCAACTAACAACAATCCTGGGGGAGTTCTGTTTACAATTATTTTGATTTGAATTGAGCATGGACTGGGCATCCCGGTTACCAGCCATTTTCTCGTGAATGAGGAGCGGAGTCCACTCCTCTTGAGAATAACCCGCCTAGCATGGAAGATACAAACAGCCCTAGTTGATACATGAGCTGTTCGAGCATACAAAACAAAATTTCATTTGAAGGTTTGGAGTTTGGCACATACAAATTTACTTGGAACGGCAGGTAGATACCGCATATAGGAAGGTATGGTCGACTCATATGGAATAACTTTGGGGTTTTACGGAAGTGGATGCACAAGCAGTATTCCCTCTTAGTACAAGTGAAGGCTAGAAAGAGACTGGGAAGCGACCAACTAGAGAGCGACAACAGTCATGAACATGCATTAAAATTAATCGACACTAAGTGCAAGCATGAGTAGGATATAATCCACCATGAACATAAATATCGTGGAGGCTATATTGATTTTGTTTCAACTACATGCATGAACATGTGCCAAGTCAAGCCACTCAAATCATTCAAAGGAGGATACCACCCTATCATACCACATCACAACCATTTTAATAGCATGTTGGCACGCAAGGTAAACCATTATAAACTCCTAGCTAATTAAGCATGGCATAAGCAACTATAATCTCAAACATGTTTATTCATAATAAGCTGAATCAGGAATGATGAACTAATCATATTTACAAAAACAAGATAGGTCGAGTTCATACCAGCTTCTCTTATCTCAATCATTTCATCATATATTGTCATTATTGCCTTTCACTTGCACGACCGAACAATGTGGATAATAATTGTAGTGCACGTGCATTGGACTAAGCTGGAATCTGCAAGCATTTAATTCAAGGGAGAAGACAAGGTAATATGGGCTCTTGGTTAAATCAATAATAATGCATATGAGAGCCACTCAACATTTTCATCATGGTCTTCTCCTCTCGACCCCCAAAGAAAAGAAAAGAAATAAAACTATTTACACGGGAAAGCTCCCAACAAGCAAAAGAAGAACGAGAAATATTTTTGAGTTTTCTTTTAATTATTACTACTACAGGCATGGAAAGTAAACTAGCTAAAAGCTATAACTAATTTTTTGGTTTTTTTCTTAAGGTTTTTCAAACATACAAGAAGAAAGCGAGAAAAAGAAAATAAACTAGCATGGATAGTACAATGAAAAAGTATGAGCACCGACGACTAGCATGAGTGTGTGAACATGAATGTAATGTCAGTGAGAAATACGTACTCCTTCAAGCTTAGGCTTTTGGCCTAAGTTGGTCTATGCCCATGGATCAAAGTTGTAGTTGGGGTTGTACCAAGATGCAGCCACTATTGCCTCATGAGCGGCAGCTTGGAGGCGAGCTGCCTCCGTCCTCCTCTCATATTCGTTTGCCTCCTCCCTGGTTATAAAGTATCTCCCTTTTGCAAAGATATTTTAGTAGGTGTCAACTTATTCAAATCAAGTCTACGAAATAAAGAGAGAGGCATAACACTAACACCGGCTCCAAGATCACATAAAGCAGTTTCAACATAATTTCTTTTAATGGAGTACGGTATAGTTGGTACTCCTGGATCTCCAAGTTTCTTAGGTATTCCACCCTTAAAAGTATAATTAGCAAGCATGGTGGAAATTTCAGCTTCCGGTATCTTTCTTTTATTTGAAACAATATCCTTCACATACTTAGCATAAGGATTCACTTTAAGCATATCAGTAAAATGCATACGCAAAAAGATAGGTCTAATCATTTCAGCAAAGCGCTCAAAATCCTCATCATCGTTTTTCTTGGATGGTGTAGGAGGAAAAGGCATGGTTTTCTGAACCCATGGTTCTCTTTCTTTGTTGTGCTTCCTAGCAACAAAGTCTCTCTTATCATAACGTTGATTCTTTGATTGTGGGTTATCAAGATCAACAACAGGTTCAATTTCCATATCATTATTATTGCTAGGTTGAGCATCAACATGAACATCATCATTAACATTATTGCTAGGTTCATGTTCATTACCAGATTGTGTTTCAGCATCAGAAATAGAAATATCATTAGGATTCTCAGGTGTGACAACTGCAGGTTCACTAGAAGCATGCAAAGTCCTATCATTTTTCTTCTTCTTCTTTTTAGAAGGACTAGGTGCATCAACATTATTTCTCTGAGAATCTTGCTCAATTCTCTTAGGGTGGCCCTTAGGATACAAAGGTTCCTGAGTCATTTTACCACCTCTAGTCACAATTCTAACAGCATTATCATTTTTCTTATCATTTAGTTCATTGAGAAATCATTTTGAGCTTTAAGCACTTGATCTACTTGAGTGGTAACCATAGAAGCATGTTTACTAATAAGTTTAAATTCACCTTTAACTCTAGACATATAATCACTCAAGTTTCCAATCATACAAGCATTTCTTATCAATTGTCTACCAACATAAGCATTGAAGTTTTCTTGTTTAGCCATAAAGTCATCAAACTCATCCAAGCATTTGCTAGCAAAGTTAGTAGACGGGAAGTCAACTTTATCATATCTATAGAGAGAATTTACCTTTACTACCTATGTTGGGTTATCAAGACCATGTTTTTCTTTAGGTGGTAAATTAAGGCCATGTATTTCTTCAACGGGAGGTAAATTCTTAACATCTTCAGCTTTAATACCCTTTTCTTTCATAGATTTCTTTGCCTCTTGCATATCTTCAGGACTGAGAAATAGAATACCCCTTTTCTTCGGAGTTTGCTTAGGAGTTGGTTCAGGAAGTGTCCAATTGTTTTCATTAGTCAACATATTATTCAATAGCAATTCAGCTTGATCAATTGTTCTTTCCCTGAAAACACAACCATCACAACTATCCGGGTGGTCTCTGGAAGCATCAGTTAGTCCATTATAAAAGATATCAAGTATTTCATTTTTCTTGAGAGGATAATCAGCAAAACATTAAGTAATTGGAGAAGCCTCCCCCAAGCTTGTGGGAGACTCTCTTCTTCAATTTGCACAAAATTATAGGTTTCCCTTAAAGCAGCTTGTTTCTTATGAGCGGGGAAATATTTAGCAGAGAAGTAATAAATCATATCCTGGGTACTACGCACACAACCAGGATCAAGAGAATTAAACCAAGTTTTAGCATCACCCTTTAATGAGAACGGAAATAATTTAAGGATATAATAGTAATGAATTCTCTCATCATTAGTGAAAAGGGTAGCTATATCATTTAACTTAGTAAGATGTGCCACAACAGCTTTAGATTCATAGCCATAAATAGGATCAGATTCAACAAAAGTAATTATCTCAGGATCGACAGAGAAATCATAATCCTTATCAGTAATAAAGATAGGTGTAGTAGCAAAAGCAGGGTCAGACATTCTAGCATTCAAAGACTTTTCTTTCATCTTAGCTAATAATTTCTTAAGATCAGATCTATCATTGCAAGTAAGAAAATCTCTAGCAGTTTCTTCATCCATAGCATAACGCTCAGGAACAACATGCAATTCATATCTAGGGGGAGAATCTTCATCATCACTTTCATCAATATTATCAGTTTCAATAATTTCATTCTCTCTAGCCCTAGCAAGTTGTTCATCAAGAAATTCACCTAGTGGCACAGTATTATCAAGCATAGAAGTAGTTTCATCATAAGTATCACACATAGCAGAAGTGGCATCATCAATAACATGCGACATATCAGAATTAATAGCAGAAGTAGGTGTAGGTGTCCCAAGTCTACACAAAACAGAAGGTGAATCAAGTGCAGAGCTAGATGGCAGTTCCTTACCTCCCCTCGTAGTTGAGGGAAAAATCTTAGTTCCTTCGTCTTTCAAGTTCCTCATAGTGATCAGCAGATATAAATCCCAAGTGACTCAAAGAATATAGCTATGCTCCCCGGCAACGGCGCCAGAAAATAGTCTTGATAACCCACAAGTATAGGGGATCGCAACCGTTTTCGAGGGTAGAGTATTCAACCCAAATTTATTGATTCGACACAAGGGGAGCCAGAGAATATTCTCAAGTATTAGCAGTTGAGTTTTCAATTCAACCACACCTGGATAACTTAATATCTACAGCAAAGTATTTAGTAGCAAAGTAGTATGGAAGTAACCACAAAAGTGGCAAAAGTAACAGCAGCAGTTCTGTAGTAATTGTAACAGTGGCAATGGTAAAGTAACTAAGCAAAGATCAATATGTGAAAATCTCGTAGGCATTGGATCAGTGATGGATAATTATGTCAGATGTGATTCCTCATGCAATAGTTATAACATAGGGTGACACAGAACTAGCTCCAATTCATTAATGTAATGTAGGCATGTATTCCGAATATAGTCATACATGCTTATGGAAAAGAACTTGCATCACATCTTTTGTCCTACCCTCCCGTGGCAACGGTATCCTATTGGAAACTAAGGAATATTAAGGCCTCCTTTTAATAGATGAAAGTGCAATTATCCCTGGGTGGTTTTGGTAATTCCTAACAATATATAGCTCATTGAGCTAATGCTATTTCAAGATAAATATTTTAGGAAAGCTCACTGTTTGGCATGGCATGGATGAGAAACGTGGACCCCTCAAAATGCTAAGGACAAAAGGATTGGCTCAAGCTCAAAGCACAAGACTCTACATTTTACTTTTAGTGATCCAAGATCACATTGAGTCCATAGGAAAGCCAATACTATTAAGAGGGGGTGATGTGTTGCTTAATGAGTTTCTTGCTCAAAGTGCTTAGTGATATGCTCCAAAAACCCTCAACTACTTTCTCACATTCACATATGTCCCAATCCAAAAGTCAAACTCGGCCCCACCGAAACTTTCTATCCGGCGGCACCGAGTTCAGTTGACATAGCCATTGCCAGAAACCCTAGTCTTTCCGGTCTCACCGATAGGGATCCCGATCTCACCGAGATGGGATTGTAATCTCTTTGTTTCCCTTTGTAACGTTTTGGTCAAACCGAGCTGAGCGATCGGTCCCACCGAGATTGCAATGCAAACTCTCTCTTTCCCTTTCGTAACATTTTGGTCCAACCGAGATGAGCGAATCGGTCCCATCGAGTTTGCCTGACCAACTCTCTGTTTGTCTATTACAAAAATCAGTCTCACCGAGTTTGTGTAATCAGTCTCACTGAGATTACGTTATGCCCTAACCCTAACGATATCGGTCCCACCGAAATGCCTAACGCTCACATTATGAACTAAATCGGTCTGACCGAGTTTCACGATTCGGTCCCACCGAGTTTGGTAAGTTGTGTGTAATGGTTAGATTTTGTGTGGAGGCTATATATACCCCTCCACCCACTCTTCATTCGTGAAGAGAGCCATCAGAACATGCATGCACTTCCAACACAGATTTTCTAAGAGAGAACCACCTACACTTGTGTTGAGGTCAAGATATTCCATTCCTACTACATAAATCTTGATCTCTAGCCTTCCCCAAGTTGCTTTCCACTCAAATATTCTTTCCACCAAATCCAAATCATGTGAGAGAGAGTTGAGTGTTGGGGAGACTATCGTTTGAATCACAAGAGCAAGGAGTTCATCATCAACACACCATCTATTACCTTTTGGAGAGTGGTGTCTCCTAGATTGGTTAGGTGTCACTTGGGAGCCTCCATCAAGATTGTGGAGTTGAACCAAGGAGTTCGTAAGGGCAAGGAGATCGCTTACTTTGTGAAGATCTACCCGAGTGAGGCAAGTCCTTCGTGGGCAACGACCATGGTGGGATAGACAAGGTTGCTTCTTCGTGGACCCTTCGTGGGTGGAGCCCTCCTGGACTCGCGCAGCTGTTACCCTTCGTGGGTTGAAGTCTCCATCAACGTGGATGTACGATATATAGCACCACCTATCGGAACCACGACAAAAACATCCGTGTCTCCTATTGCGTTTGCACTCTCCAAACCCCTCCCTTTACATTCTTTCAAGTTGCATGCTTTACTTTCCGCTGCTTATATACTCATTGCATGCTTGCTTGAATTGTGTTAAGATTGCTTGACTTGTGCTAAGTTGTTAAAATCTGCCAAGAACTAAAATTGGGAAAAGGCTAGATTTTTATTTGGTCAAGTAGTCTAATCACCCCCCTCTAGACATGCTTTCGATCCTCCAATTGGTATCAGAGCTTTGGTCTCCATTTGCTTTGATTTCCATAGCTTTTGGTGGTCATAGCCTTGGTTTCACAACCTAGGAGAGTATGGCGTCTAGCGAGGGAAATTACCACCGTAGAGGTCCTTAATTTGATGGTACAAATTTTGCTAGTTGGAAGCATAAGATGAAAATGCATATTCTTGGACATAACCCCGCCATTTGGGCTATTGTGTGTATTGGCTTGCAAGGTGAATTCTTTGATGGGAGAGAACCGAACCATGAAGCTACCGCGGAAGAGTTGAAGATGCTGCAATACAATGCTCAAGCGTGTGATATTCTCTTCAACGGATTGTGCCCCGAAGAAATCAACAAAATCAGCCGTCTTGAGAATGCAAAGGTAATTTGGGATACTTTGATTGACATGCACGAAGGTACCGACTCCATCAAGGAATGCAAATTGGATGTGCTTCAAAGTCAACTTGACAAGTTCAAAATGAAGGATGGTGAAGGCGTCGCTGAAATGTACTCTAGGCTTACTCTCATCACAAATGAGATTGCCAGCTTAGGAAGTGAAGAGATGACCGATAAATTCATCATCAAGAAGATCCTAAGAGCCTTGGATGGAAAATATGATACCGTGTGCACATTTATCCAAATGATGCCCAATTACAAAGATCTCTAGCCAACGGAAGTCGTTGGGAGAATTGTTGCTCATGAGATGTTACTCAAGGATAAGGAAGAGCTCCACAACAAGTCAAGTGGTGCTTACAAAGCCTCATGTGAAGCTCCCACATCATCAAGTGAGAAACAAATCTTCAATGAAGAATTGAGCCTAATGGTGAAGAACTTCAACAAGTTCTACAAGAGTAGAGCAACGAAAGAAGTTCTAAGTCGAGGTCCTACAATGACAAAAGATATTCTATTCGTGAGCGTAATTGCTACAATTGTGGAATACCTGGACACTATTCCAATGAGTGTACAGCTCCCTACAAAAGAAGAGAAGATTCTCCAAAAAGAAGAAGTAGAAGAGAAGAATCACCACCAAGAGAGAGGAAGAGTAGAGATGATCGTTATGAACAAAGAACATCCCGGAGAAGCAAGGATTCGGAAAGAAAGGACAAATCATCAAAGAGCTACACCAAACAAAGACATCAAGCTCATGTTGGTGAATGTGTATCCGGCCGGCTCCGACTCCGACAATCACTCCGAGAGAAGCTATCACTCCGACTCCGAATATACTCAAGATGAAGGTGTTGCCGGTTAGTACTTGTGTCAACCAACTCCTACGACATATTTGACTCACCAAATGAAAGAATTGGAACATGCTTCATGGCTAAAGGCCCAAAGGTATCACACCCCGAGTATGTTGATTTCAATAGTGATGAGATGACTTGTTAGGTGATGATGATTTGCTTGTTGACAACTCTAGTGATGAATACTATGATGAAACGTCAATTAATCATACCAATCAAGATAAAACGAATGACAATGATAAGGAGAAGATTGAGCGCCTAACTAAAGAACTAAACACTCTTAAGTTAGCTCATGAAACTATCTTGGAAGATCATCGAGAACTTTTAAAGACTCATGAGAAGTTACGCTTTGAAAAGCTCAACCTTGAGCAAGAGCATGAGTTTTTAAAGGCAATAAATGATGATCTTCGCAAGAAAAGTTCCTCTTACACTGCCAAGTGTTTACTCTTATCTACTTACATGCCACAAGTCAAGTCTAGTAACAAGAACAAGAAAGATTCTTCTTCCAGTAGGAACAATAATCATGCTAAATCCAATGTTGTTGCTTCTATTAGTTCTCTTGATTCCACTAATGATTCTCTTAGCCAAGTTACACTTGAGCAAGAAAATAGCTTATTGAAGGGAATTATAGAGAAAGGTGTTTACAAGAGCCTGGCCGGAAGTAAGAAATTCGAGAAGATTGTACGCAAGCAAGGAAGGCACCAGAAGAATTAAGGTGTTGGTTTTGAACAAAAGTTCAACGCCAATGAAGTTGAGTGCGAAGAAGATCAATACCCCAAGACTAAGTTTGTTCCTCAACAGGAGAAGTACGATCCTACTTCTTTCAAAGGAACACAAGCTCAAGAAGATCTTCCACCACAAGACCACAAGCAAAAAGGCAAGGACAAGCTTCAAGAGGAGATTGATGCATTTGAAGAAGCTCCTAAGGCCTTGGTCAAGTGGGTTCCCAAGAATGCATCAATTTCTACTTCATCAAGTATGACTACAACTCCAAGGATTCCCATCAAGATGATGTGGATCCCAAAGAAGAAGAACTAGAGAGTTCTTGAGTGTGACTCCACCAATATACTTCATTCATATCATTTCGGCAAGGACAAGTGCAAACAACTTCCATATCTTTCACTAGTACAAGGAGTCACAAACCCTCTTGTTGGTAAGACGAGGAACAAGGTAACCTAATGCTTCCATGGACATCTTCTTGTGTGTGCATCACTCTATGTCTATGGATATCCTTGCTTGTTCCTTGTGGGACTAACCCGTGTAGGTATTGAAAGTGCAACTCACTCCAATGGATTGCTCCGAATGATCTACATCAACATTGAGCATCCACATCTTCAACACCTACATGAAGTCATCATCGACAAAACCCAAGGTTAGTTCATCCCTCTTAGGGGGGATATCACATCTAGGGGGAGATTTACTCTAAAGAATTGAGCTAAAGCAACTCTAATGGTGTGAACACAACAATGCTTTATGTAAAAGTGGTAACCCCATTTGTGCTTAAACGATGAGTATGGCCTATGATCAAATGTTCTCATTTGACTCCTAAGTCAATATACTCATATATAGATGACCTAGTCATCGCCAATTGTGTGGTAGATGCTAGAATTGGTTGTGCATGCTTTGCCACATATTTCATTTGCCATTTTATTGTGTGAGCATGATCGTTGCTTATTTTACTCATTTGAGGACATCCATTTGTTGCTTTGATTGCTTGGTCTTTTTCTCTTTTGCCAAATGAATGGACAAGAATGCCTAAGAACCTTCTCTAGCTATCTATGCTTTTCTCGTCTCAAACTCTATTCATGCTACATCACAAAGTTTGATCAAGTCAGATTCGAACCACTCTGTGTGAGGAGCACTCGGAGTCCCCGATTCGTCATAGACTCAAACTTCCAAAACCTCTTTGTGCATTTCGGTTTGACCGATTCATCCTTTTCGGTCACACCGAGATCACTAAGTTGATCTAGGTTTTCAATCTCGGTGCAACCGATTAGAACCTTTCGGTCACACCGAGTTGCAGTAATTGCTCGCATTGCATCTCGGTGCCACCGAGTTGTTCCACTTGGTCACACCGACAGGGTCAGTATATATATACTGACGGGTCAAATTTTGGAAAAATTTCCGAAACCCTTCACCCGCGCGTAACCTGCTCTGCCTCTTTGGGTCTCCGGTTCGTCTTCTTGCTGCCAGGGACCTCCCGCCGCTGGTCTCCGTCGCCGTCAACGACAATCTGCCCTGCCGTTGCCGCCGTAGCAAGTTCACCGCCGAGTTAGGGTATGAACTTGATACTTTGTGCTATTCATTAACTCTGATTCGTAGCACATTGCTTTGCCATGATTCTTGCCACATATGAAATCATCCTATCCAGCGAAAACATCCTGTAGATTAGATTTGATTTGAAAATTTAGGGTTAGGTTTCCGCCGAACTCATCTCGGACTGACCGAATTGTTGAAATCGGTCTCACCGATTTGGCTTAGGCCATTGCACATGCGATTTTTGGTCTGACCGAGAATTGCAAATCGGTGTGACCGAGTTTGATTCTGTGTGAAACCCTAGCAGTCTCGGTGCCACCAAACTGTGACTCGGTCTGACCGAGTTCACTAGTTTAGGTTCCAAAAGTTGCTTCGGTATCACCGAGTTTACAAATCGGTAGCTCCGAAATGCTTACTGTGGAGAACTAAAACTAAGTTTTGAGTCAATTGTTTTGCAAAAACCTCTGTACTTTGTGATGCTCATCTACTCTACTTCATCTACAACCTATTCACAGGGTCTGCTGACAGTTGACTGCAAGATGTCTGACCAGAGTGACAGCCAAAACAGGTCTGAACAACCAGGACAGATGAGTGAGGGCACTAGTCCCTCCAGCAACTATGATGAGGGTAGTAGGGGCACACCTAGTAACTTGCCAAAGGAAGCAACCAGGACAAGGAAGAAGAGAACATCTGAATCAAAGGATGAAGACTACATTGCAGCTGAGGATGAGGCCACTTCCAAGAAGAAGGTGGTGAAGAAAGAGTTTGGCACTGCTGCATTGACAAAGCCAGGCATGAACACAAAGGCACCAGCCAAAAGAGTTCCTATGTTAAAGGTCAGAGCATCCACTCAAGAAAATTTGAAATCTGAACCCAAAGAGGCTGCTGGAGAAGGGAAAAAGAAGGAAAAAAGAGAGGGAGATGGTGCAAGAGAGTTGATCCAATGCCAGAATTTGAGAAGCACTCTTCTGATGAGGAAGATGAAGAGGAAGGGGATGCTGCTCCAGCTCCAGCAGCCACTCCACCAGCTCCAGCTACATCAACAGAAGCTTTCATCCTTGGAGATCTCTACGCCACCTCATGAAGACCAAGCCTGAGAGTCGTTTAGCACTATGCATTTTTAATGAACTTTTTGGTAACTTGTTGCCAAAGGGGGAGAAAATGTATAGATCATAGGCTTCGTGAGAGAGTGTTGCTTTTTATCTCTCTTGTTTTTGGTTGAACTTCTTGTTTGTGTGCTTGTGAGCTACTTGTTTACTTGTTCGATCATGTGTTTGGTCATATGCTACCCTTAATGCTTGTTGGATGATATTATCTCTTATATCCTTATATGATCATTCACTTGCTTGGTGAAGAGTGCATGCTTTTAACTTCTATCATTTTGAGCACTCCACCAAGATGTATGTGACATGAAAGAGTAACCCACGATCCTAACACATTGTGCATTTGCAGTCGAAAGCAAATTTTAAATAATGCACAAATTTAGGGGGAGCTCTTGCTTATCACATACTTCTCAAAGTGACGATGTTTTTCAATCTTATTATCATTTGTCGAAGCTTTGATCTATATGTTGTCATCAATTACCAAAAAGGGGGAGATTGAAAGTGCAACTATCCCTGGGTGGTTTTGGTAATTCCTAACAACATATAGCTCATTGAGCTAATGCTATTTCAAGATAAATATTTCAGGAAAGCTCAGTGTTTGGCATGGCATGGATGAGAAATGTGGACCCCTCAAAATGCTAAGGACAAAAGGATTGGCTCAAACTCAAAGCACAAGACTCTACATTTTACTTTTAGTGATCCAAGATCACATTGAGTCCATAGGAAAGCCAATACTATTAAGAGGGGGTGAGGTGTTTCTTAATGAGTTTCTTTCTCAAAGTGCTTAGTGATATGCTCCAAAAACCCTCAACTACTTTCTCACATCCACATATGTCCCAAACCAAAAGTCAAACTTGGCCCCACCGAAAATTTCTATCCGGCGCCACCGAGTTCAGTTGACATAGCCACTGCCAGAAACCCTAGTCTTTTTGGTCTCACCGATAGGGATCTCGGTCTCACCGAGATGGGATTGTAATCTCTCTGTTTCCCTTCGTAACATTTTGGTCAAAGCAAGATGAGCGATCGGTCCCGCCGAGATTTCAATGCAAACTCTCTGTTTCCCTTTCGTAACGTTTCGGTCCAACCGAGATGAGCGAATCGGTCACATCGAGTTTGCCTGACCAACTCTCTGTTTGTCTATGATACGTCTCCAACGTATCTATAATTTTTGATTGTTCCATGCTATTATATTATCTGTTTCGAATGATTATGGGCTTTATTATACACTTTTATATTACTTTTGGGACTAACCTATTAACTGGAGGCCCAGCCCATATTGTTGTTTTATTGCCTGTTTCAGTATTTCGAAGAAAAGGAATATCAAATGGAGTCCAAACGGAATGAAACCTTCGGCAACATGATTTTTTGGAAGAATATCATCCTAGAGATGTGGAGTTCAAGTCAGAAGATACTCGAGGACTCCACGAGATAGGAGGGCGCGCCCCTAGGGGGCGCACCCGGCCCCCCTGTCTTGTGGGCCCCTCGAGCACCTCCCGACCGACTTCTTTCGCCTATATAGTCCCACGTACCCTAAAAAAACACGGAGAAGATAGATCGGGAGTTCCGCCGCTGCAAGCCTGTGTATCCACCAAAAACCTCTCGGGAGCCCTTCCCGGCACCCTGCCGGAGGGGGGATCCTTCACCGGTGGCCATCTTCATCATCCCGGCGCTCTCCATGACAAGGAGGGCGTAGTTCACCCTCGGGGCTGAGGGTATGTACAAGTGGCTATGTGTTTGATCTCTCTCTCTCGTGTTCTCTCTCGTGTTCCTCTATGGAACGATCTTGATGTATCCCGAGCTTTGCTATTGTAGGTGGATCTTATCATGTTTCTCCCCCTCTACTCTCTTGTGATGAATTGAGTTTCCCCTTTGAAGTTATCTTATCAGATTGAGTCTTTTATGAGAACACTTGATGTATGTCCTGTAGTGCTTATCTGTGGTGACAATGGGATATCATGTGCCTCTTGATGTATGTTTTGGTAACCAACTTGCGGGTTCCGCCCATGAACCTATGCATAGGGGTTGGCACATGTTCTTGACTCTCTGGTAGAAACTTTGGGGCACTCTTTGAAGTACTTTGTGTTGGTTGAATAGATGAATCTGAGATTGTGTGATGCATATCGTATAATCATGCCCACGGATACTTGAGGTGACAATGGAGTATCTAGGCGACATTAGGGTTTTGGTTGATTTGTGTCTTAAGGTGTTATTCTAGTACGAACTCTTTTATACATCGATCCGAAAGAATAACTTTGAGGTGTCGTACCCTACCATAATCTCTACGTTTGTTCTCCGCTATTAGTGGCTTTGGAGTGACTCTTTGTTGCATGTGGAGGGCTTGTCATATGGTCTATCTATGTTATTATTGTTGAGAGAACTTGCACTAGTGAAAGTATGAACCCTAGGCCTTGTTTCCTATCATTGCAATACCATTTACGCTCACTTTTATCACTTGTTACCCTGTTGTTTTTATTATTTCAGATTAAAAAACCTTTATCTACTATCCATATTGCACTTGTATCACCATCTCTTCGGCACTAGTGCACCTATACAATTTACCATTGTATTGGGTGTGTTGGGGACACAAGAGACTGTTTGTTATTTGGTTGCAGGGTTGTTTGAGAGAGACCATCGTCATCCTACGCCTCCTACGGATTGATAAACCTTAGGTCATCCACTTGAGGGAAATTTGCTACTGTCCTACAAACCTGTGCACTTGCAGGCCCAACAACATCTACAAGAAGAAGGTTGTGTAGTAGACATCAAGCTCTTTTCTGGCGCCGTTGCCGGGGAGGTTAGCGCTTGAAGGTATATCTTTAGATCTTGCAATCGAATCTTTTTGTTTCTTGTTTTATCATTAGTTTAGTCTATAAAAGAAAACTACAAAAAAATGGAGTTAAGTTTGTCTCATACGCTTCATCTTTTTAATATCTTTCGTGAAGAATGATGGAAGGGAAAATTGTGCTCAAGTGCTAGAAGAAGAATGCATTAGAATGTTTGGTACTATATCTTTGTATGATGAGCATGATTGCAATGTTGTTAGTATGAATTCCTTGAATATCCATGATGCTAATGATATGCAAAGCCACAAGCTTGGGGAAGCTATGTTTGATGAATATGATATATTTTGTCCCCCAAGTTTTGATGAGAAAATTTATTATGATGAAAGCATGCCTCCTATTTATGATGATTATATGGATGAAAGTGGGTTTGGAAGAGTGTCAACTTTAGGAAGTAGTGATCCCACGATTTTGGAGGATGTTGAATCTTATTGTGATGAACATGAAAGTGGATTTGGAAGAGTGCCAACTTTATTTAGTGATGATTCCACTATTTCGGAAGAGGTTCCAATTGATTATGAGAACAAAGTTGCTATCTATGATGATTATTGTGATGACTTGTATGCTATTAAAAATAATGATAACCATGAAACTTGTCATCATGATTTTAGTTTTCAATTGGATTATGCCCCACATGATAATTATTTTGTTGAGTTTGCTCCCACTACTATTCATGAGAAGAATTTTGCTTATGTGGAGAGTAGTAAATTTTCTATGCTAGTAGATCATGAAAAGAATGATTTAGGTGCTGGTTATATTGTTAAATTCATTCATGATGCTACTGAAAATTATTATGAGGGGGGAATATATGCTTGTAGGAATTGCAATAATATCAAGTTTCCTCTCTATGTGCTTAAAATCTTAAAGTTATGCTTGTTTTACCTTCCTATGCTTGTTGATTATTGTTCCCATAAGTTGTTTTCTCACAAAATCCCTATGAATAGGAAGTGGGTTAGGCTTAAATGTGCTAGTCATATGCTTCATGATGCTCCCGTTATGTTTCAATCCTTATCTTTTATGTGAGCATCATTGCCATCATCATGCCTAGCTAAAAAGGCATTAAAGAAAAGCGCTTGTTGGGAGACAACCCAATATTTATCCTTACTGTTTTTGTGTGTCCACATGATTATGCTACTGTAGTAACCATATTTTATAGCTTTTGTTGTTGGGGAACGTAGCAGAAATTCAAAATTTTCCTACGTATCACCAAGATCTATCTATGGAGAGACCAGCAACGAGTAGAAAGGAGAGTGCATCTACATACCCTTGTAGATCGCTAAGCGGAAGCGTTCAAGTGAACGGGGTTGATGGAGTCATACTCGTCGTGATTCAGATCACCGATGATCCTAGTGCCGAACGGACGGCACCTCCGCGTTCAACACACGTACAGCTCGACGATGTCTCCCACGCCTTGATCCAGCAAGGAGAGAGGGAGAGGTTGAGGAAGACTCCATCCAGCAGCAGCACAACGGCGTGGTGTTGATGGAGGAGCGTGGCAATCCTGCAGGGCTTCGCCAAGCACCTACGGGAGAGGAGGAGGTGTCACGGGAGGGAGGGAGGCGCCAAGGGCTCAGGTATGGATGCCCTCCCTCCCCTCCACTATATATAGGGGCAGGGGAGAGGGGGGAGGCGCAGCCTTGCCCCCTACTCCAAGAAAGGGGTGCGGCTAAGGAGGGGGGAGGAGTCCATCCTCCCCAAGGCACCTCGGAGGTGCCTTCCCCCTTTAGGACTCTCCCCTTTTTCCTTTATCTTGGCGCATGGGCCTCTAGGGGCTGGTGCCCTTGGCCCATGTAGGCCAAGGCGCACCCCCTACAGCCCATGTGGCCCCCCGGGGCAGGTGGCCCCACCCGGTGGGCCCCCGGGACCCTTCCGGTGGTCCCGGTACAATACCGATGACCCCGAAACTTGTCCCGATGGCCGAAACAGGACTTCCTATATATAAATCTTTACCTCTGGACCATTCCGGAACTCCTCGTGACGTCCGGGATCTCATCCGGGACTCCGAACAACATTCGGTAACCACATACAAGCTTCCTTTATAACCCTAGCGTCATCGAACCTTAAGTGTGTAGACCCTACGGGTTCGGGAGACATGCAGACATGACCGAGATGTTCTCCGGTCAATAACCAACAGCGGGATCTGGATACCCATGTTGGCTCCCACATGTTCCACGATGACCTCATCGGATGAACCACGATGTCAAGGACTCAATCAATCCCGTATACAATTCCCTTTGTCTAGCGGTATGGTACTTGCCCGAGATTCGATCGTCGGTATACCGATACCTTGTTCAATCTCGTTACCGGCAAGTCTCTTTACTCGTTCCGTAACACATCATCCTGTGATCAACCCCTTGGTCACATTGTGCACATTATGATGATGTCCTACCGAGTGGGCCCAGAGATACCTCTCCGTTTACACGGAGTGACAAAATCCCAATCTCGATTCGTGCCAACCCAACAGACACTTTCAGAGATACCCGTAGTGTACCTTTATAGCCACCTAGTTACGTTGTGACGTTTGGCACACCCAAAGCAGTCCTACGGTATCCGGGAGTTGCACAATCTCATGGTCTAAGGAAATGATACTTGACATTAGAAAAGCTTTAGCATACGAACTACATGATCTTGTGCTAGGCTTAGGATTGGGTCTTGTCCATCACATCATTCTCCTAATGATGTGATCCCGTTATCAACGACATCCAATGTCCATGGTCAGGAAACCGTAACCATCTATTGATTAACGAGCTAGTCAACTAGAGGCTTACTAGGGACATGGTGTTGTCTATGTATCCACACATGTATCTGAGTTTCCTATCAATACAATTCTAGCATGGATAATAAGAGATTATCATGAACAAGGAAATATAATAATAATCAATTTATTATTGCCTCTAGGGCATATTTCCAACAGTCTCCCACTTGCACTAGAGTCAATAATCTAGTTCACATCGATATGTGATTAACACTCAAGGTCACATCCCCATGTGACTAACACCCAAAGAGTTTACTAGAGTCAATAATCTAGTTCACATTTACCATGTGATTAACACTCGATGAGTTCTGGGTTTGATCATGTTATGCTTGTGAGAGAGGTTATAGTCAATGGGTCTGAACCTTTCAGATCCGTGTGTGCTTTACAAATCTCTATGTCATCTCCTAGATGCAGCTACCACGTTCTATTTGGAGCTATTCCAAATAACTGTTCTACTTGGAGCTATTCTAAATTGTTGCTCCATTATACGTATCCGGTATCTCTACTCAGAGCTATCCGGATAGGTGTTAAGCTTGTATCGACGTAACCCTTTACGACGAACTCTTTTACCACCTCCATAATTGAGAAAATTCCTTAGTCCACTAGTTACTAAGGATAACTTTGACCGCTGTCCTGTGATCCATTCTTGGATCACTCTTGTACCCCTTGACTGACTCATGGTAAAGCACACTTCAGGTGCGGTACACAGCATAGCATACTGTAGAGCCTATGTCTTAAGCATAGGGGACGACCTTCGTTCCTTTCTCTCTATTCTGCCATGGTCGAGCTTTAAGTCTTAACTTCATAACTTACAACTCAGGCAAGAACTCCTTCTTTGACTGATCCATCTTGAACACCTTCAAGATCACGTCAAGGCATGTGCTCATTTGAAAGTACTATTAAGCGTTTTGATCTATCCTTATAGATCTTGATGCTCAATGTTCAAGTAGCTTAATCCAGGTTTTCCATTGAAAACACTTTCCAAATAACCCTATATGCTTTCCAGAAATTCTACGTCATTTCTGATCATTAATATGTCAACAACATATACTCATCAGAAATTCTACAGTGCTCCCACTCACTTCTTTGGAAATACAAGTTTCTCATAAACTTTGTATACACCCAAAATCTTTGATCATCATCAAAGCATACATTCCAACTCCGAGATGCTCACTCCAGTCCTCAGAAGGATTGCTGGAGCTTTTGCATACTTATTAGCATATTTCAGGATAGAGAAAACCTTCCGGTTGTATCACATACAACCTTTCCTCAAGAATCGCCGAGGAAACAATGTTTTGACATCCTATCTGCAAGATTTCATAAATAATGCAGTAATTGCTAATATAATTCCAACAGACTCTTAGCATCGCTACGAGTGAGAAAGTCTCATCGTAGTCAACTCCTTGAACTTGTCAAAAAACATCTTAACGACAAGTCGAGCTTTCTCAATGGTGACACTTACCATCATTGTCTGTCTTCCTTTCAAAATCCATATGTACCTAACAGCCTTACGACCATCAAGTAGTTCTTCCAAAGTCTACACTTTGTTTTCATACATGGATCCTCTCTCGGGTTTTATGGCCTTGAGCCATTTATCGGAATCCGGGCCCACCATCGCTTCTCCATAGCTCGTAGGTTCATTGTTGTCTAGCAACATGACTTCCAAAACAGGATTACGTACCACTCTGAAGTAGTACGCATCCTTGTCATCCCACGAGGTTTGGTAGTGACTCGATCCGAAGTTTCATGATCACTATCATAAGCTTCCACTTCAGTTGGTGTACGTGCCACAGGAACAACTTCCTGTGCCCTGCTACACACTTGTTGAAGTGACGGTTCAATAACCTCATCAAGTCTCCACCATCCTCCCACTCAATTCTTTCGAGAGAAACTTTTCCTCGAGAAAGGACCCGATTCTAGAAACAATCCCTTATTGCTTTCGAATCTGAGACAGGAGGTATACCCAACTATTTTGGGTGTCCTATGAAGATGCATTTATCCGCTTTGGGTTCGAGCTTATCAGCCTGAAACCTTTCCACATAAGCATCGCAGCCCCAAACTTCTAAGAAATGACAGCTTAGGTTTCTCTAAACCATAATTCATACGGTGTCATCTCAACGGAATTACGTGGTGCCCTATTTAAAGTGAATGTGGTTGTCTCTAATGCCTAACCCATAAACTATAGTGGTACTTCGATAAGAGACATCATGGTATGCATCATATCCAATAGGGTGCAGTTATGATGTTCGGACACACCATCACACTATGGTGTTCCAGGCTGTATTAGTTGTGAAACTATTTCCACAATGTCTTAATTCTGTGCCAAACTCGTAATTCAGATATTCATCTCTATGATCATATCATAGACATTTTATCCTCTTGTCACGACGATCTTTCAACTTCACCCTGAAATTACTTGAACCTTTCAATAATTCAGACCCATGATTCATCAAGCAAATGTACTCAACATCCACTCAAATTATCTGTGAAGTAAGAACATAACAATATCCACTACATGCCTCAACACTCATTGGACTGTACACATCAAAATGTATTACTTCCAACAAGTTGCTATCTTATTCCATCTTACTGAAAATGAGGCTTTTCAGTCATCTTGCCCGTGTGGTATGATTTGCATGTCCCAAGTGATTCAAAATCAAGTGAGTCAAAACGGTCCATTTGCATGGAGTTTCTTCATGCATATACACCAATAGACATGGTTCACATGTCTCAAACTTTTCAAAAACGAGTGAGCCCAAAGATCCATCAATATGGAGCTTCTTCATGCGTTTTATACCGATATGACTTACGTGGCAGTGCCACAAGTAGGTGGTGCTATCATTACTATCTTTTGGCATGAACATGTGTATCACTACGATCGAGATTTAATAAACCATTCATTTTAGGTGTAAGACCATTGAAGGTATTATTCAAATAAACAGAGTAACCATTATTCTCCTTAAATGAATAACCGTATTGCGATAGACGTAATCCAATCATGTCTATGCTCAACGCAAACACCAAATAACAATTATTTAGGTTTAACACCAATCTCTTTGGTAGAGGGAGCGTGCGATGCTTGATCATATCAAGCTTGGAAAAACTTCCAACACATATCGTCAGCTCACCTTTAGCTAGTCTCCGTTTATTCCGTAGCCTTTTGTTTTGAGTTACTAACACTTAGCAACCGAACCGGTATCTAATACCCTGGTGCTACTAGGAGTACTAGAAAAGTACACATTAACACAATGTATATCCAATATATTTCTATCGACCTTGCCAGCCTTCTTATCTACCAAGTATCTAGGGTAATTCTGCTCTAGTGGTTGTTCCCCTTATTATAGAAGCACTTAGTCTCGGGTTTGGGTTTTACCTTGGGTTTCTTCACTAGAGCAGCAGCTGATTTGCCGTTTCATGAAGTATCCCTTCTTGCCCTTGCCCTTCTTGAAACTAGTGGTTTCACCAACCATCAACAATTGATGCTCCTTCTTGATTTCTACTTTCGCGGTGTCAAACATCGCGAATACCTCAAGGATCATCATATCTATCCCTGATATGTTATAGTTCATCACGAAGCTCTAACAGCTTGGTGGCAATGACTTTGGAGAACCATCACTGTCTTATCTGGAAGATCAACTCCCACTCGATTCAAATGATTGTTGTACTCAGACAATCTGAGCACAAGCTCAACAATTGAGCTTTTCTCCTTAGTTTGCAGGTTAAGAAAGTCATCGGAGGTCTTATACCTCTTGACATGGGCATGAGCCTGAAATCCCAATTTCAGCCCTCAAAACATCTCATATGTTTCGCGATGTTTCAAAAACGTCTTTGGTGCCTCAACTCTAAACCGTTTAACTGAACTATCACGTAGTTATCAAAACGTGTATGTCAGATGTTCGCAAGAACCACAGACAACGTTCGAGGTTCAGCACACTGAGCGGTGCATTAAGGACATAAGCCTTCTATGAAGCAATGAGGACAATCCTCAGTTTACGGACCTAGTCCGCATAATTGCTACTATCAACTTTCAACTAATTTTTCTCTAGGAACATATCTAAACAGTAGAACTATAGCGTGAGCTACGACATAATTTGCAAAAACCTTTTGACTATGTTCAGGATAATTAAGTTCATCTTATGAACTCCCACTCAGATAGACATCCCTCTAGTCATCTAAGTGATTACATGATCCGAGTCAAACTAGGCCGTGTCCGATCATCACGTGAGACGGACTAGTCATCATCGGTGAACATCTTCATGTTGATCGTATCTTCTATACGACTCATGTTCGACCTTTCGGTCTCCGTGTTCCGAGGCCATGTCTGTACATGCTAGGCTCGTCAAGTTAACCCTAAGTGTTTTGCATGTGTTCCGAGGCCATGTCTATACATGCTAGGCTCGTCAACACCCGTTGTATTTGAACGTCTGAATAAAACACCCGATCATCACGTGATGTTTTGAAACAGCGAACTGTCGCAACGGTGCACAGTTAGGGGAGAACACTTCTTGAAATTGTTGTAAGGGATCATCTTATTTACTACCGTCGTTCTAAGCAAATAAGATGTATAAACATGATAAACATCACATGCAATCAAATAGTGACATGATATGGCCATCATCACTTTGCTCCTTTTGATCTCCATCTTCGGGGCTCCATGATCATCATCGTCACCGGCATGACACCATGATCTCCATCATCATGATCTCCATCATCGTGTCTTCATGAAGTTGCCTCGCCAACTATTACTTCTACTACTATGGCTAACGGTTAGCAATAAAGTAAAGTAATTCCATGACGTTTAAGTTGACACGCAGGTCACAAATAAATAAAGACAACTCCTATGGCTCCTGCCGGTTGTCATACTCATCGACATGCAAGTCGTTATTCCTATTACAAGAACATGATCAATCTCATACATCACATATATCATTCATCACATCCTTTGGCCATATCACATCACATAGCATACCCTGCAAAAACAAGTTAGACGTCCTCTAATTGTTGTTTGCATGTTTTACGTGGCTGCTATGGGTTTCTAGCAAGAACGTTTCTTACCTACGCATGAACCACAACGTGATATGCCAATTGCTATTTACCCTTCATAAGGACCCTTTTCATCGAATCCGATCCGACTAAAGTGGGAGAGACAGACACCCGCCAGCCACCTTATGCAACTAGTGCATGTTTGTCGGTGGAACCGGTCTCACGTAAGCGTACGTGTAAGGTTGGTCCGGGCCGCTTCATCCCACGATGCCGCCGAATAAAGATAAGACTAGTAACGGCAAGCATATTGAACAATATCGACGCCCACAACTACTTTGTGTTCTACTCGTGCATAGTAACTACGCATAGACCTAGCTCATGATGCCACTGTTGGGGAACGTAGCAGAAATTCAAAATTTTCCTACGTATCACCAAGATCTATCTATGGAGAGACCAGCAACGAGTAGAAAGGAGAGTGCATCTACATACCCTTGTAGATCGCTAAGCGGAAGCGTTCAAGTGAACGGGGTTGATGGAGTCGTACTCGTCGTGATTCAGATCACCGATGATCCTAGTGCCGAACGGACGGCACCTCCGCGTTCAACACACGTACAGCTCGACGATGTCTCCCACGCCTTGATCCAGCAAGGAGAGAGGGAGAGGTTGAGGAAGACTCCATCCAGCAGCAGCACAACGGCGTGGTGGTGATGGAGGAGCGTGGCAATCCTGCAGGGCTTCGCCAAGCACCTACGGGAGAAGAGGAGGTGTCACGGGAGGGAGGGAGGCGCCAAGGGCTCAGGTATGGATGCCCTCCCTCCCCTCCACTATATATAGGGGCAGGGGAGAGGGGGGAGGCGCAGCCTTGCCCCTTCCTCCAAGAAAGGGGTGCGGCTAAGAGGGGGGAGGAGTCCATCCTCCCCAAGGCACCTCGGAGGTGCCTTCCCCCTTTAGGACTCTTCCCTCTAGGGTTCCCTAGGCGCATGGGCCTCTTGGGGCTGGTGCCCTTGGCCCATGTAGGCCAAGGCGCACCCCCTACAGCCCATGTGGCCCCCGGGGCAGGTGGCCCCACCCGGTGGGCCCCCGGGACCCTTCCGGTGGTCCCGGTACAATACCGATGACCCCGAAACTTGTCCCGATGGCCGAAACAGGACTTCCTATATATAAATCTTTACCTCCGGACCATTCCGGAACTCCTCGTGACGTCCGGGATCTCATCCGGGACTCCGAACAACATTCGGTAACCACATACAAGCTTCCTTTATAACCCTAGCGTCATCGAACCTTAAGTGTGTAGACCCTACGGGTTCGGGAGACATGCAGACATGACCGAGATGTTCTCCGGTCAATAACCAACAGCGGGATCTGGATACCCATGTTGGCTCCCACATGTTCCACGATGACCTCATCGGATGAACCATGATGTCAAGGACTCAATCAATCCCGTATACAATTCCCTTTGTCTAGCGGTATGGTACTTGCCCGAGATTCGATCGTCGGTATACCGATACCTTGTTCAATCTCGTTACCGGCAAGTCTCTTTACTCGTTCCGTAACACATCATCCTGTGATCAACCCCTTGGTCACATTGTGCACATTATGATGATGTCCTACCGAGTGGGCCCAGAGATACCTCTCCGTTTACACGGAGTGACAAAATCCCAATCTCGATTCGTGCCAACCCAACAGACACTTTTAGAGATACCCGTAGTGTACCTTTATAGCCACCCAGTTACGTTGTGACGTTTGGCACACCCAAAGCACTCCTACGGTATCCGGGAGTTGCACAATCTCATGGTCTAATGAAATGATACTTGACATTAGAAAAGCTTTAGCATACGAACTACATGATCTTGTGCTAGGCTTAGGATTGGGTCTTATCCATCACATCATTCTCCTAATGATGTGATCCCGTTATCAACGACATCCAATGTCCATGGTCAGGAAACCGTAACCATCTATTGATTAACGAGCTAGTCAACTAGAGGCTTACTAGGGACATGGTGTTGTCTATGTATCCGCACATGTATCTGAGTTTCCTATCAATACAATTCTAGCATGGATAATAAGCGATTATCATGAACAAGGAAATATAATAATAATCAATTTATTATTGCCTCTAGGGCATATTTCCAACATTTGTTTCAATGAAGTGCCAAGTAGAACCTTTGGGAAGACTTGGGTGAAGTTTATATGATCTTGCTGTAAAAAACAGAAACTTTAGTGCTCACGAGAATGGCTGCCATTTTTTACTGGAGAGTGCTTCTGGGTTAATTCTTTTTGCAGATGATTAATAGACCGATTCCTAAAGTCCAGAAATTTATTTAAGAATGGTTTGAGTTCCAGAAGTATATGTTTGATACAGATTACTACAGACTGTTCAGTTTTTGACAGATTCTGTTTTAATTGTGTTGTTTGCTTATTTTGATGCATCTATGGCTAGTATTAAGTGGTATGAACCATAGAGAAGTTGGAATACAGTAGGTTTAACACAAATATGAATTTATAATGAGTTCATTACAGTACCTAAGTGGTGGTTTTATTTTCTTGTAATAACGGAGCTTACGAGTTTTGTTTGAGTTTTGTGTGGTTGAAGTTTTCAAGTTTTGGGTAAGGATTCGATGGACTATGGAATAAGGAGTGGAAAGAGCCTAAGATTGGGGATGCCCAAGGCACCCCAAGGTAATATTCAAGGACAACCAAGAGGCTAAGCTTGGGGATGCCCCGGATGGCATCCCCTCTTTCGTCTTCGTTCAACGGTAACTTTACTTGGAGCTATATTTTTATTCGCCACATGATATGTGTTTTGCTTGCAGTGTTATTTTATTTTGTTAGTGTTTGCTTGCTGTTAGTTATAATAATGTTTTGTACCTTTAGTTTCAATAAAAAAAGTCAAGGATAGCCTTTGCCATGCTTATTTTTCTAGTATGCATGTTGCTGTTTGAAAACAGAAAGTTTACCGCTGTTGCAAAAATTCCCTAGAAAAGTGAGAGAATCGTATAACGTTGAATAATTTTGCATATTAAGCTCAGATAAATTTATTACAGTGGGAATTTTAGTTCATAATTTTTGGAGTCAGGGAAGTATTGATACTCTTGCATTCTTTACAGATTGTACTGTTTTGGCAGATTGCTGTTATGTTTGCATTGCTTGCATCTGTTTGCTTGTTTAATGATTCTATTTGAGGATAGGAGTATTAAATATGCATAGACATTTAGTATTCAATGTTGAATAATAATGTTAGTAATTTTTTACAGTAGAAAATGATAAGGTTTTGCATTGTTTTATACTAACTTATCTCACGAGTTCTTGTTGAGTTTGGTGTGGATGAAGCTTTTGGTAAAAAAGAGAAACCATGATATGAGAGGAATTAAGGAGACACAAAAGCTCAAGCTTGGGGATGCCCAAGGCACCCCAAGATAATATTCCAAGAAGTCTCAAGCATCTAAGCTTGGGGATGCCCCGGTAGGCATCCCACCTTTCTTCTTCAACAACTATCGGTTAGTATCGGTTGAACCTAAGTTTTTGCTTCTTCACATGAGTTGTGCTATCATTGCAATGTCATTTATTTTGTTTTTCTTGCTGGTTGAATACAATACCAAGATCTGAAATTCTTTAATGAGAGAGATAGTCTTCATATAGTTGCATAATTATTTAGCTACTCATTGATCTTCACTTATATCTTGTTGGAGTAGTTTGTCGTTTGCTCTAGTGCTTCACTTATATCTTTTAGAGCACGGCGGTGGTTATATTTTGAAGAAATTGCTAGTCTCTCATGCTTCACTTATATTATTTTGAGAGTCTTAAACAGCATCGTAATTTGAATGAAAACTATCATAGGAAGTGAATTGGATGCTATGATCAACTTGATACTTGATAATTGTTTTGAGATATGGAGGTAGTAATATTAAAGTCATGCTAGTTGGGTGATTATGAAGAATGCTTGTGTTGAACTTTGTGATTCCCGTAGCATGCAGGTATGGTGAACTGCTTTGTGATGAAGTTGGAGCACAATTTTATTTATTGATTGTCTTCCTTATGAGTGGCAGTCGGGGACGAGCGATGGTCTTTTCCTACCAATCTATCCCCCTAGGAGCATGCGCGTAGTGCTTTGATTTTTGATGACTTCTAAATTTTTGCAACAAGTATATGAGTTCTTTTGATTAATGTTGAGTCCATGGATTATACGCACCCTTTCACCCTTCCACCATTGCTAGCCTCTCTTGTGCCGCGCAATTTTCGCCGGTACCATATACCCACCATACTCCTTCCTCAAAACAGCCACCATACCTACCTATTATGGCATTTCCATAGTCATTCTGAGATATATTGCCATGCAACTTTCCACCGTTCTGTTCATATGACACACATTACTTTTGTCATATTGCTCTTTGCATGATCATGTAGTTGACATCGTATTTGTGGCAAGGCCACCTTCATAATTTTCATACATGTCACTCTTGATTCATTGCATATCCCGGTACACCGTCGGAGGCATTCATATAGAGTCATATTTTGTTCTAGCTTTGAGTTGTAAATCCATAAAAGTGTGATGATCTTCATTATTAGAGCATTGTCCTCGTGAGGAAAGGATGATGAAGGCTATGATTCCCCCACAAGTCGGGATGAGACTTCGGACTTTACAAAAAAAAGAAAAGAAAAAGAGAAAGGCCAAAAAGAAAAAAGAAAGAAAAGGCCAAAGAAAAAAAAGAAGAGAAAAAGCAAAAGATAAAAAAAATGAGAGAAAAAGAGAAAAGGGACAATGCTACTATCTCCTTTTCCACACTTGTGCTTCAAAATAGAACCATGATCTTCATGATAGAGAGTCTCATATGTTGTCACTTTCATATACTAGTGGGAATTTTTCATTATAGAACTTGGCTTGTATATTCCAATGATGGGCTTCCTCAAAAGTGCCCTAGGTCTTCGTGAGCAAGCAAGTTGGATGCACACCCACTTAGTTTCTTTTGTTGAGGTTTCATATATTTATAGCTCTAGTGCATCCGTTGCATGGCAATCGCTACTCACTCACATTGATATCTATTAATGGGCATCTCCATAGCCCGTTGATACGCCTAGTTGATGTGAGACTATCTTCTCCTTTTTGTCTTCTCCACAACCACCATTCTATTCCACATATAGTGCTATGTCCATGGCTCACGCTCATGTATTGCGTGAAAGTTGAAAGAGATTGAGATTATTAAAGTATGAAAAATTGCTTGGCTCGTCATCGGGGTTGTGCATGATCAAATACTTTGTGTGATGAAGATAGAGCAATAGCCAGACTATATGATTTTGTAGGGATAACTTTCTTTGGCCATGTTATTTTGAGAAGACATTATTACTTTGATTAGTATGCTTGAAGTGTTACTATTTCTTTTATCAATGTGAGCTTTTATCTTGAATCATTTGGATCTGAACATTCATGCCACAATAAAGAGAAATTACTTTGAGAATCATGCTAGGTAGGATTCCACATCAAAAATTCTCTTTTTATCATTTACCTACTCGAGGACAAGCAGGAATTAAACTTGGGGATGCTTGATACGTCTCCAACGTATCTATAATTTTTGATTGTTCCATGCTATTATATTATCTATTTTGAATGATTATGGGCTTTATTATACACTTTCATATTACTTTTGGGACTAACCTATTAACCGGAGGCCCAGCCCATATTGCTGTTTTATTGCCTGTTTCGGTATTTCGAAGAAAAGGAATATCAAACGGAGTCCAAATAGAATGAAACCTTCGGCAGCATGATTTTTGGAAGAATATCATCCTGGAGACGTGGAGTTCAAATCAGAAGATACTCGAGGACTCCACGAGATAGGAGGGTGCGCCCCTAGGGGGGCGTGCCCCTGTCTCGTGGGCCCCTCGAGCACCTCCGGACCCACTTCTTTCGCCTATATAGTCCCACGTACCCTAAAAACACCCACGGAGAAGATAGATCGGGAGTTCCGCCGCCGCAAGCCTCTGTAGCCACCAAAAACCTCTCGGGAGCCCTTCCCGGCACCCTGCCGGAGGGGGATCCTTCATCGGTGGCCATCTTCATCATCCCGGCGCTCTCCATGATGAGGAGGGAGTAGTTCACCCTCGGGGCTGAGGGTATGTACCAGTAGCTATGTGTTTGATCTCTCTCTCTCGTGTTCCCTCTAAGGCACGATCTTGATGTATCCCGAGCATTGCTATTATAGTTGGATCTTATGATGTTTCTCCCCCTCTACTCTCTTGTGATGAATTGAGTTTTCCCTTTGAAGTTATCTTATTGGATTGAGTCTTTTATGAGAACACTTGATGTATGTCTTGCCGTGCTTATCTGTGGTCCCGTGACCAAACACTTGGTCACTTTGAGCTCATTATGATGATGCATTACCGAGTGGGCCCAGTGATACCTCTCCGTCATATGGAGTGACAAATCCCAGTCTCGATCCGTGTCAACCCAACAGACACTTTCGGAGATACCCGTAGTATACCTTTATAGTCACCCAGTTACGTTGTGACGTTTGGTACACCCAAAGCACTCCTACGGTATCCGGGAGTTACACGATCTCATGGTCTAAGGAAAAGATACTTGACATTGGAAAAGCTCTAGCAAAATGAACTACACGATCTTGTGCTATGCTTAGGATTGGGTCTTGTCCATCACATCATTCTCCTAATGATGTGATCCCGTTATCAAAGACATCCAATGTCCATAGTCAGGAAACCATGACTATCTGTTGATCAACGAGCTAGTCAACTAGAGGCTCACTAGGGACATGTTGTGGTCTATGTATTCACACGTGTATTACGATTTCCGGATAATACAATTAAAGCATGAATAAAAGACAATTATCATGAACAAGGAAATGTAATAATAATCCTTTTATTATTGCCTCTAGGGCATATTTCCAACAAAAAGTGTTTGGAAAAGTAGATACGATGGAGACGTATCAACTCCCCCAAGCTTAAACCCTTGCTTGTCCTCAAGCAATTCAGTTGATAAACTGAAAGTGATAAAGAAAAACTTTTACAAACTCTGTTTGCTCTTGTTGTTGTAAATATGTAAAGCCAGCATTCAAGTTTTCAGCAAAGATTATGAACTAACCATATTCACAATAACACTTAGGTTTCATGTTTACTCATATCAATGGCATAATCAACTAGCAAGCAATAATAATAAATCTCGGATGACAACACTTTCTCAAAATAATCATAATATGATATAACAAGATGGTATCTCGCTAGCCCTTTCTGAGACCGCAAAACATAAATGCAGAGCACCTTTAAAGATCAAGGACTGACTAAACATTGTAATTCGTGGTAAAAGAGATCCAGTCATAGTCATACTCAATATAAATTAGTAGTAATGGATGCAAATGATAGCGGTGCTCCCCAACTGGTGCTTTTTAATAAGAGGATGATGACTCAACATAAAAGTAAATAGATAGGCCCTTCGCAGAGGGAAGCAGGGATTTGTAGAGGTGCCAGAGCTCGATTTTGAAATAGAGATAAATAATATTTTGGGTGGCATACTTTCATTGCCAACATAACAACCAAGAGATCTCGATATCTTCCATGCTACACACGTTATAGGCGGTTCCCAAACAGAATGGTAAAGTTTATACTCCCCCACCACCAACAATCATCAATCCATGGCTTGCCTGAAACAAACGGGTGCCTCCAACTAACAACAATCCTGGGGGAGTTCTGTTTACAATTATTTTGATTTGAATTGAGCATGGACTGGGCATCCCGGTTACCAGCCATTTTCTCGTGAATGAGGAGCGGAGTCCACTCCTCTTGAGAATAACCCGCCTAG
The DNA here is from genome assembly GCA_900231445.1 of Triticum turgidum subsp. durum. Taxonomy (NCBI): domain Eukaryota; kingdom Viridiplantae; phylum Streptophyta; class Magnoliopsida; order Poales; family Poaceae; genus Triticum; species Triticum turgidum. The sequence continues at coordinate 670,178,775 of LT934112.1, read as the reverse complement.
CATGGAAGATACAAACAGCCCTAGTTGATACATGAGCTGTTCGAGCATACAAAACAAAATTTCATTTGAAGGTTTGGAGTTTGGCACATACAAATTTACTTGGAACGGCAGGTAGATACCGCATATAGGAAGGTATGGTCGACTCATATGGAATAACTTTGGGGTTTTACGGAAGTGGATGCACAAGCAGTATTCCCTCTTAGTACAAGTGAAGGCTAGAAAGAGACTGGGAAGCGACCAACTAGAGAGCGACAACAGTCATGAACATGCATTAAAATTAATCAACACTAAGTGCAAGCATGAGTAGGATATAATCCACCATGAACATAAATATCGTGGAGGCTATATTGATTTTGTTTCAACTACATGCATGAACATGTGCCAAGTCAAGCCACTCAAATCATTCAAAGGAGGATACCACCCTATCATACCACATCACAACCATTTTAATAGCATGTTGGCACGCAAGGTAAACCATTATAAACTCCTAGCTAATTAAGCATGGCATAAGCAACTATAATCTCAAACATGTTTATTCATAATAAGCTGAATCAGGAACGATGAACTAATCATATTTACAAAAACAAGATAGGTCGAGTTCATACCAGCTTCTCTTATCTCAATCATTTCATCATATATTGTCATTATTGCCTTTCACTTGCACGACCGAACAATGTGGATAATAATTGTAGTGCACGTGCATTGGACTAAGCTGGAATCTGCAAGCATTTAATTCAAGGGAGAAGACAAGGTAATATGGGCTCTTGGTTAAATCAATAATAATGCATATGAGAGCCACTCAACATTTTCATCATGGTCTTCTCCTCTCGACCCCCAAAGAAAAGAAAAGAAATAAAACTATTTACACGGGAAAGCTCCCAACAAGCAAAAGAAGAACGAGAAATATTTTTGAGTTTTCTTTTAATTATTACTACTACAGGCATGGAAAGTAAACTAGCTAAAAGCTATAACTAATTTTTTGGTTTTTTTCTTAAGGTTTTTCAAACATACAAGAAGAAAGCGAGAAAAAGAAGATAAACTAGCATGGATAGTACAATGAAAAAGTATGAGCACCGACGACTAGCATGAGTGTGTGAACATGAATGTAATGTCAGTGAGAAATACGTACTCCCTCAAGCTTAGGCTTTTGGCCTAAGTTGGTCTATGCCCATGGATCAAAGTTGTAGTTGGGGTTGTACCAAGATGCAGCCACTATTGCCTCATGAGCGGCAGCTTGGAGGCGAGCTGCCTCCGTCCTCCTCTCATATTCGTTTGCCTCCTCCCTGGTTATAAAGTATCTCCCTTTTGCAAAGATATTTTAGTAGGTGTCAACTTATTCAAATCAAGTCTACGAAATAAAGAGAGAGGCATAACACTAACACCGGCTCCAAGATCACATAAAGCAGTTTCAACATAATTTCTTTTAATGGAGTACGGTATAGTTGGTACTCCTGGATCTCCAAGTTTCTTAGGTATTCCACCCTTAAAAGTATAATTAGCAAGCATGGTGGAAATTTCAGCTTCCGGTATCTTTCTTTTATTTGAAACAATATCCTTCACATACTTAGCATAAGGATTCACTTTAAGCATATCAGTAAAATGCATACGCAAAAAGATAGGTCTAATCATTTCAGCAAAGCGCTCAAAATCCTCATCATCGTTTTTCTTGGATGGTGTAGGAGGAAAAGGCATGGTTTTCTGAACCCATGGTTCTCTTTCTTTGTTGTGCTTCCTAGCAACAAAGTCTCTCTTATCATAACGTTGATTCTTTGATTGTGGGTTATCAAGATCAACAACAGGTTCAATTTCCATATCATTATTATTGCTAGGTTGAGCATCAACATGAACATCATCATTAACATTATTGCTAGGTTCATGTTCATTACCAGATTGTGTTTCAGCATCAGAAATAGAAATATCATTAGGATTCTCAGGTGTGACAACTGCAGGTTCACTAGAAGCATGCAAAGTCCTATCATTTTTCTTCTTCTTCTTTTTAGAAGGACTAGGTGCATCAACATTATTTCTCTGAGAATCTTGCTCAATTCTCTTAGGGTGGCCCTTAGGATACAAAGGTTCCTGAGTCATTTTACCACCTCTAGTCACAATTCTAACAGC
>LT934112.1:670140936-670167836 GCA_900231445.1 Triticum turgidum subsp. durum | reverse complement strand
AGCACTCCACCAAGATGTATGTGACATGAAAGAGTAACCCACGATCCTAACACATTGTGCATTTGCAGTCGAAAGCAAATTTTAAATAATGCACAAATTTAGGGGGAGCTCTTGCTTATCACATACTTCTCAAAGTGACGATGTTTTTCAATCTTATTATCATTTGTCGAAGCTTTGATCTATATGTTGTCATCAATTACCAAAAAGGGGGAGATTGAAAGTGCAACTATCCCTGGGTGGTTTTGGTAATTCCTAACAACATATAGCTCATTGAGCTAATGCTATTTCAAGATAAATATTTCAGGAAAGCTCAGTGTTTGGCATGGCATGGATGAGAAATGTGGACCCCTCAAAATGCTAAGGACAAAAGGATTGGCTCAAACTCAAAGCACAAGACTCTACATTTTACTTTTAGTGATCCAAGATCACATTGAGTCCATAGGAAAGCCAATACTATTAAGAGGGGGTGAGGTGTTTCTTAATGAGTTTCTTTCTCAAAGTGCTTAGTGATATGCTCCAAAAACCCTCAACTACTTTCTCACATCCACATATGTCCCAAACCAAAAGTCAAACTTGGCCCCACCGAAACTTTCTATCCGGCGCCACCGAGTTCAGTTGACATAGCCACTGCCAGAAACCCTAGTCTTTTTGGTCTCACCGATAGGGATCTCGGTCTCACCGAGATGGGATTGTAATCTCTCTGTTTCCCTTCGTAACATTTTGGTCAAAGCAAGATGAGCGATCGGTCCCGCCGAGATTTCAATGCAAACTCTCTGTTTCCCTTTCGTAACGTTTCGGTCCAACCGAGATGAGCGAATCGGTCACATCGAGTTTGCCTGACCAACTCTCTGTTTGTCTATGATACGTCTCCAACGTATCTATAATTTTTGATTGTTCCATGCTATTATATTATCTGTTTCGAATGATTATGGGCTTTATTATACACTTCTATATTACTTTTGGGACTAACCTATTAACTGGAGGCCCAGCCCATATTGTTGTTTTATTGCCTGTTTCAGTATTTCGAAGAAAAGGAATATCAAACGGAGTCCAAACGGAATGAAGCCTTCGGCAACATGATTTTTTGGAAGAATATCATCCTAGAGATGTGGAGTTCAAGTCAGAAGATACTCGAGGACTCCACGAGATAGGAGGGCGCGCCCCTAGGGGGCGCACCCGGCCCCCCTGTCTCGTGGGCCCCTCGACCACCTCCCGACCGACTTCTTTCGCCTATATAGTCCCACGTACCCTAAAAAAACACGAAGAAGATAGATCGGGAGTTCCGCCGCCGCAAGCCTGTGTATCCACCAAAAACCTCTCGGGAGCCCTTCCCGGCACCCTGCCGGAGGGGGGATCCTTCACCGGTGGCCATCTTCATCATCCCGGCGCTCTCCATGACAAGGAGGGCGTAGTTCACCCTCGGGGCTGAGGGTATGTACCAGTGGCTATGTGTTTGATCTCTCTCTCTCGTGTTCTCTCTCGTGTTCCTCTATGGAACGATCTTGATGTATCCCGAGCTTTGCTATTGTAGTTGGATCTTATCATGTTTCTCCCCCTCTACTCTCTTGTGATGAATTGAGTTTCCCCTTTGAAGTTATCTTATCAGATTGAGTCTTTTATGAGAACACTTGATGTATGTCCTGTAGTGCTTATCTGTGGTGACAATGGGATATCATGTGCCTCTTGATGTATGTTTTGGTGACCAACTTGCGGGTTCCGCCCATGAACCTATGCATAGGGGTTGGCACATGTTCTTGACTCTCTGGTAGAAACTTTGGGGCACTCTTTGAAGTACTTTGTGTTGGTTGAATAGATGAATCTGAGATTGTGTGATGCATATCGTATAATCATGCCCACGGATACTTGAGGTGACAATGGAGTATCTAGGCGACATTAGGGTTTTGGTTGATTTGTGTCTTAAGGTGTTATTCTAGTACGAACTCTTTTATACATCGATCCGAAAGAATAACTTTGAGGTGTCGTACCCTACCATAATCTCTACGTTTGTTCTCCGCTATTAGTGGCTTTGGAGTGACTCTTTGTTGCATGTGGAGGGATTGTCATATGGTCTATCTATGTTATTATTGTTGAGAGAACTTGCACTAGTGAAAGTATGAACCCTAGGCCTTGTTTCCTATCATTGCAATACCATTTACGCTCACTTTTATCACTTGTTACCCTGTTGTTTTTATTATTTCAGATTAAAAAACCTTTATCTACTATCCATATTGCACTTGTATCACCATCTCTTCGGCACTAGTGCACCTATACAATTTACCATTGTATTGGGTGTGTTGGGGACACAAGAGACTGTTTGTTATTTGGTTGCAGGGTTGTTTGAGAGAGACCATCGTCATCCTACGCCTCCTACGGATTGATAAACCTTAGGTCATCCACTTGAGGGAAATTTGCTACTGTCCTACAAACCTGTGCACTTGCAGGCCCAACAACATCTACAAGAAGAAGGTTGTGTAGTAGACATCAAGCTCTTTTCTGGCGCCGTTGCCGGGGAGGTTAGCGCTTGAAGGTATATCTTTAGATCTTGCAATCGAATCTTTTTGTTTCTTGTTTTATCATTAGTTTAGTCTATAAAAGAAAACTACAAAAAAATGGAGTTAAGTTTGTCTCATACGCTTCATCTTTTTAATATCTTTCGTGAAGAATGATGGAAGGGAAAATTGTGCTCAAGTGCTAGAAGAAGAATGCATTAGAATGTTTGGTACTATATCTTTGTATGATGAGCATGATTGCAATGTTGTTAGTATGAATTCCTTGAATATCCATGATGCTAATGATATGCAAAGCCACAAGCTTGGGGAAGCTATGTTTGATGAATATGATATATTTTGTCCCCCAAGTTTTGATGAGAAAATTTATTATGATGAAAGCATGCCTCCTATTTATGATGATTATATGGATGAAAGTGGGTTTGGAAGAGTGTCAACTTTAGGAAGTAGTGATCCCACGATTTTGGAGGATGTTGAATCTTATTGTGATGAACATGAAAGTGGATTTGGAAGAGTGCCAACTTTATTTAGTGATGATTCCACTATTTCGGAAGAGGTTCCAATTGATTATGAGAACAAAGTTGCTATCTATGATGATTATTGTGATGACTTGTATGCTATTAAAAATAATGATAACCATGAAACTTGTCATCATGATTTTAGTTTTCAATTGGATTATGCCCCACATGATAATTATTTTGTTGAGTTTGCTCCCACTACTATTCATGAGAAGAATTTTGCTTATGTGGAGAGTAGTAAATTTTCTATGCTAGTAGATCATGAAAAGAATGATTTAGGTGCTGGTTATATTGTTAAATTCATTCATGATGCTACTGAAAATTATTATGAGGGGGGAATATATGCTTGTAGGAATTGCAATAATATCAAGTTTCCTCTCTATGTGCTTAAAATCTTAAAGTTATGCTTGTTTTACCTTCCTATGCTTGTTGATTATTGTTCCCATAAGTTGTTTTCTCACAAAATCCCTATGAATAGGAAGTGGGTTAGGCTTAAATGTGCTAGTCATATGCTTCATGATGCTCCCGTTATGTTTCAATCCTTATCTTTTATGTGAGCATCATTGCCATCATCATGCCTAGCTAAAAAGGCATTAAAGAAAAGCGCTTGTTGGGAGACAACCCAATATTTATCCTTACTGTTTTTGTGTGTCCACATGATTATGCTACTGTAGTAACCATATTTTATAGCTTTTGTTGTTGGGGAACGTAGCAGAAATTCAAAATTTTCCTACATATCACCAAGATCTATCTATGGAGAGACCAGCAACGAGTAGAAAGGAGAGTGCATCTACATACCCTTGTAGATCGCTAAGCGGAAGCGTTCAAGTGAACGGGGTTGATGGAGTCGTACTCGTCGTGATTCAGATCACCGATGATCCTAGTGCCGAACGGACGGCACCTCCGTGTTCAACACACGTACAGCTCGACGATGTCTCCCACGCCTTGATCCAGCAAGGAGAGAGAGAGAGGTTGAGGAAGACTCCATCCAGCAGCAGCACAACGGCGTGGTGTTGATGGAGGAGCGTGGCAATCCTGCAGGGCTTCGCCAAGCACCTACGGGAGAGGAGGAGGTGTCACGGGAGGGAGGGAGGCGCCAAGGGCTCAGGTATGGATGCCCTCCCTCCCCTCCACTATATATAGGGGCAGGGGAGAGGGGGGAGGCGCAGCCTTGCCCCTTCCTCCAAGAAAGGGGTGCGGCTAAGAGGGGGGGAGGAGTCCATCCTCCCCAAGGCACCTCGGAGGTGCCTTCCCCCTTTAGGACTCTCCCCTTTTTCCTATATCTTGGCGCATGGGCCTCTAGGGGCTGGTGCCCTTGGCCCATGTAGGCCAAGGCGCACCCCCTACAGCCCATGTGGCCCCCGGGGCAGGTGGCCCCACCCGGTGGGCCCCCGGGACCCTTCCGGTGGTCCCGGTACAATACCGATGACCCCGAAACTTGTCCCGATGGCCGAAACAGGACTTCCTATATATAAATCTTTACCTCCGGACCATTCCGGAACTCCTCGTGACGTCCGGGATCTCATCCGGGACTCCGAACAACATTCGGTAACCACATACAAACTTCCTTTATAACCCTAGCGTCATCGAACCTTAAGTGTGTAGACCCTACGGGTTCGGGAGACATGCAGACATGACCGAGATGTTCTCCGGTCAATAACCAACAGCGGGATCTGGATACCCATGTTGGCTCCCACATGTTCCACAATGATCTCATCGGATGAACCACGATGTCAAGGACTCAATCAATCCCGTATACAATTCCCTTTGTCTAGCGGTATGGTACTTGCCCGAGATTTGATCGTCGGTATACCGATACCTTGTTCAATCTCGTTACCGGCAAGTCTCTTTACTCGTTCCGTAACACATCATCCCGTGATCAACCCCTTGGTCACATTGTGCACATTATGATGATGTCCTACCGAGTGGGCCCAGAGATACCTCTCCGTTTACACGGAGTGACAAAATCCCAATCTCGATTCGTGCCAACCCAACAGACACTTTCAGAGATACCCGTAGTGTACCTTTATAGCCACCCAGTTACGTTGTGACGTTTGGCACACCCAAAGCACTCCTACGGTATCCGGGAGTTGCACAATCTCATGGTCTAAGGAAATGATACTTGACATTAGAAAAGCTTTAGCATACGAACTACATGATCTTGTGCTAGGCTTAGGATTGGGTCTTGTCCATCACATCATTCTCCTAATGATGTGATCCCGTTATCAACGACATCCAATGTCCATGGTCAGGAAACCGTAACCATCTATTGATCAACGAGCTAGTCAACTAGAGGCTTACTAGGGACATGGTGTTGTCTATGTATCCACACATGTTTGCACTAGAGTCAATAATCTAGTTCACATCGATATGTGATTAACACTCAAGGTCACATCCCCATGTGACTAACACCCAAAGAGTTTACTAGAGTCAATAATCTAGTTCACATTTACCATGTGATTAACACTCGATGAGTTCTGGGTTTGATCATGTTATGCTTGTGAGAGAGGTTATAGTCAACGGGTCTGAACCTTTCAGATCCGTGTGTGCTTTACAAATCTCTATGTCATCTCCTAGATGCAGCTACCACGTTCTATTTGGAGCTATTCCAAATAACTGTTCTACTTGGAGCTATTCTAAATTGTTGCTCCATTATACGTATCCGGTATCTCTACTCAGAGCTATCCGGATAGGTGTTAAGCTTGCATCGACGTAACCCTTTACGACGAACTCTTTTACCACCTCCATAATTGAGAAAATTCCTTAGTCCACTAGTTACTAAGGATAACTTTGACCGCTGTCCTGTGATCCATTCTTGGATCACTCTTGTACCCCTTGACTGACTCATGGTAAAGCACACTTCAGGTGCGGTACACAGCATAGCATACTGTAGAGCCTATGTCTTAAGCATAGGGGACGACCTTCGTTCCTTTCTCTCTATTCTGCCATGGTCGAGCTTTAAGTCTTAAATTCATACCTTACAACTCAGGCAAGAACTCCTTCTTTGACTGATCCATCTTGAACACCTTCAAGATCACGTCAAGGCATGTGCTCATTTGAAAGTACTATTAAGCGTTTTGATCTATCCTTATAGATCTTGATGCTCAATGTTCAAGTAGCTTAATCCAGGTTTTCCATTGAAAACACTTTCCAAATAACCCTATATGCTTTCCAGAAATTCTACGTCATTTCTGATCATTAATATGTCAACAACATATACTCATCAGAAATTCTACAGTGCTCCCACTCACTTCTTTGGAAATACAAGTTTCTCATAAACTTTGTATACACCCAAAATCTTTGATCATCATCAAAGCATACATTCCAACTCCGAGATGCTCACTCCAGTCCTCAGAAGGATTGCTGGAGCTTTTGCATACTTATTAGCATATTTCAGGATAGAGAAAACCTTCCGGTTGTATCACATACAACCTTTCCTCAAGAATCGCCGAGGAAACAATGTTTTGACATCCTATCTGCAAGATTTCATAAATAATGCAGTAATTGCTAATATAATTCCAACAGACTCTTAGCATCGCTACGAGTGAGAAAGTCTCATCGTAGTCAACTCCTTGAACTTGTCAAAAAACATCTTAACGACAAGTCGAGCTTTCTCAATGGTGACACTTACCATCATTGTCTGTCTTCCTTTCAAAATCCATATGTACCTAACAGCCTTACGACCATCAAGTAGTTCTTCCAAAGTCTACACTTTGTTTTCATACATGGATCCTCTCTCGGGTTTTATGGCCTTGAGCCATTTATCGGAATCCGGGCCCACCATCGCTTCTCCATAGCTCGTAGGTTCATTGTTGTCTAGCAACATGACTTCCAAAACAGGATTACGTACCACTCTGAAGTAGTACGCATCCTTGTCATCCCACGAGGTTTGGTAGTGACTCGATCCGAAGTTTCATGATCACTATCATAAGCTTCCACTTCAGTTGGTGTACGTGCCACAGGAACAACTTCCTGTGCCCTGCTACACACTTGTTGAAGTGACGGTTCAATAACCTCATCAAGTCTCCACCATCCTCCCACTCAATTCTTTCGAGAGAAACTTTTCCTCGAGAAAGGACCCGATTCTAGAAACAATCCCTTATTGCTTTCGAATCTGAGACAGGAGGTATACCCAACTGTTTTGGGTGTCCTATGAAGATGCATTTATCCGCTTTGGGTTCGAGCTTATCAGCCTGAAACCTTTCCACATAAGCATCGCAGCCCCAAACTTCTAAGAAATGACAGCTTAGGTTTCTCTAAACCATAATTCATATGGTGTCATCTCAACGGAATTACGTGGTGCCCTATTTAAAGTGAATGTGGTTGTCTCTAATGCCTAACCCATAAACTATAGTGGTACTTCGATAAGAGACATCATGGTATGCATCATATCCAATAGGGTGCAGTTATGATGTTCGGACACACCATCACACTATGGTGTTCCAGGCTGTATTAGTTGTGAAACTATTTCCACAATGTCTTAATTCTGTGCCAAACTCGTAATTCAGATATTCATCTCTATGATCATATCATAGACATTTTATCCTCTTGTCACGACGATCTTTCAACTTCACACTGAAATTACTTGAACCTTTCAATAATTCAGACTCGTGATTCATCAAGTAAATGTACTCAACATCCACTCAAATTATCTGTGAAGTAAGAACATAACAATATCCACTACATGCCTCAGCACTCATTGGACTGTACACATCAAAATGTATTACTTCCAACAAGTTGCTATCTTGTTCCATCTTACTGAAAACGAGGCTTTTCAGTCATCTTGCCCGTGTGGTATGATTTGCATGTCCCAAGTGATTCAAAATCAAGTGAGTCAAAACGGTCCATTTGCATGGAGTTTCTTCATGCATATACACCAATAGACATGGTTCGCATGTCTCAAACTTTTCAAAAACGAGTGAGCCCAAAGATCCATCAATATGGAGCTTCTTCATGCGTTTTATACCGATATGACTTACGTGGCAGTGCCACAAGTAGGTGGTACTATCATTACTATCTTTTGGCATGAACATGTGTATCACTACGATCGAGATTTAATAAACCATTCATTTTAGGTGTAAGACCATTGAAGGTATTATTCAAATAAACAGAGTAACCATTATTCTCCTTAAATGAATAACCGTATTGCGATAGACGTAATCCAATCATGTCTATGCTCAACGCAAACACCAAATAACAATTATTTAGGTTTGACACCAATCTCTTTGGTAGAGGGAGCGTGCGATGCTTGATCATATCAAGCTTGGAAAAACTTCCAACACATATCGTCAGCTCACCTTTAGCTAGTCTCCGTTTATTCCGTAGCCTTTTGTTTCGAGTTACTAACACTTAGCAACCGAACCGGTATCTAATACCCTGGTGCTACTAGGAGTACTAGCAAAATACACATTAACACAATGTATATCCAATATACTTCTATCGACCTTGCCAGCCTTCTTATCTACCAAGTATCTAGGGTAATTCTGCTCTAGTGGTTGTTCCCCTTATTACAGAAGCACTTAGTCTCGGGTTTGGGTTTTACCTTGGGTTTCTTCACTAGAGCAGCAGCTGATTTGCCGTTTCGTGAAGTATCCCTTCTTGCCCTTGCCCTTCTTGAAACTAGTGGTTTCACCAACCATCAACAATTGATGCTCCTTCTTGATTTCTACTTTCGCGGTGTCAAACATCGTGAATACCTCAAGGATCATCATATCTATCCCTGATATGTTATAGTTCATCACGAAGCTCTAACAGCTTGGTGGCAATGACTTTGGAGAACCATCACTGTCTTATCTGGAAGATCAACTCCCACTCGATTCAAATGATTGTTGTACTCAGACAATCTGAGCACAAGCTCAACAATTGAGCTTTTCTCCTTAGTTTGCAGGTTAAGAAAGTCATCGGAGGTCTTATACCTCTTGACATGGGCACGAGCCTGAAATCCCAATTTCAGCCCTCAAAACATCTCATATGTTTCGCGATGTTTCAAAAACGTCTTTGGTGCCTCAACTCTAAACCGTTTAACTGAACTATCACGTAGTTATCAAAACGTGTATGTCAGATGTTCGCAACAACCACAGACAACGTTCGAGGTTCAGCACACTGAGCGGTGCATTAAGGACATAAGCCTTCTATGAAGCAATGAGGATAATCCTCAGTTTACGGACCTAGTCCGCATAATTGCTACTATCAACTTTCAACTAATTTTTCTCTAGGAACATATCTAAACAGTAGAACTATAGCGTGAGCTACGACATAATTTGCAAAAACCTTTTGACTATGTTCAGGATAATTAAGTTCATCTTATGAACTCCCACTCAGATAGACATCCCTCTAGTTATCTAAGTGATTACATGATCCGAGTCAAACTAGGCCGTGTCCGATCATCACGTGAGACGGACTAGTCATCATCGGTGAACATCTTCATGTTGATCGTATCTTCTATACGACTCATGTTCGACCTTTCGGTCTCCGTGTTCCGAGGCCATGTCTGTACATGCTAGGCTCGTCAAGTTAACCCTAAGTGTTTCGCATGTGTTCCGAGGCCATGTCTGTACATGCTAGGCTCGTCAACACCCGTTGTATTTGAACGTCTGAATAAAACACCCGATCATCACGTGATGTTTTGAAACAGCGAACTGTCGCAACGGTGCACAGTTAGGGGAGAACACTTCTTGAAATTGTTGTAAGGGATCATCTTATTTACTACCGTCGTTCTAAGCAAATAAGATGTATAAACATGATAAACATCACATGCAATCAAATAGTGACATGATATGGCCATCATCACTTTGCTCCTTTTGATCTCCATCTTCGGGGCTCCATGATCATCATCGTCACCGGCATGACACCATGATCTCCATCATCATGATCTCCATCATCATGTCTTCATGAAGTTGCCTCGCCAACTATTACTTCTACTACTATGGCTAACGGTTAGCAATAAAGTAAAGTAATTACATGACGTTTAAGTTGACACGCAGGTCACAAATAAATAAAGACAACTCCTATGGCTCCTGCCGGTTGTCATACTCATCGATATGCAAGTCGTGATTCCTATTACAAGAACATGATCAATCTCATACATCACATATATCATTCATCACATCCTTTGGCCATATCACATCACATAGCATACCCTGCAAAAACAAGTTAGACGTCCTCTAATTGTTGTTTGCATGTTTTACGTGGCTGCTATGGGTTTCTAGCAAGAACGTTTCTTACCTACGCATGAACCACAACGTGATATGCCAATTGCTATTTACCCTTCATAAGGACCCTTTTCATCGAATCCGATCCGACTAAAGTGGGAAAGACAGACACCCGCCAGCCACCTTATGCAACTAGTGCATGTTTGTCGGTGGAACCGGTCTCACGTAAGCGTACATGTAAGGTTGGTCCGGGCCGCTTCATCCCACGATGCCGCCGAATCAAGATAAGACTAGTAACGGCAAGCATATTGAACAATATCGACGCCCACAACTACTTTGTGTTCTACTCGTGCATAGTAACTACGCATAGACCTAGATCATGATGCCACTGTTGGGGAACGTAGCAGAAATTCAAAATTTTCCTACGTATCACCAAGATCTATCTATGGAGAGACCAGCAACGAGTAGAAAGGAGAGTGCATCTACATACCCTTGTAGATCGCTAAGCGGAAGCGTTCAAGTGAACGGGGTTGATGGAGTCGTACTCGTCGTGATTCAGATCACCGATGATCCTAGTGCCGAACGGACGGCACCTCCGCGTTCAACACACGTACAGCTCGACGATGTCTCCCACGCCTTGATCCAGCAAGGAGAGAGGGAGAGGTTGAGGAAGACTCCATCCAGCAGCAGCACAACGGTGTGGTGTTGATGGAGGAGCGTGGCAATCCTGCAGGGCTTCGCCAAGCACCTACGGGAGAGGAGGAGGTGTCACGGGAGGGAGGGAGGCGCCAAGGGCTCAGGAATGGATGCCCTCCCTCCCCTCCACTATATATAGGGGCAGGGGAGAGGGGGGAGGCACAGCCTTGCCCCTTCCTCCAAGAAAGGGGTGCGGCTAAGAGGGGGGGAGGAGTCCATCCTCCCCAAGGCACCTCGGAGGTGCCTTCCCCCTTTAGGACTCTCCCCTTTTTCCTATATCTTGGCGCATGGGCCTCTAGGGGCTGGTGCCCTTGGCCCATGTAGGCCAAGGCGCACCCCCTACAGCCCATGTGGCCCCCGGGGCAGGTGGCCCCACCCGGTGGGCCCCCGGGACCCTTCCGGTGGTCCCGGTACAATACCGATGACCCCGAAACTTGTCCCGATGGCCGAAACAGGACTTCCTATATATAAATCTTTACCTCCGGACCATTCCGGAACTCCTCGTGACGTCCGGGATCTCATCCGGGACTCCGAACAACATTCGGTAACCACATACAAGCTTCCTTTATAACCCTAGCGTCATCGAACCTTAAGTGTGTAGACCCTACGGGTTCGGGAGACATGCAGACATGACCGAGATGTTCTCCGGTCAATAACCAACAGCGGGATCTGGATACCCATGTTGGCTCCCACATGTTCCACGATGACCTCATCGGATGAACCACGATGTCAAGGACTCAATCAATCCCGTATACAATTCCCTTTGTCTAGCGGTATGGTACTTGCCCGAGATTCGATTGTCGGTATACCGATACCTTGTTCAATCTCGTTACCGGCAAGTCTCTTTACTCGTTCCGTAACACATCATCCTGTGATCAACCCCTTGGTCACATTGTGCACATTATGATGATGTCCTACCGAGTGGGCCCAGAGATACCTCTCCGTTTACACGGAGTGACAAAATCCCAATCTCGATTCGTGCCAACCCAACAGACACTTTCAGAGATACCCGTAGTGTACCTTTATAGCCACCCAGTTACGTTGTGACGTTTGGCACACCCAAAGCACTCCTACGGTATCCGGGAGTTGCACAATCTCATGGTCTAATGAAATGATACTTGACATTAGAAAAGCTTTAGCATACGAACTACATGATCTTGTGCTAGGCTTAGGATTGGGTCTTATCCATCACATCATTCTCCTAATGATGTGATCCCGTTATCAATGACATCCAATGTCCATGGTCAGGAAACCGTAACCATCTATTGATTAACGAGCTAGTCAACTAGAGGCTTACTAGGGACATGGTGTTGTCTATGTATCCACACATGTATCTGAGTTTCCTATCAATACAATTCTAGCATGGATAATAAGCGATTATCATGAACAAGGAAATATAATAATAATCAATTTATTATTGCCTCTAGGGCATATTTCCAACATTTGTTTCAATAAAGTGCCAAGTAGAACCTTTGGGAAGACTTGGGTGAAGTTTATATGATCTTGCTGTAAAAAACAGAAACTTTAGTGCTCACGAGAATGGCTGCCATTTTTTACTGGAGAGTGCTTCTGGGTTAATTCTTTTTGCAGATGATTAATAGACCGATTCCTAAAGTCCAGAAATTTATTTAAGAATGGTTTGAGTTCCAGAAGTATATGTTTGATACAGATTACTACAGACTGTTCAGTTTTTGACAGATTCTGTTTTAATTGTGTTGTTTGCTTATTTTGATGCATCTATGGCTAGTATTAAGTGGTATGAACCATAGAGAAGTTGGAATACAGTAGGTTTAACACAAATATGAATTTATAATGAGTTCATTACAGTACCTAAGTGGTGGTTTTATTTTCTTGTAATAACGGAGCTTACGAGTTTTGTTTGAGTTTTGTGTGGTTGAAGTTTTCAAGTTTTGGGTAAGGATTCGATGGACTATGGAATAAGGAGTGGAAAGAGCCTAAGATTGGGGATGCCCAAGGCACCCCAAGGTAATATTCAAGGACAACCAAGAGGCTAAGCTTGGGGATGCCCCGGATGGCATCCCCTCTTTCGTCTTCGTTCAACGGTAACTTTACTTGGAGCTATATTTTTATTCGCCACATGATATGTGTTTTGCTTGCAGTGTTATTTTATTTTGTTAGTGTTTGCTTGCTGTTAGTTATAATAATGTTTTGTACCTTTAGTTTCAATAAAAAAAGTCAAGGATAGCCTTTGCCATGCTTATTTTTCTAGTATGCATGTTGCTGTTTGAAAACAGAAAGTTTACCGCTGTTGCAAAAATTCCCTAGAAAAGTGAGAGAATCGTATAATGTTGAATCATTTTGCATATTAAGCTCAGATAAATTTATTACAGTGGGAATTTTAGTTCATAATTTTTGGAGTCAGGGAAGTATTGATACTCTTGCATTCTTTACAGATTGTACTGTTTTGGCAGATTGCTGTTATGTTTGCATTGCTTGCATCTGTTTGCTTGTTTAATGATTCTATTTGAGGATAGGAGTATTAAATATGCATAGACATTTAGTATTCAATGTTGAATAATAATGTTAGTAATTTTTTACAGTAGAAAATGATAAGGTTTTGCATTGTTTTATACTAACTTATCTCACGAGTTCTTGTTGAGTTTGGTGTGGATGAAGCTTTTGGTAAAAAAAGAGAAACCATGATATGAGAGGAATTAAGGAGACACAAAAGCTCAAGCTTGGGGATGCCCAAGGCACCCCAAGATAATATTCCAAGAAGTCTCAAGCATCTAAGCTTGGGGATGCCCCGGTAGGCATCCCACCTTTCTTCTTCAACAACTATCGGTTAGTATCGGTTGAACCTAAGTTTTTGCTTCTTCACATGAGTTGTGCTATCATTGCAATGTCATTTATTTTGTTTTTCTTGCTGGTTGAATACAATACCAAGATCTGAAATTCTTTAATGAGAGAGATAGTCTTCATATAGTTGCATAATTATTTAGCTACTCATTGATCTTCACTTATATCTTGTTGGAGTAGTTTGTCGTTTGCTCTAGTGCTTCACTTATATCTTTTAGAGCACGGCGGTGGTTATATTTTGAAGAAATTGCTAGTCTCTCATGCTTCACTTATACTATTTTGAGAGTCTTAAACAGCATCGTAATTTGAATGAAAACTATCATAGGAAGTGAATTGGATGCTATGATCAACTTGATACTTGATAATTGTTTTGAGATATGGAGGTAGTAATATTAAAGTCATGCTAGTTGGGTGATTATGAAGAATGCTTGTGTTGAACTTTGTGATTCCCGTAGCATGTAGGTATGGTGAACTGCTTTGTGATGAAGTTGGAGCACAATTTTATTTATTGATTGTCTTCCTTATGAGTGGCAGTCGGGGACGAGCGATGGTCTTTTCCTACCAATCTATCCCCCTAGGAGCATGCGCGTAGTGCTTTGATTTTTGATGACTTCTAAATTTTTGCAACAAGTATATGAGTTCTTTTGATTAATGTTGAGTCCATGGATTATACGCACCCTTTCACCCTTCCACCATTGCTAGCCTCTCTTGTGCCGCGCAATTTTCGCCGGTACCATATACCCACCATACTCCTTCCTCAAAACAGCCACCATACCTACCTATTATGGCATTTCCATAGTCATTCTGAGATATATTGCCATGCAACTTTCCACCGTTCTGTTCATATGACACACATTACTTTTGTCATATTGCTCTTTGCATGATCATGTAGTTGACATCGTATTTGTGGCAAGGCCACCTTCATAATTTTCATACATGTCACTCTTGATTCATTGCATATCCCGGTACACCGCCGGAGGCATTCATATAGAGTCATATTTTGTTCTAGCTTTGAGTTGTAAATCCATAAAAGTGTGATGATCTTCATTATTAGAGCATTGTCCTCGTGAGGAAAGGATGATGAAGGCTATGATTCCCCCACAAGTCGGGATGAGACTTCGGACTTTACAAAAAAAAGAAAAGAAAAAGAGAAAGGCCAAAAAGAAAAAAGAAAGAAAAGGCCAAAGAAAAAAAAAGAAGAGAAAAAGCAAAAGAGAAAAAAATGAGAGAAAAAGAGAAAAGGGACAATGCTACTATCTCCTTTTCCACACTTGTGCTTCAAAATAGAACCATGATCTTCATGATACAGAGTCTCATATGTTGTCACTTTCATATACTAGTGGGAATTTTTCATTATAGAACTTGGCTTGTATATTCCAATGATGGGCTTCCTCAAAAGTGCCCTAGGTCTTCGTGAGCAAGCAAGTTGGATGCACACCCACTTAGTTTCTTTTGTTGAGCTTTCATATATTTATAGCTCTAGTGCATCCGTTGCATGGCAATCGCTACTCACTCACATTGATATCTATTAATGGGCATCTCCATAGCCCGTTGATACGCCTAGTTGATGTGAGACTATCTTCTCCTTTTTGTCTTCTCCACAACCACCATTCTATTCCACATATAGTGCTATATCCATGGCTCACGCTCATGTATGTCTTGCCGTGCTTATCTGTGGTGACAATGGGATATCATGTGCCTCTTGATGTATGTTTTGGTGACCAACTTGCGGGTTCCGCCCATGAACCTATGCATAGGGGTTGGCACACGTTCTTGACTCTCCGGTAGAAACTTTGGGGCACTCTTTGAAGTACTTTGTGTTGGTTGAATAGATGAATCTGAGATTGTGTGATGCATATCGTATAATCATGCCCACGGATACTTGAGGTGACAATGGAGTATCTAGGTGACATTAGGGTTTTGGTTGATTTGTGTCTTAAGGTGTTATTCTAGTACGAACTCTTTTATAGATCGATCCGAAAGAATAACTTTGAGGTGGTTTCGTACCCTACCATAATCTCTACGTTTGTTTTCCGCTATTAGTGGCTTTGGAGTGACTCTTTGTTGCATGTTGAGGGCTTGTCATATGATCTATCTATGTTATTATTGTTGAGAGAACTTGCACTAGTGAAAGTATGAACCCTAGTCCTTGTTTCCTATCATTGCAATACCGTTTACGCTCACTTTTATCACTTGTTACCTTGCTGTTTTTATTATTTCAGATTAGAAAAACCTTTATCTACTATCCATATTGCACTTGTATCACCATCTCTTCGCCGAACTAGTGCACCTATACAATTTACCATTGTATTGGGTGTGTTGGGGACACAAGTGATTCTTTGTTATTTGGTTGCAGGGTTGTTTGAGAGAGACCATCTTCATCCTACGCCTCCTATGGATTGATAAACCTTAGGTCATCCACTTGAGTGAAATTTGCTACTGTCCTACAAA
The DNA here is from genome assembly GCA_900231445.1 of Triticum turgidum subsp. durum. Classification (NCBI taxonomy): domain Eukaryota; kingdom Viridiplantae; phylum Streptophyta; class Magnoliopsida; order Poales; family Poaceae; genus Triticum; species Triticum turgidum. The sequence goes on along the minus strand of LT934112.1, from coordinate 670,151,693 downwards.
CCTGTGCACTTGCAGGCCCAACGATGTCTACAAGAAGAAGGTTGTGTAGTAGACATCAGTCTATTACCAAAATCGGTCTCACCGAGTTTGTGTAATCGGTCTCACCGAGATTACGTTATGCCCTAACCCTAACGATATCGGTCCCACCGAGTTGACATGTCGGTCCCACCGAAATGCCTAGCGGTCACATTATGAACTAAATCGGTCTGACCGAGTTTCACGATTCGGTCCCACCGAGTTTGGTAAGTTGTGTGTTACGGTTAGATTTTGTGTGGAGGCTATATATACCCCTCCACCCACTCTTCATTCGTGAAGAGAGCCATCAGAACATGCCTGCACTTCCAACACACATTTTCTGAGAGAGAACCACCTACACTTGTGTTGAGGTCAAGATATTCCATTCCAACTACATAAATCTTGACCTCTAGCCTTCCCCAAGTTGCTTTCCACTCAAATCTTCTTTCCACCAAATCCAAATCCTATGAGAGAGAGTTGAGTGTTGAGGAGACTATCATTAGAAGCACAAGAGCAAGGAGTTCATCATCAACACACCATCTATTACCTTTTGGAGAGTGGTGTCTCCTAGATTGGTTAGGTGTCACTTGGGAGCCTCCGCCAAGATTATGGAGTTGAACCAAGGAGTTTGTAAGGGCAAGGAGATCGCCTACTTCGTGAAGATCTACCCGAGTGAGGCAAGTCCTTCGTGGGCGATGGCCATGGTGGGATATGATACGTCTCCAACGTATCTATAATTTTTGATTGTTCCATGCTATTATATTACCTGTTTTGAATGATTATGGGCTTTATTATACACTTTTATATTACTTTTGGGACTAACCTATTAACCGGAGGCCTAGCCCATATTGTTGTTTTATTGCCTGTTTCACTATTTCGAAGAAAAGGAATATCAAACGGAGTCCAAACGGAATGAAACCTTCGGCAACGTGATTTTTTGGAAGAATATCATCCTGGAGACGTGGAGTTCAAGTCAAAAGATACTCGAGGACTCCATGAGATAGGAGGGCGCGCCCCCTGTAGGGGGCGCCCCCTGTCTCGTGGGCCCCTCGAGCACCTCCCGACCGACTTCTTTCGACTATATAGTCCCACGTACCCTAAAAACATCCACGGAGATGATAGGTCGGGAGTTCCGCCACCGCAAGCCTCTGTAGCCACCAAAAAGCTCTTGGGAGCCCTTCCCGGCACCCTTCCGGAGGGGGGATCCATCACCGGTGGCCATCTTCATCATCCCGGCGCTCTCCATGACAAGGAGGGAGTAGTTCACCCTCGGGGCTGAGGGTATGTACTAGTAGCTATGTGTTTGATCTCTCTCTCTCTCTCTCTCTCTCTCTCTCTCTCTCGTGTTCTCTCTCGTGTTCCCTCTAAGGCACGACCTTGATGTATCCCGAGCTTTGCTATTATAGTTGGATCTTATGATGTTTCTCCCCCTCTACTCTCTTGTGGTGAATTGAGTTTTCCCTTTGAAGTTATCTTATCGGATTGACTCTTTTATGAGAACACTTGATGTATGTCTTGCCGTGCTTATCTGTGGTGACAATGGGATATCATGTGCCTCTTGATGTATGTTTTGGTGACCAACTTGCGGGTTCCGCCCATGAACCTATGCATAGGGGTTGGCACACGTTCTTGACTCTCCGGTAGAAACTTTGGGGCACTCTTTGAAGTACTTTGTGTTGGTTGAATAGATGAATCTGAGATTGTGTGATGCATATCGTATAATCATGCCCATGGATACTTGAGGTGACAATGGAGTATCTAGGTGACATTAGGGTTTTGGTCGATTTGTGTCATAAGGTGTTATTCTAGTACGAACTCTTGAATAGATTGATCCGAAAGAATAACTTTGAGGTGGTTTCGTACCCTACCATAGTCTCTTCGTTTGTTCTCCGCTATTAGTGTCTTTGGAGTGACTCTTTGTTGCATGTTGAGGGCTTGTCATATGATCTATCTATGTTATTATTGTTGAGAGAACTTGCACTAGTGAAAGTATGAACCCTAGGCCTTGTTTCCTATCATTGCAATACCGTTTACGCTCACTTTTATCGCTCGTTACCTTGCTGTTTTTATTATTTCATATTACAAATACCTTTATCTACCATCCATATTGCACTTGTATCACCATCTCTTCGCCGAACTAGTGCACCTATACAATTTACCATTGTATTGGGTGTGTTGGGTAAACAAGAGACTCTTTGTTATTTGGTTGCAGGGTTGTTTGAGAGAGACCGTCTTCATCCTACGCCTCCTACGGATTGATAAATCTTAGGTCATCCACTTGAGGGAAATTTGCTACTGTCCTACAAACCTGTGCACTTGCAGGCCCAACAACGTCTACGAGAAGAAGGTTGTGTAGTAGACATAAGGATAGACAACGTTGCTTCTTCATGGACCCTTCATGGGTGGAGCCCTCTGTGGACTCGCGCAGCCGTTACTCTTCGTGGGTTGAAGTCTCCATCAACGTGGATGTACGATAGCAGCACCTATCGAAACCACGACAAAAACATCTGTGTCTCCTATTGTGTTTGCACTCTCCAAACCCCTCCCTTTACATTCTTGCAAGTTGCATGCTTTACTTTCCGCTGCTTATATACTCATTGCATACTTGCTTGAATTGTTTTAAGATTGCTTGACTTCTGCTAAGTTGTTAAAATCTGCCAAGAACTAAAATTGGGAAAAGGCTAGATTTTTATTTGGTCAAGTAGTCTAATCACCCCCCCCCCCTCTAGACATACTTTCGATCCTACAATAGAGTACCGGACCAAAGCATTAACACTTAGTGAATATATGAACTCCTCAAACTACGGTCATCACCGGGAGTGGTCCCGATTATTGTCACTTCGGGGTTGCCGGATCATAACACATAGTAGGTGACTATAGACTTGCAAGATAGGATCAAGAACTCACATATATTCATGAAAACATAATAGGTTCAGATATGAAATCATGGCACTCAGGCCCTAGTGACAAGCATTAAGCATAGCAAGGTCATAGCAACATCAATCTTAGAACATAATGGATACTAGGGATCAAACCCTAACAAAACTAAATTGGTTACATGGTAATATCATCCAACCCATCACCGTCTAGCAAGCCTACGATGGAATTACTCACGCACGGCGGTGAGCATCATGAAATTGGTGATGGAGTATGGTTGATGATGACGACGGCGACGGATTCCCCTCTTTGGAGCCCCGAACGGACTCCAGATCAGCCCTCCCGAGAGAGACTAGGGCTTGGTGACGGCTCCGTATCGTAAAACACGATGAATCCTTCTCTCTGATTTTTTTTCTCCCCGAACATGAATATATGGATTTGGAGTTGAGGTCGGTGGAGCACCAGGGGGCCCACGAGGCAGGGAGGCGCGCCCAGGGGGTAGGGCGCGCCCCCCACCCTCGTGGACAGGGTGTGGGCCCCCTGGCCTTGATTCTTTCGCCGGTATTTTATATTAATTCTAAAAATAATCTTCATGGAGTTTCAGGTTATTCTGAGAACTTTTATTTCTGCACAAAAATAACACCATGGCAGTTCTACTGAAAACAACTTTAGTCCGGGTTAGTTCCATTCAAATCATGTAAGTTAGAGTCCAAAACAATGGCAAAAGTGTTTGGAAAAGTAGATACGATGGAGATGTATCACACCTCTCAGTATTAAGATGGCAGCCCGGGGCAAGGAGACCGAAATTTCTCAGATAGTAGCGCTAACGGCGGCACCAGAAACCCTCCTGATCGGCGGAATTGTAGCTAGACTGTGATTGCTTGGTCCTTCTGTTGGGTCGCTTTCAAGCGCACTGTCATGTTGTTTGTTTTCTGTGGGTGTATTTCTGTTTGGGCATTTGTCTTTTGTTTGTGCTATGAGTGGGCCTTTTGTATTGTTTTCAGTTGGCAGCACGGAGAATAGGAAGAGCCTAGCGAGCATCTTTCTTCAAGTCTTGTTTTCATGTTTGTGAAATCATTAGTTCAGGAGCGCTCCCCGCAACGATTAGTAGGGGAGCGCTCCGCACGCGAAAAGTGTCACGCGCGGAGCGGTCGTGAGACTCTTCCGGGGTGCTTCGCACGCGACACTTGTCGCCCTGAGAGGCACTCTCGTGATTTCCGGTTTCCAGTTTTCCTTTCTGGTTTTTCCTTTTTTCACTTTAGTCCTTATACTTTTAGTGTTTTGTAATACATTTTTGATCTGTTTTGGGATTTGTTTCTCTCTAGTGTCGTTGAACCGTCGCCGCCGACTGTCCTTTCGTTGCTGTCATCGCCGCCTGTCGCTTCCGCCGCTCTTGTCACGTGCTACGACGGTCCTTCTTTACCGTGGACGGTGCTTCCCCATTCGCACGATCGTCGTTTCCTATCAGATGCATTCGTGGGTTCCCTATTTCCTTTTTGTTTCCCTATTTGTTCCCATTATATTTCCGGGATATGGAGATTTATGGGGTAGTTACGGGTGGGGGCTTTCAATACTATCAGATGTCAACTTTCAACTCGGTTTGTGCATTTAGTTCTTGATAATCATTGTGTTCTTTGCAGGTATGGCTTGTCCTTTTTGCCGTATGTCGGGCGGCATGTGTTCATCTATTGATTCTTCTGTAGATGTGTTCACTGTGGTTGTGGATCGGTGTTGTTCGACTCGTGTTGTAAAAATAACATTTTATGTTTGATCAATTTTTGGCACACATACTTATTTCTTTTGGTGCTGTTGTTGTTGTTTTGAATGGAAATTATTCTAGGTCTTCTTTTTTTGGTTATGAACATTCGTTTTGCAGTTTGTTCCGTGCAGCGTTAGATCTCATCTTGCTTGTTACATTGAGGAGTGTAAGGATTTAACCATAAGGAGGGGTGACAAAGATACTGATCTTGCGCTTCACTCTAGTGAGGGTTATTTGTATGGTGTTCTGTTTAGTCATGTCCGGGTGAGGATCAAATTACATGGTTCTTTCTAGGAAGATTTGGTCATTGATTATGGTCTTCGCCATCATGATAGAATGACCGTTAGGCTTGAGCGCTATGGAATGTTGATTGTTGTTGACTTTTATCGGGGTGGAGATATGTTGTCTCCTTTACCTTCTGTTGGTAAGGTTTATTTTTAAGGAAGTATTTAGCTTGTTTCATTTCATATGATTTTTCTGTTCCCTTGAACCTATGTAATTTTATTTTATACCTCTTGATGGATTGAGCAACTCCGAGAAGGAACTTGTTGGGAGTTGTTTTTACACTCGTGGTGTTGATCTCAATTATCAACAGATCTATTTCATGACGCGTCAACTATTTGATGATGAGTACATACTCTGTTGTCCTTTTGTTCACAGGATTAAATCCATGAATATTAGTGCTCATAGAATGGTCAGATTTATCTTCCAATATTTTGTTTGTTTCTATTTTTTATTTTTTATGCTTTTTATAGTTTTGAAATTTTGTTCTAATTCTAATAGCTTGATGTTTTTGTTAGGTTATTCCAGGTATGGTTTTGAGGAGTTTGAAGGAGTTTGTGTCATTACCCAGGACTGGAGTTTTAACTCTTGAAGTTACTTTGGAATCTCGAGATGATGATATATATGTGAGCACTCCTTGCTCCTACTTCATTGGCTTGGGTAATAGAATGGTGTTCAAAAAGGAAGGTTCAATGATTTTATCCAGGCATTGTCTATTGAAGTAAACAGCTTGGTGCTCATAACTTTCAAAAAGCGTGATGGTAGGCTTGCTGTTATCTTCAATCTTCTACCACAGTGATATTAGATATAGCCTTTGAACAGAATGGATATTGTTTAAAAATATATGCTACAACATAATGTTATTTAGATATATAAAACATATATGAACCTTACTATTCATTGTTATACTTCGTTTGTAGAAGAGGCATGCCTATGCATCTCTTTTTAGATGTTTTTTTTGGACAAATGTTAGTTCATTGGAGGCATAGTTATACATAGCAAAGAGGCACGGGAGATCACACATGAGGAGCTTGTAGAGTCACGGCACGTATTACGCGAGGCATGGGTGTGTAGGCACCAGAGTCACATGAGTGAAGCCTCTATAGGCAGGAGGCACAGGTATAGGTTGGTGGCATCCGGCAGCATACAAATGTACTGAGAGGAACGTGTGTGCAACACCAAAGTTGCATGGGCCACTACTAGGAAAAGACCTACTAATGGCGCACCTGTTTTGCCTACTAATGGCGCACTACTGGTGCGCCATTAGTATCACGTCACTAGTATTTTTTACTAATGGCGCACCATTGGTGCGCCATTAGTATCTGGTATACTAATGGCGCACCTTGCAGTGCGCCATTAGTTTTGCCCATAGTGCGCCACTAGTGTCTGCTATACTAATGGCGCACCATAGTGTAGTGCGCCATTAGTAACAATTTTTTTATTTTTTTTTGTTTTCTCTTAATCTCAGGTCACTATTTCACATATGAGATATCCAACACATATATATACAACAAGCATCCATATAACAATCATATCAAACACACAAGTTTCATCATATATACATACATAGCCAACACATAGTTCCATCGTTACATATTACAAAAGTTTCACATTGTTCATCCAACACCGTTATCCATCAATTCACAAAAGTTTCACATTGATACAAAATAAAAACACAAATGGAAAAGAAGCACTCCATCCATGCAAGCTTCCGTGAATTAAATCAAATCTGCAAAATGATAAACAAGAAGTTAGAAGAAGAAGAAGAAGAAGATTAGAAGAATACTAGAAGAAGAAGAACACTAGAAGAAGAATAACAAGAAGAATAAGAAGAATAAGAAGAAGACTATAAGCTTATTATGTAAACTTGATCATTTTGTGCTAACATAAGTAATTTTGGAGCTAACCTATTGGAAACTAAGCATATAAGCTCTAAGTTAGCATATTAGAGCCAACTTAGGTAAAATGAAGCTAACCTATGTCATTTTGGAAAAGAAGAAGAATAAGAAGAAGACTATAAGATTATTATGTAAACTTGATCATTGTGTGCTAACATAAGTAATTTTGGAGCTAACCTATAGGAAACTAAGCATATAAGCTCTAAGTTAGCATATTAGAGCCAACTTAGGTAAAATGAAGCTAACCTATGTCATTTTGGAAAAGAAGAAGAATAAGAAAAAGACTATAAGTTTATTATGTAAACTTGATCATTTTGTGCTAACATAAGTAATTTTGTAGCTAACCTATAGGAAACTAAGCATATAAGCTCTAAGTTAGCATATTAGAGCCAACTTAGGTAAAATGAAGCTAACCAATGTCATTTTGGAAAAGAAGAATAAGAAAAAGACTATAAGCTTATTATGTAAACTTGATCATTTTGTGCTAACATAAGTTATTTTGGAGCTAACCTATAGGAAACTAAGCATATAAGCTCTAAGTTAGCATATTAGAGCCAACTTAGGTAAAATGAAGCTAACCTATGTCATTTTGGAAAGAAGAAGAATAAGTAAAAGACTATAAGCTTATTATGTAAACTTGATCATTTTGTGCTAACATAAGTAATTTTGTAGCTAACCTATAGGAAACTAAGCATATAAGCTCTAAGTTAGCATATTAGAGCCAACTTAGGTAAAATGAAGCTAACCTATGTCATTTTGGAAAAGAAGAAGAATAAGAAAAAGACTATAAGATTATTATGTAAACTTGATCATTTTGTGCAAACATAAGTTATTTTGGAGCTAACCTATAGGAAACTAAGCATATAAGCTCTAAGTTAGCATATTAGAGCCAACTTAGGTAAAATGAAGCTAACCTGTAGGAAACTAAGCATATTAGAGATAACATAGGTAACTAAGTATATATATATATATCATTTTGGAGATCTGACATACCTGACATAGTTCAGTTCTCATTGTTCTTCTCCTTCTCCTTCCTCAACCTGATGCGCCAAGAGCGGCGAGGCGGTGGAGGCAGTGGGATGTAGTCTTCTACCACAATTGGCATGGTCATGTCGCCCAGCTGTGGGATCGTCGGCACCACCACCGGTACGTGGTCATTGTCAGGCACCACCACCATCGCGAGGCCACCTTCAGGCAGGACGGGCACGACCATTGCTAGGTCATCCTCAGCCACCTCCATCTCTTGCCCATGGTCATCCACCACCATCTCTTGCCCATGGTCAGCCACCACCATCTCTTGCCCTTGGTCAGCCACCACCAGTGCTAGGTCATCCTCAGCCTGATGCCCATCGTCATCCTGCAGCTCCTCATCCCCACTCTGCTCCTCTTCTCCCGCACTCCAGTCCAGATCATCCTTCTTGTTGTCTATGCTGCTGCCAGAATCGCTGCTGCTTTCGCTAAAGCCAGAATCGGTGTTGCTTTTGCTACAGCCATAGTCGCTGCTGCCTTGGCTGTAGCCAGTGTCGCTGATGTTGCTCCCATTACCTGTCCAAATGCAACAATGACCGTTAACAATCGATGTGAGACAAAGCCAAATGTAGAGGAATAAGAAGAGGCAGAACATACTGGCATCATCATCGTCAGTGTAGCGCATGCAACACATAGTCGCGTTGAACACCTTCATGATGAGCATGGTGGCGTTGTCGTCGTACCTGAAGAGAAGGAAGTACCCCAGCCGCAGGTCGTAGGCACGGTAGAACTTCTCCCACCCACAAGACAAGTACATGTGGCCCTCCTTGATCAAAAACTCCACATCCCACTGCCTGCGAAACCCGCTGCCGGCCTGTCGCAGCTTCACATTATTTGGCGGATCTTCACCCAGCATGTTCATAAAACTATCAGGCAGCCTCTGCAATTTGGGACAATGAGTGATGTAGCAAACAACAAATATCATAATGAGATGGGTGAAGGGGAGATCTCTCGTTTTATATACCTGCATCATGGATGATACTGAAGTCCCAAGTATGATACTGAAGAACTCGGAAGCATCCAACTCGTACTGCAGTGTGGCAGAGCGGCGGTGGCTGCTTCCCCCCATCTCTGATAAGCAGCAGAAGAGACCAATTAGTACCCTTACAACAGATGATAAAACATGCATTAGTCGCAAGTACCCCATATGTCCTATTTTTAGCAAAGTCATGCTAAAATTCACGGAAAATTTCAGCATGACCTTTTGCTGAAAATAGGACATATGGAGTGCCCGAATTTTCCAGAACGGAAGTTAATCGATATTTCGGCAAACTCAAGGGCCTCTCGGGGTACAGCAACAGCATCACAAATTGACAAATTAGATATAAAGGCCGCAAAGCTTAGTCCGTATGCCTTAAATCTTAACCACATTTTGCTATTGCTAATTTCTAGAAGTGAGCTCTGACAGCTTTCTATAATAAATTAGTCAAGATAAGGTCCTAAGCTCCTGATATGACGAAACTAGCGTACATATACCAATAAATGCAATTTGTAACAAATTGTTGTACAACAATATATCTTCTAGCCATGAAACCCTATTCTGATTCTCCTTTCTTCCTCTTGCCGAAGAAAAGTTGGCTGCAGAGGATGGTCCAACTCAGATCAGCCTACAGAAGTTCATTGTATAATTTTGTTTAGTTCCAAGCAGTAGTTTAAGAAGTGCAAATTGCAGAAGTTTGAGAAAGCACTAACTGGAAAGTCAGGTGTTTCCTTGAAAACATGAAAGGGCCTGACTATGCATACAATTTTACAACAAGACATCCACCATACAATTTTTATTAAAGGAAAAGACTTAAGTTAACTTTAATTAAAGTTTCAGTTAAAGTTTAAATTAAAGTTTCAGTTAAAGTTTCACTCAATGGCCACTCCTCACCAGTCAGTCATACACATCACCACTACTCTGTCACTTTCTATAGAAGCCAACAGCTGGAAACTCCAAAAATAAATATGTAAGGTGCTTCGATAGATTTGAGCTGCTAGCAAGGTTGATGAGAGAGAGAGAGAGAGAAGAGATGATCTTGAACTCCCAAGTCCAATCCATACCTACTCATTCACCAAATCCCAGGGCATGAGTTCAGAGAATTGGACTTGCAACCTACCATAAAGATCATCATCATCAATGCAATGATACTATCTGGTTGTTGCCACCAACCTAGCTAAGCTAGAACCCTTCCAACAAAATCTCTAAACTTGCCGCTGAACCACAACAAAAAGCGCTCTCAACTCAAACTGCAAAAACCACTACTACTATACTTGCCCCATTGATTTTGATTTCGATTTCTAGTATTTTATTGGGTTGGGGACAAGTTTTGTAAGTTTGGACCTTCCATTCCTAGGTAGGGTAGCAACAGCAGCAGCAGCTTACTTAGTTTTGACTACCTGAAGGTCAATCTCTAGGCCTGTAGTTGTATGTAGGCTCTAGAATTCAATTCAGATAACTACACTTTACACCTATCTATCATCATTTTCATTTCATTCTCATTTCTTTTCACCTATATATGTATGCTATCCTCTCCACAAACCTAGATAGCCCATTTCTTACTCTAGATAGGGTACCCAATTCACAGCAGCTTAACTGATTGATTTTAACTATCCACCTGCTTGTATCATGGGCTAGGGTTACAGTACCTGGGGAGGAATCAGCAACGGAGAAGAGAGGGGTGATGCTGGTCGCCGGCCTGCCGCTCGTCCCTGACCTCCTTCGCGCTGCAGCTCGGAGAGGAAAAATCAGATCAGGGTGAGGGGAACCAGAGCAGGGAGAGAGGGCATCCAACGCCGCCGCCGTCAGCCACCCATGGGGACGCCCGAGAGAGAGGGGGCAGAGCAGCCCCAGGGGGAAGGGGGCGAGGGAGAGGAGAGGGGCAGCACCTCGACGCGCCACCGGCCGAGGCTCCAAG
>LT934112.1:670126223-670140397 GCA_900231445.1 Triticum turgidum subsp. durum | reverse complement strand
GCTCCAAGTCTCCGGCGGCTCCGAGGGTTAGGGAGGGAGGCGAGGGAGGCGGCGCTCACGGGGGAGGCGGGGCTCGGGGGGAAGGCGGCGCTCGAGGGGGAGGAAGGGGAGAGGGAGGCGGCGGGGGCGCGTGGGCGGCTGCGGCGGACGGAGGCGGCGGACGGCGGGGGCGCGAGGGCGGCGGGGGCGCGTGGGCAGCGGACTGCGGGGGCTCGATCGAGTGGGGAAACCTGGTACTAAGAAAAAAATAGTAACCCTGGTACTAATGGAGCACCGTATGCAAATGCGCCATTAGAACTTTTGCAAAAAAATAACTAAAAAAAAGTATATATTCTAATGGCGCACCGTGGCACAGTGCGCCATTACTAGTTTAAACTAGTAATGGCGCACTGTGTCACGGTGCGCCATTAGTAGTTTTGCAAAAAAAAGAAAAAAATAAACAACAGTAGTGGCGCACCATGTCCCTGGTGCGCCATTAGTGTCTTCCACACTAATGGCGCACCTGAACATGGTGCGCCATTAGTATATACTAATGACGCACCACATGGCAGGTGCACCATTGGTGTCCATCTCATCTATAGCCCTTTTCCTAGTAGTGGGCAATCACGTGTGCGGAGCACATAGAGTCACGGCGGGTTTCATGTGAGGCACGTGGATTGAGTAACTGGAGGCACGGAATTGAAGTCAATACAGGCACAGAAGTAAAGTCACTACATGCACAGTTGTGTGACTTCTCGAGGCACGGGTATCAACCCTCTTGATGTACAAAAGGTGTGGAGTTCCTAGAGGCACGGAAGTATGGCAGCAGAGGCATCGATTCAAATACTTTGTTAGAGAGGCTCCGTTGTGGATGCACAGTTGTGAAGTCTCTAGGGTCACGGGCGTGTGGCAGCACAGGCATGGGTTCGAATAGACATTTACAGAGCCACGACTGTTCATAGGTCAGTTGCACACACCAGTGTATTTTTGTGGCATCCTGCAGGACGGCTGCATGGAGAGGAACCTGTGTGCAATAGCAAGGAGGTTCTAAATACACACAACAGTGTTTGATGTGAAATGGTTGTCGTGTGATTTTTTTTTCTATGTGATTAAACTCTCAAAGTGCTTGTCCTTGTGTCTTGTGTACCGAGTGTTGTTCTGCAATATTTATGAATTGTTCACGCTAATGTTGAATAAGCATTTTACATAAAGTTAACAACGATACAATCACATATTTCTTGCAATGCATGATGCATCTTGTGCAGGATAAGTACGAAAATTATAATACAATATTGTGCGACATATTTGTTCTTCTATAATCATAGATACAACATATGTTTGCTCAATAGGAGATAACTTAATAATTGCATTTAGACATGCAAAATGTTCTATGCATTTGTACATTAGCGCACGACTGTGTTCAACGTAATAATACAGTACACACAACATCTGTGACAAACAACAAATCATAGTTAGAACATAGGTTCATTCAAATTATCAAACTACTAGGTACTACTAGTTTAATGTAGACATCCATCTTGGAAAAATCAAGATTCCTACATTTGTCCCAGTAGATTTCAAATTTATAAACAAAGCCATGGCACTTCTTGATTACCTATTGAGCAAAGAAGGACATGAATAATGCGGACAGTAAGTAGTTTCTCTTGTGAAAACAAAAAATAGAGAAGTGTTGCTCCTTTTATAAAGCCACCTAACTAATGTATAAACCTTTTCTACTTGCAGTCTAAATGTATATAATAGCTCAGAGCGACCGGATTGGTTTACAGGAGAAAACATAATGCAACAGCTACGAAGAGGAGATGGACAGATGGAGGGCTCTATCAGAAACGCGTTGTTCGAAGAATGGACAGAGCAGCAACAATACAACACAAACGATAAAGCCATACTCTCCACAGAATTTGCAAAAATATGAAGTCTAATTGGACAAAAAACACTTGCATCATTTTAGTGATTATGTGTTTCAACTAAAAAGTACACAACTTTTTTGTCGCAGCTTGTGCTCGGTCTTAATCTTGGAGAAGAAGGACTATGAGAATTCAATGAGGAAGAAGCATTGTAGGAGTTTGTACCCCTTGTAAGAGGGAAAGAACTTCGAAAGAAAAAGCTGGTAAGTTAATAGAAATATACAAGCATAATTTATTCTTCCTAAATATTGCACATTTACATGTCATTTAATTCTCCTGACAACAATGATCTTTAACTCACTCTGTCTCCAAACACCGCAGATTATGATACCTCACAACACAGCTAAACACTTCTCATTGTACGTGCTGAACAAGTACATGAGATCCATCGACATACTTGACTCACTGAATTACAGACACACAAGAAATAATACATGGAAAAAACAACATAAAGATCACCCAGAACTGGTACATCATTTCAACCTTGGTTTTCTAATTCTTGCATTAACTTTCTTAATGGAAATATTCAACAATAAAACCAAACCGTAATCAAATATTAAAACGATGTATGCACTCATGAAGAAGCATTACGGAGAAGTGGAACTAGAAGCCAACAGTGAACCGAACTGGTCGAGGATAGCAGAAACACCTAACAGATTTTGCGTGCCAAAACAGCAGGGTACCCAATGCGGACACTTCATGGTTCAATTTGTAAAATACTGGAACGGCATTGATCTCACAAAGGATGATGAGGATTTCCATGTAAGCGAATACGAGAGCAGCAATTTTATTTTAGAAGCAGCACTCCTTGAATTCTTCAATTATTTCAACAAAGAAAAATAAAAGAATATCCAATGACCTAATGCAGGATAGCAAGGTAGATACCGAGTGGAAACCGGAGTTCCTTTTTACCGCCATATTTGGTGAAACCAACCAAGTAAAGTGCGAGCAATTACCTGGAAGAATCAAAGAATTCAAACCAGAAACTTCAAAGTTCTTTTCACCAGCAAAGGTAAGAAAATTATTTCTGGTTATCTTTTTTCTGTAATGACCTACCCATGGTTGACCAATGTCTTTAATATCACAGAAACTTACATAGTACATATCTGCTTCCTCTAACAGAAACAGATGCAACAAAAAGGAAAAAAGGACGAAGCACCAATCCATACCAAAAACATTCACATTCCTTCCAACACACAAAGGAGGCGTCCAACCTCTTCCAAATAGTCATGAGCGATAGCTGGCAGGAGAAATTCAAAAAGTGAGTTGTTTTCTATTGCACCTCAATATAGTTGGACCGTGACCAAAAATATATAAAATTATGTTTCTCACTTACTCTCACCTCCAAAATTATTTTATTTTCCTGTCGCAGCAAAACTATATTTAAGCGCATTCAAAGAGAGAGCGAAAGAACACAACTTACTAGAGCCCAAGTGAAGGCAGTATTTGGTCCAAGACCAGCACAGATGAACATTCCACATCATATAGAAAAGAGAGTGCTAGATGATATAGCAGAAATCTGGGAAAGCGTACTAGATTCAAAAGAGAGTGATAGAGTAATATTAGGCCCAAACTTTGCAGAAGTAAATTTTTAAAAAGCAAAAACTTATCTATATTGCAACGCCTGTTATTTATATTGATCACAAGATGTTTGCAGCACATACTGGATTTAAAGAATCACAAAACTACTCTTACCAAATTTAGAATTGCATTGCAAACAAGATAACGTCAACTGGTTCCCATGTACCTCAAAGAACATCAACAGAATAAGCTCTCAACAGCAAACATGGTAACATCCCTTTACTTTACTCCACAGCAAAATATAAAATATGCACCATTTTATCATGTTACTTTATATTAAACTGTCATCTAAACACAAATTAAGTTGTATGCAGATATTTATACCACTTGAGAAGGTTGACCGCTACGTCCTATATATGGTGGACAAATATAAAAAGAAAGTTCGTATTATTGATCCTCGAGAAACAACTATGAGGAAATTGAGAAAGAAAACCTAGACGTAGACTGTTTGGATGCAAATGAAGCAGATCGAATTTTTCAGGAAATCGAGGACGCTAAAAACGAAAGGAAAAAATAGTTTGAAGAATATCATGTTGATAAGTTAGCAATCGTAAGCATTTCTAAATAATGTTTTTTCAGTTTTACAAGTTGCAAAATTAAAACAATTACAAAATGCAATTCCTAGGTACCTAAGATTAAAGAAGTCTTCAGCGTCATACTAGAACAAACAATGGTACCCAAGAATGTAAGATGGCAGTATCATATTGTACAAGATGTTCTAGTGGTACAAAAGGGTGAATCACCATTTGCTGTTCTAAAGCTTGCATTCCTCTACAATGGTGAAAAGTTCATCGAAGACCTGGATGATTTGACCGTAAGTTTTCAATGAAAATCTTCTGGACACAATACATAGAAAATATTGGAATATACATATTTTTTTACTTATATATACCTTTTATGCAAAATTTCACAGGACGAAGTGGGAGACTGGAGGGCACAGGCAATGTACATGCTTTTACTTAGCGAGATGATTGAAGTCAAAGCTAATGAAATGGGTGACGATATTAGCAAGATCTTCAGCAAGAATGAAGACTAAACTTTAAATTTAGCCAACGAGTCTAATTCCATCAAAACATGACAAAACAGTTTAACCATGACTCATATTTATATGTAATCTAGTTACAAATTGGGTGTTCATGTTGAAAAGAGAACATCATCAGAGAGTGCCACTCCACTATAAACAACACTGCCTCTTTTTAACTGTGCGACAATTGTTACTCCCGAAACGAACTCCTACCCATGACTCTGGAGACCACCCGTCCGTGCCTCCGTAGGCGACATGGTCGCGTGCCTCCAGAGGCTACATGCCCGTACCTCTGGAGAATCCACACATGTGCATGCACGCACATACCTCGAGTGCCTCAACGGTGGCCAGCTGCTCCTCACACGTGACTGGAGATGCTTCACACACGTGCCTCCGGAGGCGACATGGCCCCGTGCCTTTAGAGGATTCACACAGGTGCATGCATGCACATACCTCGAGTGTCTCAACCGTGGCTAGCTGCTCCGCACACGTGACTGGAGATGCTTCACACCCGTGCCCCCGGAGGCGAACAAGGCCCCGTGCCTCTGGTGAAGGAAATATGCCCTAAAGGCAATAATATAGTTATTATTTATTTCCTTATTTCATGATAAATGTTTATTATCATGCTAGAATTGTATTAACCGGAAACTTAGTACATGTGTGAATACATAGACAAAACATAGTATCCCTAGTATGCCTCTACTTGACTAGCTCGTTAATCAAAGATGGTTATGTTTCCTAGCCATAGACATGTGTTGTCATTTGATGAATGGGATCACATCATTAGGAGAATGATGTGATAGACAAGACCCATCCATTATCATAGCATCATGATCGTTACAGTTTCATTGCTACTGCTTTCTTCATGACTTATACATGTTCCTCAGACTATGAGATTATGCAACTCCCGAATACCGGAGGAACACTTTGTGTGCTACCAAACGTCACAATGTAAAAGGGTGATTATAAAGGTGCTCTACAGGTGTCTCCGAAGGTGTTTGTTGGGTTGGCATAGATCGAGATTACGATTTGTCACTCCATGTATCGGAGAGGTATCTCTGGGCCCTCTCAGTAATGCTCATCACTATAAGCCTTGTAAGCAATGTGACTAATGAGTTAGTTGCGGGATGAAGCATTACGGAACGAGTAAAGAGACTTGCCGGTAACAAGATTGAACTAGGCATGATGATACTGACATCGAATCTCGAGCAAGTAACATACCGATGACAAAGGGAACAACGTATGTTATGCGCTTTGACCGATAAAGATCTTCGTAGAATATGTAGGAACCAATATGAGAGTCCAGGTTCCGCTATTGGTTATTGACCGGAGACGTGTCTCGGTCATGTCTACATAGTTCTCGAACCCGTAGGATCCGCACGCTTAACATTCAATGACGATCGATATTATGAGTTTATGTGTTTTGATGTACCGAAGGTTGTTCGGAGTCCCGGATGATCACGGACATGACGAGGAGTCTCGAAATGGTCTAGACATAAAGATTGATATATTGGAAGGTTATATTCGGACATCGGAAAGGTTTCGGGGGTCACCGGATAAATACGGGAGTACCGGGGAGTTATTGGAACCCCTCGGGGGGGGGGGTCAATGGGCCTTCATGGGCCTTAGTGGAAATAGAGGGCAGCAAGGGAGCTGTGGGGTGCGCCCCCCCTAGGCCCAAACCGAATTGGTTTAGGGATTGGGGGGTCGGCCCCCTCTTTCCTTCTCCCCTCCTCCTCTTTCCTTCCCCTCCTAGTTGGACTAGGAATGGGGGAACTTACTCCTAGTAGGAGTAGGATTCCCCCCTTGGGGCGCACCCTATGAGGCCGCCGGCCCCTCGCCTTGCTCCTTTATATACGAGGGAGGGGGCATCCCTAGGACACACAAGTTGATTGTTTAGCCGTGTGCGCTGCCCCCTCCATAGATTTCCACCTCGGTCATATCGTCGTAGTGCTTAGGCGAAGCCCTGCGCCGGTAACTTCATCATCACCATTAACACGTCGTCATGCTGACGAGACTCTCCCTCGACCTTAGCTAGATCTAGAGTTCATGTGACGTCACCGAGCTAAACATGTGCAGATCGTGGAGGTGCCGTACGTTTGGTGCTAGGATCGGTTGGATCATGAAGACGTACGACTACATCAACCACGTTGTCATAACACTTCCGCTTTCGGTCTACGAGGGTACGTAGACAACACTCTTCCCTCTCGTTGCTATGCATCACCTAGATAGATCTTGCGTGATCGTAGGAAATTTTTTGAAATTACCGCGTTCCCCAATAGTGGTATCAGAGCCAGGTCTATGTGTAGATGTTATATGCACGAGTAGAACGCAAAGAGTTGTGGATGATAATAGTCATATTGCTTACCAGAATGTCATACTTTGATTCAGCGATATTGTTGGATGAAGCGGCTCAGACCAACATTATGCGTACGCTTACGCGAGAATGGTTCTACCGACGTGCTTCGCACACAGGTGTCTAGTGAGTGTCTGTTTCTCCAATTTCAGTTGAATCGAGTGTGACTATGCCTGGTCCTTGTTGAAGGTTAAAACAACACACTTGTCGAAAAATGGTTGTGGTTTTGATGCGTAGGTAAGAACGGTTCTTGTTAGAAGCCCGTAGCAGCCACGTAAAACTTGCAACAACAAAGTAGATGACCTCTAACTTGTTTTTGCAGGGCTAGCTGTGATGTGATATGGTCAAGACATGATGTGATATAAATTGTTGTATGAGATGATCATGTTCGTAACAAAGTTATCGGCAACTGGTAGGAGCCATATGGTTGTCGCTTTATTGTATGCAATGCAATCACCATGTAATTGTTTTACTTTATCACTAAGCGGTAGCAATAGTCATAGTAACAATAGTTGGTGAGACGACAATGATGCTACGATGGAGATCAAGGTGTCACGCCGGTGACGATGGAGATCATGATGATGCTTCGGTGATGGAGATCATGAGCACAAGATGTTGTGTTGATGGCCATATCATGTCACATATTTTGATTGCATGTGATGCTTATCTTTTATGCATCTTATTTTGCTTAGTACGGAGGTAGCATTATAAGATGATCCCTTACTAAATTTCAAGGTATAAGTGTTCTCCTTGAGTATGCTTCGTTGCTACAGTTCTTCATGCTGAGACACCACGTGATGATCGGGTATAATAGGATCTATGTTCACATACAGCGGGTGCAAACCAGTTTTGCACACGCAGAATATTCGGGTTAAACTTGACGAGCCTAGCATATGCAGATATGGCCTCGGAACACTAGAGACCGAAAGGTCGAGCATGAATCATATAGTAGATATGATCAACATAGTGATGTTCACCATTGAAAACTACTCCATCTCACGTGATGATCAGACATGGTTTAGTTTATTTGGATCGCGTGATCATTTAGATGACTAGAGGGATGTCTGTCTAAGTGGGAGTTCTTAAGTAATATGATTAATTGAACTTTAATTTATCATGAACTTAGTCCTGATAGTATTTTGCAAATTGTGTTGTAGATTAATAGCTCGTGTTATAGCTTCCCTATGTTTTTTATATGTTCCTAGAGAAAACTAAGTTGAAAGATGATAGTAGCAACGATGCGGACTGGGTCTGTGATCTGAGGTGTATCCTCATTGATGCATAGAAGAATTATGTCCTTGATGCACCGCCAGGTGACAGGCCTATTGCAGGAGCAGATGTAGACGTTATGAACATTTGGCTAGCTCAATATGATGACTACTTGATAGTTTAGTGCACCATGCTTTACGGCTTAGAACCGTTACTTCAAAAACGTTTTTGAAACGTCACGGGGCATATGAGATGTTCCAAGAGCTGAAATTGGTATTTCAGACTCATGCCCATGTCAAGAGGTATGAGACCTCTAACAAGTACTTTGCCTAAAAGATGGAGGAGAATTGCTCAACTGTGAGCATGTGCTCATAATGTCTGGGTACTACAATCACTTGAATCAAGTGGGAGTTAATCTTCCAGATAAGATAGTGATTGGCAGAGTTCTCCAGTCACCATCACCAAGTTACTGGAACTTCGTGATGAACTATAATATGCAAGGGATGACGAAAATGATTCCCGAGCTCTTCGTGATGTTGAAATTGACGAAGGTAGAAATCAAGAAAGAGCATCAAGTGTTGATGATTAAACAAGACCATTAGTTTCAAGAAAAGGGCAAAGGGAAAGAAAGGGAACTTCAAGAAGAATGGCAAGGAAGTTGTCACTCCCATGAAGAAGCCCAAAGCTGGACCTAAGCCTGAAACGGAGTGCTTCTACTTCAAAGGAAATGGTCACTGGAAGCGGAAACTGCCCCAAATATTTTGGCCGATAAGAAGGATGGCAAAGTGAACAAAGGTATATTTGATATACATGTTATTGATGGGTACCTTACTAGTGCTCGTAGTAACCCCTGAGTATTTGATACTTGTTCGGTTGCTAAAAAATAGTAACTAGAAATAGGAGTTGTAGAATAAATAGAGACTAGTTAAGGATGAAGTGACGATGAGTGTTGGAAGTGGTTCCAAGATTGATATGATCATCATCGTACACTCCCTATACTTTCGGGATTAGTGTTGAACCTAAATAAATGTTATTTGATGTTTGCGTTGAGCATGAATATGATTAGATCATGTTAATTGCAATACGGTTATTCGTTTAAGACAGAGAATAATTGTTATTCTGTTTACATGAATAAAACCTTCTATGGTCATACACCCAATGTTGATGGTTTATTGAATCGCGATCATGGTAATACACATTCATAGTATTGATGCCAAAAGATGCAAAGTTAATAATGATAGTGCAACTTATTTGTGGCACTGCCGTTTGGGTCATATTGGTGTAAAGCGCATGAAGAAACTCCATGTTGATGGACTTTTGGAATCACTTGATTATGGAACACTTGGTGCTTGCGAACCGTGCCTTATGGGCAAGATGACTAAAACTCCATTCTCCGGAATAATGGAATGAGCTACTGACTTATTGGAAATAATACATAGTGATGTATGCGATCCAATGAGTATTGAGGCTCGTGGTGGGTATCGTTATTTTCTTACCTTCACAGATGATTTAAGCAGATATGGTTATATCTACTTAATGAAGCATAAGTATGAAATATTTGAAAATTTCAAAGAATTTCATAGTGAAGTGGAGAATCACCGTAAAAAGAAAATAAAGTTTCTACGATCTGATCGTGGAGGAGAATATTTGAGTTACGAGTTTGGCCTTCATTTAAAACAATGTGGAATAGTTTCACAGCTCATGCCACCTAGAACACCACAGCGTAATGGTGTGTCTGAACGTCGTAACCGCACTTTATTGGATATGGTGCGATCTATGATGTCTCTTACCGATTTACCACTATCATTTTGGGGTTATGCATTAGAGACAGCTGTATTCACGTTAAACAGGGCACCATTGAAATCCGTTGAGACGACGCCTTATGAACTGTCGTTTGGCAAGAAACCAAAGTTGTCGTTTCTTAAAGTTTGGGGTTGCGATGCTTATGTGAAAAAGCTTCAACCTGATAAGCTTGAACCCAAATCGGAGAAGTGCATCTTCATAGGATACCCAAAGGAAACTGTTGGGTACACCTTCTATCACAGATCCGAAGGCAAGATATCTGTTGCTAAGAATGGATCCTTTCTAGAGAAGGAGTTTCTCTCGAAAGAAGTGAGTGGGAGGAAAGTAGAGACTGATGAGGTAATTGTACCTTCTCCCGAATTGGAAAGTAGTTCATCACAGAAATCAGTTTTAATGATTTCTACACCAATTAGTGAGGAAGCCAATGATGATGATCATGAAACTTCAGATCAAGTTACTACAGAACCTCATAGGTCTTCCAGAGTACGATCTGCACCAGAGTGGTACGGTAATCCTATTCTGGAATTCATGTTACTAGACCATGATGAACCTACAAACTATGAGGAAGCGATGATGAGCCCAGATTCCGTGAAATGGCTTGAGGCCATGAAATCTGAGATGGGATCCATGTATGAGAACAAAGTGTGGACTTTGGTGGACTTGCCGGATGATCGACAAGCCATATTAAATAAATGGATCTTCAAGAGGAAGATGGACACTGATAGTAGTGTTACTATCTACAAAGCTCGACTTGTCGCAAAAGGTTTTCGACAAGTTCAAAGTGTTGACTACAAAGAGATTTTCTCAACTGTAGCGATGCTTGAATCCGTCCGAATCATGTTAGCATTTGCCATATTTTATGAAATCTGGCAAATGGATGTCAAAACTGCATTCCTTAAATGGATATTTCTTAAAGAAGAATTGTATATGATGCAACCAGAAGGTTGTGTCAATCCTGAAGGTACTAACAAGGTGTGCAAGCTCCAGCGATCCATCTATGGACTGGTGCAAGCATCTCGGAGTTGGAATATAGGCTTTGATGATTTGACCAAAGCATATAGTTTTATACAGACTTGCGGTGAAGCCTGTATTTACAAGAAAGTGAGTGGGAGCACTACAGCCTTTCTGATAAGTATATGTGAATGACATATTTTGATCAGAAATGGTGTAGAATTTTCTGAAAAGCATAAAGGAGAGTTTGAAAGGAGTTCTCCAAAGAAAGACCTCGGTGAAGTTGCTTATATATTGGGCATCAAGATCTATAGAGATAGATCAAGATGCTTGATAAGATTTTTTCAATGAATACATACCTTGACAAGTTTTTTGAAAGAGTTCAAAATGGATCAGTCAAAGAAGAAGTTCTTGCCTGCATTACAAGGTGTAAAGTTGAGTAAGACTCAAAGTCTGACCACAGCAGAAGATAGAAAGAGAATGAAAGCCATTCCCTATGCCATAGTCATAGGTTCTATAAAGTATGTTGTGTTGTGTACCAGACCTATTGTGCATCTTGCCATGAGTTTGGCAAAGGGGTACAATAGTGATCCAAGAATAGATCACTAGACAGCGATCAAAATTATCCTTAGTGAGGACTAAGGAAATATTTCTCAGTTATGGAGGTGATAAAGAGTTCGTCGTAAAGAGTTACGTCGATGCAAGCTTTTACACCGATCCAGATGACTCTAAGTCTCAATTTGGATACATATTGAAAGTGGGAGCAATTAGCTAGAGTTGCTCCATGCAAAGCATTGTGGACATAGAATATTTGCAAAATACATACGGCTCTGATTGTGACAGACCCGTTGACTAAACTTCTCTCACAATAAAAACATGATCACACCTTAGTACTCTTTGGGTGCTAATCACATAGCGATGTGAACTAGAATATTGACTCTAGTAAACCCTTCGGGTGTTGGTCACATGGCGATGTGAACTACTGGTGTTAAATCACATGGCGATGTGAACTAGATTATTGACTCTAGTGCAAGTGGGAGACTGAAGGAAATATGCCCTAGAGGCAATAATAAAGTTATTATTTATTTCCTTATTTCATGATAAATGTTTATTATTCATGCTAGAATTATATTAACCGGAAACTTAGTACATGTCTGAATACATAGACAAAACATAGTGTCCTTAGTATGCCTCTACTTGACTAGCTCGTTAATCAAAGATGGTTATGTTTCCTAACCATAGACATGTGTTGTCTTTTGATGAACGGGATCACATCATTAGGAGAATGATGTGATGGACAAGACCCATCCGTTAGCTTAGCATCATGAACGTTATAGTTTCATTGCTACTGCTTTCTTCATGACTTATACATGTTCCTTCGACTATGAGATTATGCAACTCCCGAATACCGGAGGAACACTTTGTGTGGTACCGAACGTCACAACGTAAAAGGGTGATTATAAAGGTGCTCTATAGGTGTCTCCGAAGGTGTTTGTTGGGTTTGCATAGATAGAGATTAGGATTTGTCACTCCATGTATCGGAGAGGTATCTCTGGGCCCTCTCGATAATGCCCGTCACTATAAGCCTTGCAAGCAATGTGACTAATGAGTTAGTTGCGGGATGAAGCATTACGGAACGAGTAAAGATACTTGTCGGTAGCGAGATTGAACTAGGTATGATGATATCGACGATCGAATCTCGGGAAAGTAACATACCGATGACAAAGGGAACAACGTATGTTGGTATGCGGTTTTGACCGATAAAGATCTTCGTAGAATATGTAGGAACCAATATGAGCATCCAGGTTCTGCTATTTGTTATTGACCGGAGACGTGTGTCGGTCATGTCTACATAGTTCTCGAACCTGTAGGGTCCGCACGCTTAACATTAGATGACGATTGGTATTATGAGTTTATCTGTTTTGATGTACCGAAGGTTGTTCGAAGTACCAGATGAGATCACGGACATGACGAGGAGTCTCGAAATGGTCGAGACATAAAGATTGATATATTAGAAGGTTATATTCGGACACCGGAAAGGTTCCGGGGGTCACCGGATAAATACCGGAGTACCAGGGAGTTACCGGAACCCCCCGTGGGGTCAATGAGCCTTCATGGGCCTTAGTGCCAATAGAGGGCATCAAGGGAGCTGTGGAGCGTGCCCCCCTTAGGTCCAAACCGAATTGGATTAGGGCTTGGGGGGCGGCCCCCTCTTTCCTTCTCCCCTCCTCCTCTTTCCTTCCCCTCCTAGTAGGACTAGAAAAGGGGGAACCTACTCCTAGTAGGAGTAGGATTCCCCCCTTGGGGCACACGCTATGAGGCCGCTGACCCCCTCCCCTTGCCCCTTTATATACGGGGGATGGGGCACCCATAGGACACACAAGTTGATTGTTTAGCCGTGTGCGGTGTCCCCCTCCACAGATTTTCACCTCGGTCGTATCGTCGTAGTGCTTAGGCGAAGCCCTGCCCCGGTAACTTCATCATCACCATCAACACGCCGTCATGCTAATGAAACTCTCCCTCGACCTCAGCTGGATCTAGAGTTCGTGGGACGTCACCGAGTTGAACGTGTGCAGATCGCGGAGGTGCCGTACCCTCGGTGCTAGGATCGGTCGGATCATGAAGATGTACGACTACATCAACCGCGTTGTCATAACACTTCCGCTTTCGGTCTACGAGGGTACGTGGACAACACTCTTCCCTCTCGTTGCTATGCATCACCTAGATAGATCTTGCGTGACCGTAGGAATTTTTTTAAAATTACCGCGTTCCCCAACATCTGGAGAATTCACACAGGTGCATGCACGCACATACCTCAAGTGCCCAAACCGTGGCTAGCTGCTCCACACATGTGACCGCTTCAAACCCATGCCTTTTCAGGCGAAGGAGCTTGACTTTTGCATGACCTGTATAAATAATTTCTCCTGAGCTGTGAACTTCTTATAGAATGTCATGAACTTCAGCAACCAACCAAATGCGAGAAAATTTAACGAGCCAAAGGCGAGCAGGAGGTTCCCCGCGCCGTAGGCGCCGAGTGACACCATCACGGACAACGCACCACATGAACAAACATGCTGCACGACCAACGCACACTTCGACCTATGCCCCCCTTCAAGATGTTCATGAAAATTTAACGAGCTGAAGGCGAGCAAGAGGTTTCCCACGCCGCAGGCATCATGTGTCACCATGACGGACAATGCGTGACACAAACCAACATGCGACACGACCAACACACACTTCGACCTATGCCCCCCTTCAAGATGTTTATGAAAATTTAACGAGGTGGAGGTTTCTCGCACCGCATGCGCCATGTGACACCACGACACACAACGCGCCGCACGAACGA
>LT934112.1:670091043-670116773 GCA_900231445.1 Triticum turgidum subsp. durum | reverse complement strand
GCGCGCGCTCCTCCGTGCTCCGCCACCCGTTCACCGACGGGATCCACGCCGGCCCGGCCGCTCGGGCCAATGCGGCGGCTGCTGGTCCTGCTTGCTGGGCTGCTGGTGCTCTGCCCGCCGGACGGCGCGGGATCCTTCAGAGCCGGTTGGCAGATCTGCGGCTGTTCGTTCCAATGCGATTCTGGGGCGCCGGCACGCGGGATTCTGGTTAGGGGGGAATGGCGCCCAGATGTGGCTGCCTCTGGATTTGTGGTGCCAGCGCAGGGACAGGCTGCTGAGGATTGCTGGCGGGATTCAGCTCACTTCACATGCAGCCATCACTTCTTGGCTAGGATGCTGGTCAATTCATAGTGTTTTCATGACTGTATTATTGGTTCAGAGATATAGATAGGTAGATAGGCATCCAACTGTAGATGGATGCAGTCATGGTTGGTAGGGAAATCTGATTTTATCAACTACACATACACGCCACCTAAAGCAAATAGTAAGTGCAGTTCTCCGGTATAGTTCTTTCTGAATTAATAAGGAGCGTCACCCAATTTCATAGGCATGAAACTTATAACAGCAACACAGAGTCCTGAGCATGTCAAACAACACAGGTCCATTTTGATTATTACGAAATGTCAAAACCCGAAAGTCGCCAGCCAGCACATACTCAGAGAGACATCTGAATTGTGCAGTGTGCACTTCACTCCCTGCTCAACTCACACACCGCAGGTCCAACAGTGGCATTGCATGGAACCAATGTATATGCAGTTGTTATTATCGATTGCTCCGCCACGTCTTATCTCCAAATGGAATTACTATGACTTGATTAGTTCCAACGAATGTTCATCTTGCAGCTGAAGAGAATCCTGCCACTGCGGTTCTGTACCAAGTGGCTGGCGAGGAGCCGTGTGAGTCGCTGAAACAAGCGTGAACCTTGGAAGCTGGTAAAAGTTCTGTGGACCGGCAGGTCTGGTGTTGGGAAGAACCTTTTCTGATCAGATAATTTGAACAAGGTACAAACTCAAATGTTCCATGCACCTTGTTATGGTCATATAGCCGATTCATGTTAGTATTAACTGGGAATAAAAAGAGGCACCAGTTTTGACCCTTTGAATTGAAGAAGTGTGTATCCCTTGCTATTTTCTCTTGTACCAGTTTATGCATCTATTTAGTATTTACACATAAACTAAGTACACACTTTTTTTTAGAACAGTGAAAACACTGCAAAAGTATCTTATATTTAGTTAAAGAAAGGAAAATATCAACCCGAACTCCATCATCTCTTTCTTCATGTACCTTTGTTTCCTCGTCCTCCTGCTGACCACTGACATATCAACCAAGTCCAAGCCAACGGGGCTCTGAATCTCTTGGCCGCTTCTGTGTGTGTACCGTCACTTGCCCTTCAGCTGTTGTCGTGCTGTATCTTTACCACCATCATTGTTACCTCTTTTCCTCATTGCAACGTCATGCTCCTGCTGTTTCCACCCTCTTCTGCAATCTTTGGCCATTGATTTTGAGGTATGAGCATTTTTTTCATCCAGTGGTTAGTAGTTACTACCCCACTGACCTCCACATGTTTTCACCCCTGGCCTGATGGCTGGATCTTGTTTGCGCATGCCTGTGTTTTTCACTCGCCTTTTGGGTCTATGTTCCGGGCCACCGGCACGCTTGACTCTAGGTCAGAAAAATGCTGTCGAGATATGGCTGGCTCTGGATTTGTGGTGTGATCACGGGCACAACACAAGCTCCTGGGCTTTGTTGGTGGAATTCAGTTCAGATGCTCAGGACCTTTGGGTTTATTGTATGAGCCCATCCATGGTGTTTTTTCTGACTGTATATAATTGGTTCAGATAGGTAGATAGGTAGGCAACCTACTGCGCAATACTATGAACTAGAGCTTACCTAGCAAGCAAGTAGTAGTTAGTTTCTGATTGGATGAATATGTGTTCCTCAGTACCTTCTCAGGGTGCATAGACATCTGAATTGTGCACCTCCCTGCTCTGCTTACCTCACATACTACACTGCCAACAGTAGCATTGCATGCAAACAATGTATATGCACTTGTATCGTTGAGTTTCTGTGTGCCTTGCGTTATGAAAATTGCCATGGCCTCTCGAAATGAATTTATGATCAACATCCTATTCGTCCTGCAGCTGAAGAGAATCCTGCCGCCATAGTTCTATAGTAAGTGCTGGCGAGGAGCCACGTGGGTCGCTGAAACGGGTGCGTGCACTCGGAAGCTGCCAAAAGTGTAGTAACGTGTGGAAGGAACTTTCTGAGACCAGAGAATTAGAAACAAAGGTATAAACTCAAATGTTCTATGCACCGTGTCATAGTCATGTAACCTATTCATGTTAGTAACTGGTACATACCATTTTTGCTGCCAGTTTAGTGACAAATAGACACCAGTTTTGACTCTTCAAAGAAGCATGCTTCCTTCATTCCTTGCCATTCTATCTTATACTGCCTGTTTATGTATCTATATACGCCTATATCCCTAAACTAATTACACATTTTATTTTGTAAGGTAATTAGAACACTGAAAAGATATCTTATTTAGTTAAAGAAAAGAAAAATATCAATCCAAACTCCATCATCTCTTTCTTCATGTACCTTTGTTGCCTCTTACTCCTGCTGACCACTGACCTACCAACCCAAGTCCAAATCAGTGCTGCCGGGCTGTATATTACCAGCAGCTACAGCCGACACCTCAATCCAGCCCCCATGCCCTCCCTCCCCCAAACACGTCCACCACTCCTGTGAGTTGCCACCATCGTTCTTACCTTTTTTCCTCACTGTGACATCGTGCTCCTGCTGTTTCCACCCTTCCGCAATCTTTGGCCATTGGGTTTTGAGGTATGAGCATGTTTCATCCAATGGTTAGTTACTTAAACCCCGCTTACCCCCACATGTTTTCATCTGGATCCACCCCTGGCCTGATGGCCAGATCTGTGTTTGTGAATGGCTGCTTTATTCACTTGCTTTTTTATGCACCGGTATGATCTTCGTCAGGTACCCCCTGACATGTTGAGCTGAACTTTGGTATCCAGATGCAGACATTGTAGTCTTGAGGTGCGAGCTGATCAAGATATTATGTGTTTAATGCTGAGATTATGTCCAATTTGAGGTGTTTCTTTCTTGGTTTGTTGTGGATCCATGATGTTTAAGTAACTATATAATTGGTTCAGGTAGACAGCCAACTGTGTCTTTAGGTGCAATTATGGTTGGTGAGGATAATAACAGCTGCATTTCAGTTCCCTATTCCTGGGATGAAAATGTGGTTGACAACACTTAGGCAGGGAGAGATTTGAACCAAAGGATCAGTTCCTTAATTGTGCACTTGATAAAATTGTGCAGTCACGCCGCTGATTACCTGACTAGAATGGTTTCCTGCTCACCTTACCTACTGAAAGTCAAACAGTAGCATAGCAGGGAACTAATGCATAACTGTATGAATGAGTGGTTAATCTTTGGCTTTTTTTCTGTTATAAAACTGATGCGGCTCTCCAAATGATTTAGTGGTTTATAGTTCCAACAACTTATTACGTTATTCATCTTGCAGCATATTAAGGTAGCGGCTGAAGATATTCTGCTCCTGCTACTACACATTGTTTTGGTGGTCCGGTGGTCTTGATTGAGTTGTCTATTAGATTCAGTTCATGGTGGCTGGATGAGAAGCTGAAATGCTACTGGCTGTGGAGGGAGGAGGTTTTTTCTCATCATCCGCATCAGGATACAGCCATGGCCTTGCGCTTTTGCTGCTCGGCCGGAGAACTGAGGAGCAGCCTGTGAGGGCATCGTCCTGGAATCACTATCGACTAGTCGATCGGGAGGCTGGGCATGGGGCGCAGCTGCCTCCAACAAAAGACGATGTTCCTGGTAAATGTGCTTCCTTCACCTGCTTTGGCTGCACCCCTGCTAGGCTTGAGGGCGCATCTCCTCCGAAATTGAGCTCAAGTAACACGCGGCAGCAATCCAGTTCCACAAGTAGGAAAGGAACAGCCAATGGTTCCTCCATCAACGGAAGCGGGAAAAAAGGCTGTCTTAAGAGTAACTCGAAAAGGGACTCGTCTGACCGCGGTTCTATTGTGAGTGACGGCGAGGAACAACCACGGGAGTCTCTGGAGGAGGTGCAAACCTTGAAAACTGGTATGGAGCGGAGGAAAGTTCACTGGACTGACACGTGTGGGAAAGAACTTTTTGAGATCAGAGAATTTGAAACAAGGTCGGTAGCTTCTCTCCCTAGTTTTTTTTGTGCAAACTCTAATTTGTAAATCCATTTTGTTTTCACTGTCACCATACACAAAAGAATACGACAGTTTTAACTCTTAGAAAGCATTTGTCACCAGTAATTTGAAACAAGGTCGGTAGCTTCTCTCCCTAGTATTAGCATTGAATTTATACATACTGCTTGCACAGAATACTGAAGCTATGTTTTTAACAGCGACGAAGGTTTGTCGGACGACGAGGGGGAGAATGATGGCTTCAAGAAATGCGAGTGCGTGATCCAGTAGATTTGTTCCTGCACAGTATCCAGTCACAATTTTGTCATGGTTGACACCACCTGTACTTTTTATTCGTCCTCGACCTTTAATCTCCCCCCCTCCCCCTCTCCCCCCTGTGTGATGCGTGTGTGTACCATATGTAGCTACCCAATTTTTGTTCTTCTCTCCCAATGGCTATGTTGGTCTTTTTCTTAATCATTACTATAACTTTCTGTTTTGCTACTGATATATATTTGTTATATATACACCGTGGATGACAGATGTAGTAGTTAGTGCCTCCCATGTTGCAAGTTGCAATTCACCGGCCGTTGTTTCCAGATGAGCTAGTTTGCTGTACTTTTGTTTTTACTATATAGTTCTTTTTGTAGGGTTTAGAAACTTGGCTTGTCTCAAGTACTAATTTCTTTTCTGATTGTTTATTAAGCACTAACGTTCATGAATTTCAAAAATATTTCATTATATTCAAAATTGTTCATCAAATTCAAAAAATGTTCTTGTGTTCAAAATTTGTTCATCAATTTCAGATGTTCATCAAATAAGAAAAATCATAAAAATTTCTTCATCAAAATACAAAATTATTCAGCAAATTCAAAAAAAGTTCATTTATTTATGTATTCGTGAACATTTTTTAAATTCGTGAACATTATTTTTAATGCAGATTTTTTTTGAAATCGTGACCTTTTTAATGAAGCATAAAAACAAACACAGAAAAGAAAAGAAAATAACTGAAAAAATGAGCTGGACGAAAAAGAAAACAATGTTGGTTTCTTGGCCGGCCCACTTCACTATTTGCGGTGCTTATCTGTGGCCCGCGTTACGCCAGTTTAGTCCGCTGGGTTTTCTTTTCTGCTTTTTATTGCTGGTTTTTTTATGTTGGATTTTCGCTAGTTTATGTACCCTTCATTACGTTTTATAAATATAATGTTCAGATGTTTTAGAAAAACTACACATACCATTCAAAAAACAATGTTCACACGTTTAACAAACTGTTTGTGACGTATTGAAAAATGTCCATACCATCGGAAGAAATGTTCATGACATTTAATTTTTTTCACACATTTAAAAATATGCTAATGACAATTTTTAAAAATATTATGAAATTCAATATTTTTCTGAACGCACTTTTTGGAAAATGTTCATGACATATAAAAATATCCCCCCTCCGTCACTATTATAAGAGGTTTTAGTTTTTACATGATTCAGATTTATATAGACACACTTTAGTGTGTTGTTCACTCATTTCAGTATGTATGTAGTCTATACTAAAATTTCCAAAAACCCTTAAATTTGTAGTACAAACCATCTAGTTTACACATTAAAAAAACATTCATTACAATTTTTTTTAAAACATGAAATTGATTTTTTTTGTTCGTACAATTTTAGAAAGAAAACATGGGTTTGCGGGCATTTTTTTTCTGTTTTGGGTAAAAAACCTAAGGAAAACAAGACAAAAACCGAAAAGCCAGAAGTTTTTACAAAAAAAAACCATCTAAAACCTGAAAATGCGTAAAAAAAAATTCTTGCACGCGGCACATGGTGGCGGTTGATAGCGCGCCAACTGGCAATCGGCGATATACCGGAGCCCTGTCGAATCTGAATGGGAATCTAAATGAGTTTAGGGCGAGCAGTCCAACAGTCAGCTCAGACGTCCTTTGTAAGATCCAACCGTTGATTGACTGAGGAATTCCTATGCCGATAACCCCTCAAAATTTCAGCTTGATCCAATCATTCAAATTCCAAGAAGCATCTGATGAGTGCATCATATCCGGATCTGTTTTCTACGTGAAAACAAATCCGACCTAAGTTCATAGTTTTCTTGAACGGGTTATTAGACGTCCTTTATGATGGAAGTTTTTCCTAGAGTATTGTGTCTGGTTTATAAACACGTGCCCACAAATTTTAAGCCTTTTCTGAGGTGATCTTCACCGTCGCACCGATGTCAAACCTGCCCGACCATGTTGCTCCACGGATGCCAACCTATGCCAGCATCAATTGCGCTGTCGCTCCATCGAGCCGACGGCAACCACCTCGGACCATCACCTCGTCCTCCCCGTGATAGGTGGCTGGGTGGCGCAACCACCACCGTATCACGTTCATAATGATGAGAGGCGGACCCACACACATTAGCGAGTGCGTGGCTAGCAAAGGGGATGAGGTGAGGGAGACTGGCCAGCGGTACCAAGGAGGAGACCTTAGGCCAGAGTTGTGGCAATGACAGAGATGACCAACGTAGGGAAGCTAGGTGAACAAGGAGAAGGGGAGGCTTAGCAGAGGAAGGTGAAATGCCGGAAGTGTTGTGCCGGTGTACAGTGTCGTTTATATAAAACCTTATTAGTGGTGGGCTCCACCACCCGCACGCCACTAGTAAGATTTCTACTAGTGGCGTGTATCTAGTGTCGCACTGAACTAATATATATGCTCAACAATTGTCCCAAGTTTTTTTTGGAAAATGTAGGTGATTATTTCGTCACCTCTACTACCCAAATACTGCCCCTTCAGATTTATAAGGCATGTGTATAGCCATAGGTCATCAATCTGACCAAGGAAGTGCAGGCTATATACCCCCGAAAACGATACAATTAGAAACTTCTTTAGAACACAAATTGAGTGATATAATTTGTGGCATTTTACATGTATTGTGTTGGTCTAATTAGTGATCCGGAGATACAATCATGCTTATAAACAATCAGAGGAGATATAGTAAACACTTGTGCTTGAGAAAAATGGTTTGTTTGTCTAAGCAGTTGTCTTACTTATCTTTAGTTTGTATAGGGTCCTTGGATGACTTTCATTCATGTTTTTAAAGGTAATCATGTGTATCATTAGTTACATATAATGCGAAAACAAGCACACACACGGAACTGATCAGAAGGGTCAAGAGACAACACATGTTCATAGAACTTTGGAGAAAAACCTCTTCAAGAAAAGGAAAGTACAAAGGAGTAGTCAGGCATGTTGTTTAGCCAGGCAAACTAGGTACGTTTTTTTTGTGGGAAGGCAAACTACATCTTAAACTCTTCACCACCGCAGAGTCATGTACTCATTTATTTTGAGATTATAAAATGAGACTTAGAACAAATCTAACATGCAGTGTAAATGAAAACGAAAGGAATATTTGCGAATTGTGTCGGCCCTTTTCCAGTTAGACACGTCACGTCAGTTACAGTAAGTACAATAAGTCCAAGCCTTCTCTTCCTCCACAAGAAAACATCCTAACTTTCATCTTTCTCTCGTCGGTGCCGCCGCTGATCCGCCCCACCTCCGATTGCCTTTGCGCCATGGAGGTGCGCAGGATCTCAGCCCCTGCCGGCGGAAGGGACCCCATTCTTGTTCTTCCTTGGTTGAGGCTGTGTGGCGGCGGTGATGCCCCTTAGTAGGAATAATGTCTCCCTTGTTCTATCCCCTTTTCCTATGATGCGTCTAGTATCGTCGGAGAGCATGCGGAGATGTGTCTCCGTCGGATCTCACATGATTTGGTCGGTGCTGGTCTTCTGTGGATCTGTTTTGGATCCGTTCTTTGCTCATCTTGGTTTTGGTGTTTACAAGTTTGATGCTTTCGTTCAATGACTTTCTTCATCGGTGATGGTTGCCGCTCTGGTACGCTGGTCCTATGGGGACTTAGCACGATGACATTCCGATTGTCTACTAGAACAAGGTTTACCCAGCTCCAGCAAGGGATGGCGATGACGGCGGCACCTGTAGTCGTCGTTATGTGGTCCACAGACCTGGTTCTAATTTTCGTTACCTCTGGTATTCTTTGTACTACCATGATTGGAGATGAATAGATTGAAAGTTTGTTATTAAAAAAAGAGTAAGTACAATAAAATTATATAAAAAGGCTATAAGAATTTAAATATAATATTTTTGCTAAGTTGGACAAGAGAGAAGAGAAGCGAGCTGCAGGTGCAGCATGAACTCCAAGAAACTTTTTGAGAGAAGAAAGCGAGTCAAGCAGTGATAAAGTAGTAAATATCTATAGTTAACAATTATGTGAGTTGGCTTTTAGGTTGGCGGGCGGTGATAAAAAAATTGTATTGCATGACTGCGACATAACCTCATGCCTTTCAATCACCACACATCCTTGTTTTCAGAGGAGGGAGATGGTTCAAAGAAGAAGAAAAATATCATGCTCGTGTGATTTTGTTGAAAGTTTAATGAATCCGGTGCGGAAGAAAAATAGGAAGGAAGAGAGAGATATGCCCGGGCGATCAATATAAACTATGTAATGATCAGGTTGAGGTACGCAATGACCATCCGTTGTTGCGAGTGCTCTATTTAGGGCAGGTGTTGGAGATGCTCAATATTTGGTGCCGTAAAAATCACCTTTTGGTATCCCAAAATTTACTCCAAGCCCTTTTTTGTGCCTTATTATAGGTCAGCTGTGAAGATGCTTATATATACTATTACATAGTGTATCAATTTTGAATTGGACATGCATCTCGGTCTCCTATATCCAATGGCTGCAACATGTTTTATTGTTAATAGTTATTGCAGCTGCAGCAACGGTGTTGATCTCGAACCATTGTGTCACCCTTCCCATTAAAAATGCCATACTTGATACCTATTGGACCATGTAGTAGATAGACTGAAGATGTGGTGAGCCCAAGAAGATTCGGAGGAGGAGAATGGGGAGAAGAGTGGGCACTGCTTTGCCTCAGCCGCAACGTGACAGAAGGAGGTCTCTCCTTAGGAGGGCACCCCGCACAGTAGCTTTGTTCTCTGCTTGATCATTCATTTTTTTCTTCTTTGCTTCTTGTTCATTCATTTTCTATTTTTGCATTATTATTTACTTTTATTAATATTTCAAATTATTATATAGACATATATTTCAATACTTAATTGACTTCAAATTTGAAAAACCATTCACCCTGAATTTGGAAAAATGTTAACACAATGTAAATTGTTTGCGCTGTTTTACAGAAAAATTCATCCCATTAAACAATTTTTCGTGTGTTTGAAAAAAAATGTTCATAACATTTAACAAATACTGATGTAATTTAAAAATATATTTGTACCATTAAAAAATCCACACGTTTCTTAAATATGTTCATGACATATTTTTTTTAAATGTTAATACTCCTTCCGTTTCTTTTTAGTCTGCATATAACTTTTGTTTGAAGTCAAAGTATCTCAAAATTGACCAAACTTGAAGAAACAAGTATCAACATTTACAATGCCAAAGGAATATCTTTAGATTCATTATTGAATGTATTTTCATATTATGTATATTTGATATTTTAGATGTTGATAATTTTTTATACAAATTTGGTCAAAGTTTATAAAATTTGACTAGACAAAAATATTATATGCAGGAGTAAAAAGGAACAGAGGGAGTACAATGTAAAAAAATATGTTTGTGTAATTTTAGCAAAATGTTTGGCACCATTCAAAACATATTGTTGAACTTGTATATGAAAACATGTTTAACATATATTCAGAAAATATTTCATGACACTTGTTAAAATGTTTAAGTGCGAATACAATATTCGCGTAATTTTTAAAAATATTATAAAAAAAATAAAAATTTCAGATCATTGAAAAAAAGTGCACATATTTTAAAAATATTTTCATATTCTTTAAATGTTTGTACAATGTAAAACAATGTTCACATAATTTAAAAAATATTTAAGTACCATTAAAAAAAGTTTTCAACGTGTGTTTGGAAAATATTCAGCATTTAGTCAATAAACTAAAACTTTTATTTGAAAAAATGTTCATGATGTTGGAAAAATATTCAAAGTGTATAAAAAATATTCCATGTGTATACGCATGATGAATAACATGTATTTAAAAAGTATATGTGTATTTGAGACAAAGAAAAATGTAAAAAGCAATAAAGGAACACAGTAACTCGAAAAAAAAACTTAAAGAAAAGTGCAGAAATAGACCAAAAAAATCCTGAACCCTTCTCAATATAGGTGAAAACCAGTAAAAGGTTCCATGTTATTGGGCCAGCCCATCCTACCATGCGTTTGAGCCGAAACGGAGCTCTATCTCGGAAAGAGCGAGACATGACCCTCACGAAGAAGAAGAGAAAGTAAAGTAGTACATATTCGAATTCTTCTCTTTGTCATGAAAGTGGGCTTGCACACTTTAACAAAAAGTGGGCTTGCATATTAATTGCCACCTCAACAATACTTTTATTCTGCATCCTGATGTCCACAATAATTTTTTGCGTTGAATCTATTAGCATGTATTTTCTACCAAAATGAGTTCATTAATTTTAAGACGACATTGCACATGTATAAATACTAGTAGAATAGATCCACATTATATGTGTTTGATTCAAACCGTTAACTGTCTGCTAATTAAAAGTACATTCCACCATTTTTCTATTCACAGAATAAGATGTAGATGCCACAAAAGAAAAAAGCTAGGAGAAACAATGAGCAGGAGAGGTATAGAAGAAAAGAATTAAATCTTTCCAAATACTCCCTCCGTCCCACGTTTTTGCAAGCTACGTTAGCTCGCAAAAATGGCTTATATTGTGGGACGGAGGAAGTAGAAGATATTAATTTCTGCTCTCCGGCTCATGTTCTAAAATAAAAATTATTTGTTATGCTTTAAAAGAATCTGACTGCCTTTTACGTCTAGCAATAACCAGTTCAATTCACATGAGCGATCCGGCTCTGGCACCTAACGTAGATAGTCACGTGAAACCCTATTTGGCGCAGGTAGCACTGGTTACAGCTCTTCTCGTAGCGCACACCCCATGTAAACGTACGTGTGGTCAGCAGGCCGGCCCATGTATGAGCTCATAAAAGTTCCAGTTTTTTGAAATTTCTAGAATCTTCCAACTAGTTTTTTTTGTTTTTTTCCTCTTTTTCTTTTTTTGTTTTGTATTTTTAGTTTGTCTTTTAATTCATATTAAATTCCATGATTTTTTTTAAAGTTCACGATTTTTTTAAAACGACTTTTTTCAAAGTTTTAAATTTGTTTCAAATATGTTAACTTGTTTTTAAAAAAAATGCTTGATTTTTTCATAGATTAAAATAGCCCGCGAAATAGCCGAGATAGCTGCGCTATAGCTGCCTGGGAGCCTCGCCGCTACGCTATGGCTGCTGCCGCGAAAACCTCCACATATCCCTCTAAATGGCTTAAAATCAGCGAAACCCTCCAGAAATCATCTCATCCACCAGAAAATTTTCCGCTATTTGCCGCAATTGCCAGCTATGACGCCGCTATAGTTGCTGGGAGAGGCCGCCGCGAAATCATTTGTCCCGCGGTTTTAATCTATGATTTTTTTTCCAAATTCATGAACTATTTTTAGAATGCATGAACTTTTCTGAAAATTCACGAACATTTCTCATCCCCAACTTTTTAAAAATTTCATGAACTCTCTCCAAACCCATGAGGTCTATTCAAATGCTCGAACTTATGTCGACAAATAATGACAATACAAAATCCCTGTAGGAGGAAGACGACCATTTTGCATGGAACGGCGCTCTCACTCTCATGATGTAACATGTCGCATGCTAATAATAGGACACGGCAGGAGCACAAAGTAAAGGAACCAGTTAAAACGGAAGAGGAGCCTCCTTTGGCGCGAAAAAAGGAGCCCCCACCCTTGGCCACCACTAATCTCTTACCCGGGAACAAAACACCGCCGCTGTTCTTGATCCACCGACGACCATTCTCCGGTGGGAAATTTTCGGGGAGGTAATTAATGCTCATACTAGATTGGAAATCACCGGGTTATGATTCTTCCATTGCATCGTTGATCCAATTTATTTTCTTCGTGGATTGGAGGATCTAGCAAGATCCACACTGGCACATTGCCAGATTTTCCAAATCTTGATTGAATTAGTTCTTGATCGGATCAGCGATTCCGCATTATTTTAGTCCTTGATCGAATTCATTTTGTTTGGGGATTGGAGGATGTGTTGATCGATCCTATTCTGTTGTTGGGAATCCACGTCCATCCAGGTCATGATCTGCTGACCGCCCCCAAACCAACCCATCGTGTCCGGCCGGCGAGAACAATGTCTTGCTGCGGCAGCGCCGAGGAGGACACGTACGGCCCGCCGGCGAACCAAGCCGCTCCGCCGCCCAACGTCAACGCTCCCGGTATCAACTCATCGTCTCTTTTCACGGATCTTGGTGTGATCACAGACAGTTTTTTGATGAACGAAACGACGACTTTGGCGCATGCAGGCAACAGAGGCGGGCCGAGGGGGCCCGGCGCCGCGAGGCCCGGAGGGCCGCCCAAGGTGCTCACCATCGATGTGCCGGCGATCCCGCTAGACGAGCTCAACAAGATGACTAACAATTTCAGCGACAAGGCCCTCATCGGCGAGGGCTCCTACGGCCGCGTCTACAATGGTACCCTTAGCGACGGCCGCCCCGCCGTCATCAAGAAGCTCGATCCCAGCGCCTCAACGGAGTCCGACTCGGAATTCTCTGCTCAGGTGCGTGCCAATCATCCATCATCCTCTCATCTGAATATATATCCGATCGATGATGAATTGCCTTTGGATTCTTCCTTCTCATGAGTCATGATTGATCGATCTCATTGCCATAGCTAGCAATGGTCTCCAAGCTTAAGAACGAGTACTTCGTGGAACTCCTGGGCTATTGCATGGAGGATGGGAACCGCATGCTGGCCTATCAATTTGCAACCATGGGTTCTTTGCATAATATCTTGCACGGTGCGTCTACTCTACCACAATTCTAATTTTGATCTATATGCATATGTCAAGGTGACTGCTAAATTAACATACTGTAATTAACTGTAACTTACCGACCGATTCTTACCGGCCCGTGCAGGCAAGAAAGGAGTGCAGGGCGCTGAACCTGGGCCGGTGCTCAACTGGGCTCAGCGCGTGAAGATAGCTTACGGAGCGGCAAGGGGGCTAGAGTACCTACATGAAAAAGTCCAACCATCGATTGTTCATCGAGATATTCGGTCGAGTAACGTCCTAATATTCGACGAATTCAGCTCCAAGATTGCGGACTTCAACCTGACAAACCAGGGCACGGACACCGCTGCCCGGTTACATTCGACTCGTGTGCTAGGAACATTTGGATACCACGCACCAGAGTAAGACCGACCCTATGAATTCTTTTTCTTAATTCATACAGCATATTCTCTCAGTTTTGCTACCTTGCTCACATTTTGCTGTTTGGGATTTGGTAATATTCAGATATGCTATGACAGGGCAAATCAACCAAAAGAGTGACGTCTATAGCTTCGGCGTGATCCTACTAGAACTACTGACGGGAAGAAAACCGGTCGATCACACCATGCCGAAAGGGCAGCAAAGTCTTGTTACTTGGGTATCGTATTCAATAACCTTTGGATAAACTTATCGGTGTATTGTCATGCATGGTCTTACATATATGTGTTTCTTGATCCTCTGAGGCAGGCCACTCCAAGGTTGAGCGAAGATAAAGTAAAACAATGTGTTGATCCAAAGCTCAACAGTGACTACCCTCCAAAAGCCGTCGCCAAGGTATGGCACTGTAGTAAATCCGGCAAACTGTAAAATTTAACTGTACGTGTCTGTACCGAGGTTGTGTTTTCATGTCTTCAGCTAGCAGCAGTGGCAGCGCTGTGCGTGCAGTACGAATCCGACTTCAGACCGAACATGACGATCGTTGTGAAGGCGATTCAGCCCCTTCTCAACCAAAAACCGGCTGGACCAGCCGCCGAAGCACCGAGACCCTGATCGTTCAGCGCTAGGCGGCACAAAGAAGCTTCAACGAACTCTTGCATGGTTCCATGTGTTATATCTATAGATCATCTACTTGATTTGTTTAGGTCATGGGCTGACCACCTGTGGCGGTGCTAGGTTCAAAACCTTGTCATGTCAAAATTTTCTGACCGAAAATCGTGTAGACAAATTAAACAGGAGGAACAGAAAAGAATGTACTTTGTTATAGTAGCAGTCCTTTATATGGTTATGCAAACATTTGATATGAATGCAATATACATAGGTTTCAACATAAGTAACGAGACGAAGATACATGAGATCATTGCCTATTCTATTGCGCAAATCAGACTTGATATATTCCATTGTGCAAAATACCCTCACAATTGTTGCCGTAGTGTCCTGCAAAATCAACGCAAACTTCACCAAAAAATCACACACTAGAGTATACCTTTGTCTTAACTAGTTTTCTGCAAAGATCACTAACCCCTTTAGGCTTTACCATTTATCCAGTTGCTAAACTAAAGGGTGGACAAAAGAGTTATTGCTAAGAAAAGCGAGATATGCAATTCCTATTCTCAATAAAAACAATCTTTTACTTACTAATATTTCTCATGAGAGAAAAACATGGAAGAGAAGGAAAAGAGCAGTACTGGAAAATATGACCTACAAATAAAACGAGAAAGGCATAGGGCCTTGTCTGGGTGTTGGATTAGCTGCAGAGTGCCGACTAGTACAACATCATTTATCAGTTCAGGACGGAGGGATTTCTCTCCCCTCGAGATGCCCGCCTTTGCATCACCCGAGGTTGTCACTCTCTCCCTCCCCGAGTGAGTCACCGATGGCTCGCCATTCTCGGTTTGTTGCTGAGGAACTCCAGCCTGGAACATGGAGTCCTAGCCAAGATGGCCTCGGAATCCCTGCTCTAGCCCGCCAGTCTCCCACCGACGCCTCGTGCCTCCCCCCTACCCAGATATGGTTAGACCGGGATGGACAAGACCATGAGGAATGATCTTCTTCTCGACCCAACTGCAACCCTTGAGGTTGGGGTCGCGGAAGATGGAAGTTTTGCATGCCTAGTTCACTGCCGGTGGGGGCAGTCCATGTTCGCCAATCCTTGCTCAGGTCAGCGGCTGTCTGCCTGCGGCGGCGCCCTCTATGTGACCAACGCCACTCGGCAGCAGTATTATCCATCAGACAGTATACTGGCGGCACCAACCGGCTTCTTGATCTGCGGATTACGGTGGCCATCGAAGGGTCTTCGCGAGGATTCCTCTCTCTAGATCCACTAGCTGTTGTCGGCGCCTCGTACCGAAAAAGTTGCGGGATGCAGCCGAAAGGCTGCTTTGTGGGTTTTGGCGGCTCTTACTCTGGTCAGTTTCCTTAACTGATGAGATATAATCTATGGACGATGGTTTGAGACACACGGTATGATTGTACAACGATGGCGGTGGGATTCCTAGCCCATCACATGTAACTGCTGGGATCTCAGAAAAGTGCCGGCGACAACAGATGACTGATTTTGATTTGGTGGTGCTTATCGAGTACCCGGTCCCGAGCTCCGGGGTGAAACCCCTTGGTCCGACCTGAGTTGCTTATACATTGGTGATGTTTTTTGCATCGTTATCTTGTTGAAGACATTGCTCAGAAATGATCAAACTTGTTCTTTGGGGTGAAAACATATAATCTGGCTTTGGTGGTTGGATGCGGTGACGCTGGATCTAGAGCGTTATTCCCTTCATTAAGGCATTGTTATTGAAGAACCTCATTGTCCTTGTGGTGTCAAGAGATGGTCGCGGATATGGTTGTTGCTATCGTTTGTCGATCCCTGTTTTGATAGCTTCGGGTTTGTTTTTTCTTGCTTAGAAAAAGATATGATATTTTATGACTTTGGGCAGTGTGTTTATATCTGCTTGACGCTTTATTTTGAGACACCAGTATTCACCCTTTACCGAAACAAAATCATTGATCAATTCAACCTGATAGACAGTTTATTTGAATTCCAAATGGCGGATGGCCTCATGGGTGAAGCCCCGATCCAAGACCTCGGGTGGAGAACGGGAAGAACCAGCGGTGGTTGTCCACGATTATGGAGATAGGGGAGCTGCTTGGATGAGCATGAAGTTTTTTTAGCTAGACGAGCATGAAGTTGGAAGGCTGGGAGATTGAAGGAGAAAATGAGGCATATCATGTTCGGCGCATACTGCACGGAATAAGGATATGCTAGTTAGGTATTTCCCAAAAGGCATATTACACAAGACAAGGGAAGGTTCTAGAACCTGTCCGGAACCACTTTAATCTTTTTTTTCTACTGGTTTTCTTTCACCATTAAAGAGAAACTTGCCCAACATAGTCTGAGATGGTTTAGACATATTCAACGTAGGCCTCCAGAAGCTCCGATTCATAGCGGACGACTAAAGCATGCGGATAATGTCAAGAGAGGTTGGGGTAGACCAAATTTGACATGGGAGGAGTCCGTTAAGAGAGACCTGAAGGATTGGAGTATCACCAAAGAACTAGCTATTGGCAGGGGTATGTGGAAACTTGCTATCCATGTGCGAGAGCCATGAGTTGGTCGCGAGATCTTATGGGTTCCGCCTCTAGCCTACCCCAACTTGTTTGAGACTAAATGCTTTGTTGTTGTTGTTGTCGTTGTTGTTGTTGTTGTTGTTGTTGTTGTTGTTGTTGTTGTTGTTGTTGTTGTTGTTGTTGTTGTTGTCTTTCTTTGTGGGGTTTTCTTTTTCTTTTTCCCATTTTTTGAAATTGTGGAACGTTTTTGAAATTTGCATTTTAATCCATGATTTTCTTTAAAAAAAATCAAAGAGATGGCGCCACACATTACTTGACTGCTCATCTTCAAGATCAATGTGGGCTTGGGCAAACGAAGAGATGGTGGGGCACATGATAATTACCAGAGAAGAAAATGCAAAGTTATGGCTGTTGACCATGCATGACTCTTTACCACATGTGGCTTTTATGTATATGGTTGTGACTTTGTAGGCGATATGGAACGCGGGTCGGAATCAATCTACGAACATGTGTTTCAGCCACCCATGTCAACACATATGTTCATCAAGCGCTTCATCGCAGAGCTTGAGGCTCTTGCTCCAACATCATCAGCTACCAGGCCTCCCAAGATGGCGAGACAACCCTGGATTCATCCACCTCTGGGAATCGCTAAATGTAATGTCGATGGAGCTACTTCTGTGCATGGAGATCGAGGAGCATTTGTTACTGTTTGTCGGAATGAATATGGAAAATATTTAGGGTCTTCTTCGGTCACCTGGACACGAATTTCAGACCCGATGGTTCTGGAGGCCTTAGCAGTGCGGGAAGCTTTGGCCACAGCTAATGATTTAATGCTTAAAAATATTCTGGTCTCATCGGATTGTCTCCAGGTAATTAATGATGTAAAGGCAAACACTGGAGATGCACATCAAGCTATTGTAAGGGAGATAAGAA
Organism: Triticum turgidum subsp. durum; assembly: GCA_900231445.1. Lineage (NCBI taxonomy): Eukaryota > Viridiplantae > Streptophyta > Magnoliopsida > Poales > Poaceae > Triticum > Triticum turgidum. The sequence continues at coordinate 670,099,168 of LT934112.1, read as the reverse complement.
TTCATGCACAAGATTTCGAGGAGTGCAATTTCATTCAAAAAAGTAGATCAAGGAATCATGAAGCTGGTAGTTTAGCAAAATATTCTTTGCACTTAGATACTGGTAGACATACGTGGCTACTTATGCCGCATGACTCTGTAATCATTCCTCCGAAACTAGTTGATCAATAAAGTTTTTGTTCCCTCAAAATAATAACTTGCTGGTCGGCTGGTTGACCAATTGACCGTTGAGTTTATAAAAAAGTTCATAAATGTAAAAAAACGTCAAATGAAAATAATTCACTTTTTTAAACTAGTCACAAAATTAGGAAAAAAATAAACAAATATCATTAATTTGAAAAATTCATGACATTTGTAAAAGTTAACAATCTTTTTAACAAACAAGAAAATTCAGATTCAAATAATTTGAAAAGGATTCTAAAAACCAAGTTTTATTATTTTTCACGAATTTGCCAAAAAGTAAAGAGATAAAATTTCATAAAATTTGAAAATGTTTATGAATTTTAAAAAAAATCATTAAACTTGAAAAAGTCCATAAACTTTGAGAAAGCTCACTCAGATTTTTAGAAAGTTAAGAAAAATATTCAGCGCTAAAAGCCCAAGCACTTGAAATAGTTTCCACGCTAAAAAATCAGGAATTTGGAAATTCTTTAAAGAAAAATCAAACAAAAAGGATAAAACTAAACATGAAATAAAAAGAACAAAAAGAATAAAAATGAGAAAAAAAAGGAATAACAGAAACCAAGGGAAAAACTAAACAGGAAACCGGGAAATACCTCAGTAGAAAACATAAAAAAAGGAAGTATATTGGCCGACCCGCAATTACACCAGGCGTATAGTGGGGTGTCTGCTCCGTACGAAATTGTCTACCAGCATCGCTAAAGGCGCCGAATAGGCATTGGCGTCGGAAACGCTCCTTCGCGAGCGAGCGTCGCAACGAGCGACCCCTTTTCCTCAGAGAGGTCGTATGTGTCACATTTTGCGGCAAATTGCCGCCATATCGCACAGGGGCGCCACCGAGTGGGCCGGCCCATTAGCAGCACTGTAGCGAGCGAACAAACGCGGTGTAGCTAAAGAATAGAGCGCCGCCTTGGGGGATCGAAGTCGCCACCTCTGGATACTGAATGCCTCTCATCAGCCACTCGAGCTGACAGCACATTGGTGATTGTTGTACACCGCGGATTCTAAAAGCACTACGGGAGGGGCAGCTCAAAGATGTACTGTAGCGACCGGACCGTGTACTGTAACGACACGAACAAGCCAAGGTAGAGTTTTTTAGAAGCTCAAAATCTTTCTTTTCTAAATGTAAACATTTTCTTAGAACACAAATAAATTTTTGAATTTCAAACATTTTTCAAAAAAGATCTACAAAAATTAGAAACCATAAAAGTGTTTTGAATTTGTGAACAACTTTTTTTGAAAACCGAACATTTTTTAAATTCCGAATTAATTTGAAAGCTTAACATTATTTGTAACTACCCGAACAATTTTTGAATTTGTGAACAAATTTTGAAAAACGAGCACATTGTTTGAAATTGTGAACAAAATTTTGAAACCACAAATATTTTTTGAAATTGTAAACATTTTTTGGAATTTTTGAACAGATTTCCAAATGAGAACATTTTTTGAAATTCTGATCGATATTTGAAATTTTCAAAAAAGTTCAAAAAAATAAACTTGAAAAAGAAAAAGAGAGAAATTAAAAATAAAACAAAAAACCAAAAATGTTCAGAAATTCATGAACGTTGTTTCAAAAATATTTCGAAAAGAAGTGAATAATATTTAAATTTGAAAACAGGAACATTTTTTGAAATTCCCAAACAATTTTAAAATGTGAACATTTTTTGAATGTAGGAATAAAATTTGAAAACAGGAACATTTTCAAAAATGAACTTTTTTTAGAATATTGAATATTTCTGAAAAAAGAAAAATTAAATTGAATAAAAAGAAAACGGAAAAAGAAAAACCTGACCACAAATAAATAGAAAAAACATAAAAAATAAAAAACCATAAAAAAGAAACAAAAAACCGGTTCAGGGAACCTTCTGGAAGGTTCCCAAAACCGGATGGGGTAGTGCCAACACGATCTACTCAAATGGGCCGGCCCAGTCGTGTCGGTTGGCCCCCCTCCTGTGCGTTGCCACGGCAACTTGCCGCAACGAGGGGCAAATAGGAAATTCTTTTTCCTCACACTAGCGAAAGCCGAGGACAGATGGGCCCACCCATGTTAAAGCAGCAGCCCATATGTGCCTGTACAGTGCTGGACCCTCCCTGCTCTCTCTCTCTCTCTCTCCCGTGAACTATAATCTCATCCCCCTAATTTCAATGGGTGGGGCCCGGATTTGCCTCAAACTATGTCCCAGGCTTGTTAAAAAAAGGCAACAACAGCGCGCGCGCACGCGCGAGATAGCAGCCCCCCATTGGCGCACGGAATAGGGGTGTTCCATATTCGCCGCTCACTGCCTTGAACTATCAACGCAACGCATGGGTGAACCCCCCGAACGCGCGAGATAGGCCGACACACTTTTTGAGCTTAACCATTGTGCGAGCCACCCGCCTTTTTTGTTTGTGTTCTTTTATTGTTTTTTGTTTTTAAATTGTTTCATGTATTTGCTTAATTTTTCTATTTTTCGCAATTTAGAAAAAACTTGCGATTTATAAAAACATTGATAATTTCTAAACATGTCCTCATATTCAATTATTTTTGGAGTTTAAAAAATGTTCTCATTTTAAAAATTGCTCACATATTCAAAAAAAGTTAGCACTTTCAGAAAGAAGTAAAATAAAATTGTTTCATGTTTTCAATAATTGTTCATATTTTCTCAAAAATTGTTCATGTTTCGTGTTTTGGGGATTTGAAAAGGCTGTTCACATTTTAAGATATGGTCTGGGATTCAAAAAATTGTTCACCATTTAAGAAAAAATAATCATATTTTTAAAAATTTTGAATTTGTTTTGTTTGTAATTTTAGAAGATATTCACATTTTCAGAAAGTGTTTGTATTTTCCAAAAAATGTTCAACATTTCATAATTGTCCACAATTTTCAAGAAATGTTTTAGAAACTATAAAAAGTGTTTTTAAATCTCGACATTGTGTTGTGTTCTTAAATATGTCGCGCTTATCATCACTCACTAGCAGCGAATAGTTGAAGTGGCTAGTAGCACGTGTTCATGATTGGGAGGTTGCGATTTCGATTCCCTTGCAAGCGCCTTGCTTTTCGGGGATTTTTATGTCGCGCGTTACAAAACACAACTCACTTCGCCTAGTGGGTTAGCTGTCCCGCACCTATATGCACCATCATACGAAAAATGAAGTAAAATGCATCGGCGATTGGGGTATTGACTAGCGGTTGTGATCTTACCCGTTGCCTGACCCGCATGCCGTTAGGCGTTGAGACCTCAGGTCCTTGCAGCATGTTTAGAAGTGTCCAAATATTTATTTTATGGTCTTCATTGGTGATATTCTTGCGGAGGGTGCAGTACGGTGACAACAAGTTACTCCGATTCTTCTCCTGCGATGATCCCGTATCGGATAGTGCCATAGAGCCAGAGATGTCTTGCCTTCATAGGCCCGAACTTGTGGAAATTTGGTTTTACTACTCGCTGATGCGTTCATGGAGATATGATGAGTTTATATTAGTGTCTTGTGCTTTTGTTTGTCTGATCTCTTGTGGTTGCGGCATGCTTCTCTGGCATCTTGGTGAAGATTTTGTGGTTCGATGACCTGCACTACTAGGGGATCATCCGCGACCCAATGCTCACAACCTCCCATCTTGTGGGTGAATCATGGGTTTTCAGAAACCCTTGAAGGTGGTCACGTTTGTGTAGGTCTATGGATGGTTGTGCCTCAACTCCGTTTAATTGCATTATCTTTGTTGAAGCCTTGGTAGCAGTTCATGTTGCTAGGATTGTTACCACGGATAATACGTCTTCAAGAGATATCATTGTAATTCTTAGTAATAGGAGTTACTCTGTATTTTCTTGGGTCTATGATCGAAAGCATTGTACATGTTGTGATTGTTGAGTTTGAATAAAACCGCCAATGATTCTGAAAAAAGAAACATGGTACGCCGATGAACCAGATATCCGTGAGGTTGATGTCAAGTTGTTTGTGGTTCAAGTATTCCTCTTAGGAGATTGGTTACAGTGGTTCATCAAGGTGTATAGATTTGTTTTCCTTGTTGTGATGATAGAGGAGTATTATAGGAAGGCAAGGCAGAATGTAGGCAAGCTCGAGAGTGTTTGGGTATGGGTGCAGATAAACAAAATCTCTTATCTCTGCCGATCCCAAGCTATTGCACCCGCAAAAAAAAAAGATCCCAAGCTATTGCTGATCAGGTAGGACAATTGGATAGGTATGGAGTTTGGATATGGAGATTATGTACATGTCAGTGCCAAGACCGAGTTTGCCAATCCTTTGGTACGATTTGCTCCCTTGAACCTTAATGGGAATGAAACGGTTTTTCTGGCTGTCAAATATGTGAAGATAGGATTTTTTTTTGCAAAGTGCGTGGCATTCTTGGTCACATCCTGGAGGAATGCAGAGATGGGGTTAATGCCCCTTAGGATACAGAGTATGGCACATGATTGATAGCTTCTAGGGGAACCCCTATCTGGTAGCCAGGGCTCTGGTCGTGGTGGTGGATCGTTTAGGTCAAGAGGTGCATCGACTATGAACAGTGCCACTGCACTCGGAAGAGGAACATGGATGGTTAGACTCCCCCTCCCATTTCCAAAAAGGAAAAAAAATAGGATCATGATGGCTTTTACACTTACTTGAGTCATTTGAGAAACAATACTATTAAGAGAGAATCAACTACACATACACTGATAAATATGCACCTACAAAATATACCACTACTTGAGAAAGAAACCCTAAATGTGTAATTGTTTTCCTCAGGAAATAGGGGCCTAAGGCTCCAAGGTAGTCCGAGCCCTCCAGGGTCCGGTCCCTCCGGCCATAAGATCTAATCATACCAAGCACAATATAACCTTCACACGCCCTCCAACAACACTGTACACACCACCAAAACATCCTTGCACTACTAGGGAAAACGCTATACACAGAGGTATAGCAGTAGCGTTGGTCAAAACTCGGCGCTAGCGCTACTTAGTAGTAGCGCTTGTTGCAAAACCACGCTACAATCATTATTTTAGCAGTAGCGCGTCTTCACAGAAAAACGCTACTACTAAAATTCTCTCACTAGTGCCGGTAGGCTAGGAATAGTAGCAGCGCTTCTCCCAGAAGCACGCTACTGCTAAAAAACATTGTAGCAGCGCATTTCTTCTTTACAGCGCTACTGCTATGCAAAAGAAAATAAATAGAAAAATAAGTAGAAAAGTAAATGAAAATAAAAGAAATAGAAAAAGGAGAAATGAAAAAAAGAAAATGTAAAGAAAACAAAAGAAAAAGAAAACAGAAAGGTTTAGCTGCAGTGCGTTAGCTATAGCGCGTTTCAGCAAAACGCGCTGCTGCTAGTTTGACTCAAATCCCGGCGGCCCTGACTCAAAATTTCGCTAAGTCCTTTTCCCCCCTCTCTACTCCCCCCTGTCCCCCAACTGCTCCATCGCCGCTGTTGCCCTGCCGCGCGCCTTCGACCACACCGCCGCCGCCCGCCGCCCGAGGCCGCCTTCGACCACACCGCCGCCGCCCACCGCCTTCGACCACACCGCCGCCGCCCGAGGCCGCCCCCTCGACCTCACAGCCGCCGCCCGAGGCCGTCGTCGACCTCACTGTCGCCTTCCTCGAGCTCGCCGCCGCCGCCCTCGACCTCACCGCCGCTGCCCGAGCCAGAGCCTGCCCTCGCCGCCGACCGTAAGGCTATGCCTCTCCTGTCCCTACCCTCCTATTTCTATCTGCTAGGGAAATTATATATATGTGTTGATACTGTGTTGATGTTCATATGAACCCTAGGTGTTCATATGAACCCTAGATTTTTTTAGGGCAGTAGGCATTTTATAGCATTTAAGAAAAATGATTTGCAATTTTTTTAGGAAAGTAGCTAGGGCAATTTTTATGAAAATTCCTAAACAGTAATTCCATTTAGCTTTAAACTAATAGAGGGTATATAAATAATAGTAGCATTTAGATTTAAATTAACAGAGGGTATAAACAAAAAACCCTTAGCTATAAAAATATATTTTGACTATGGACCTGAATTTGTTCCAAATTTCATTCAAATGAAATTTGAATTATTTGGACTATGGACCTGAATATTTTTGAAGAAATTGGGTGTAGGTACTAAGGTCTTGCTGTGGAAATTCTGGTGAGGTCAAAAGGGTTAGAGAAAATGTAGTTCCTAGACTTTTAGCTTTAGACAAAAAACAAAAATATTTAGCTATAAATAAAAAACAGTAGCTATGGCATTTAGCTATAAACAAAAAAAAATTGTTTTTCTTTTCAAAAACTTGGTCAAACAGAACAGTAGGTATAAATAGTTTTAGCTTTAGACAAAAAACAAAAGTATTTAGCTATAAATAAAAAACAGTAGCTATGGCATTTAGCTATAAACAAAAAACAGAATTGTTTTTCTTTTCAAAAACTTGGTCAAACAGATATCTTTTCATTGAAGTGGCCATGTTATATGCAAATTCCTCAATAGTGTTTGCTCATGTTATATCTTTTCATTGAAGTTGTTCGATTGTGCCCAAGTGGCTTTGTTGTTTTCAGGGAATGATGCTGAGTGGCCTATGTTTTGCCGGAATGTTGATTCATTTCTGTTCCGGCAAATTTTAGGTTCTCGATTTGTCCACTTTTTAGCAAAGGTCATGCCGAAATTCACGGAAAATTTCGGCATGACTTGTGCTACAAACTAGGACATATCGAGTGCCCGGGATTTGCCACACCAGGAAGGAGTCAACATTCCTGCAAAACAATAGTCCTTTTTTATGTCATTATTCATTTTATTAGGTCTAGAATTAATTGACTAGATTTAATCATAGGAAACATGGCTAGCAACGATGAAGGACAGGGTTCTGGTGATTGCGACGACGTCTACCTGGCGGCAGACGAATATTTTAGCCTTACCGACGATCAACCGATGTTGTTGTTGGGCCCACCGGTGGCATCGGGGACTGAGACCGACACGCAGACCGGTGCTGAGACTGAGACCGGCGCTGAGATTCAGACCGACATCGAGACCGGCGCTGAGACCGGTGCTGCCTCGGGGAGCGGAGCCGGTGTAGAACCGAAAGCAAAGAGGCAACGGGTTCCTAACAAACTCAGGACTACTAGACTGGTGGTCACAGAGGTGGACGACGACAATTTTGATCCAAAGGCGCCCGAGGAAGCGCGCGCGTGCTACGGCAATCAAATTGGCTGCATCGTACGGACAACCGCCACCATCAATGATGAGAAACTACAGAAGATAGAAAATATGAGGAGCTCCCTCCTAAAGAAGTTTCACCAGATATTCTTGTTCCCGGGCCAGAATGAGAAGGATTATGAAGATCCAGACGAGGACCCGACAATGAAGAAGATAAACAAACACGCCATGACCAAGTTTAGCGACGCGTTGGCCGCCTGGAAAAATCGAGTGAAAGCAAAGATCAACGACGGGGAACCCTACTCCGAGATTGTAAAGGATAATCCGACAATCACGGAAGAGCAGTTTCAAATATTCAAGGAGGCTTGCTGAAAGAACATGCGGTGCCCCCATGTTTGGTTTTGGTAATTGATGACAATCTCTATGGACTAATGGTTGCATCGAGTTATATTTGAAGGATGTTTCCATAGGCATTTCTTGAAGTCCATGTGTTGGTTTCAAGGAGTTTATGGGTTGACCAAGGTGCTATTAAGGAATTATCCAAAGATTGGTCATGTGAGTGTTGAGCTTATTGCAAGCATGTCTTGAAGAAGAAGATTGTGTGATCATTCATATTTACCTTCAAGACATCATCCAAATGAAGAGAGTCGGAAAGATTCAAGGTTGATCAAGACTAAGTCAAGAGTGAATCAAGTTGATCAACTCACAAAGCATAGAAGATGTACCGAGTGGGACCAAGTGTTCCCATGGTATGGTAAGCATTGTCCATTATGCTTTGTGTACTAACCCATGGTCTACGTGAGAGTTCTTTGTGGGGTTAGGTATGTTTCCATGGTCTTGCGTCAAGAGGAAGATCCCATA
>LT934112.1:670068523-670085540 GCA_900231445.1 Triticum turgidum subsp. durum | reverse complement strand
GGACGGTGCTTTCCAGAGTCACGCGTAAGGGTATGTGTGTGTATGGATATTGCCCGGATCCAGGGTTTGGTGGCACGAGGCCATGTCGCCTCTGGAGGCACGGGATGGTGCTTTCCAGAGTCACGCGTAAGGGTATGTGTGTGTATGGATATTGCCCGGAGGCATGGTGACCCAGGGTTTGGTGGCACGAGGCCATGTCGCCTCTGGAGGCACGGGACGGTGCTTTCCAGTCACGCGTAAGGGTTCGTTTTGGGAGTCACTGCTGTTGTACAATTAAGAAGAGGCATTGTTGTTTATAGTTTACTGGCGCTCTCTTATGATGTAAGACGCACTGTTGTCAAAATATTTCTTTTTTGAACATGAAGACGCAATTTCTAACTACATTACATATAAATGTGAGTTATTGACAAACTGTTTTGTCACGTCTAGATAGAATTAGCTTCGCGGGCTAAATCAAAAGTTTTAGTCTTCATTTTTGCTTAAGATCTTGCTAATCTCGTCACCCATTTCACTAGCTTTGACTTGATTCATCTCGCTATTTAAGAGAATGTACATTGCCTCTGCCCTCCAGTCTTCGACCTCATCCTGTGAAATTTTGCCGAGAAGAGAAGTATATTATTAGAGTTTGTGCATATAAGTTGTTTATAAGTAAATATATATATAAACTTACTGTCAAATCTTCCAGGTCTTCGACAAACTTTTCACCATTGTAGAGGAATGCAAGCTTTAAAACAGCAAATGTTGATTCTCCCTTTTCTACCACTGGAACATCTTGCACGGTATGAGTCTGCCATCTTGTACCCTTGGCATTCATTCTTTGTCCTAGTATTATGTTGAAGACTTCTTTAAACCTAGGTACTTGGGAATATTTTATTTTTTAATTAATTGTTTTAATATTGCAACTTGTAAAACTGAAAAAATTGTTATGTATAAATGCTTACGATTGCCGACTTATGAACATGATATTCCTGAAACTGTCTTTCTCTTTTTTCTCTGGCATCTTCATTTTCCTGAAGTACTCGACTTGCTTCTTCTGCTGTCAATTTGTCGATGTGTATATTTTCTTTTTCAAATTCCTCGTGAGTTGTTTCTCGAGGATCAATAATGTGAACTTTGTGTTTGTATTTGTCCAACACATATAGTACATAGCGGTCATGCTTCTCCATTGGAATTAATATCTGCATACAAAATACTTGTTGCTTAGATGATAGTTTAATATAAAGTAATTTAATAGAACACATATTTTCTGATTTTTTCATGGTAAAATAGGTTGTTACCATGTTTGCTGTTGAGAGATTTTTCCGTTGATTTTCCTTGAGATACATGGGAACCAGCGGATTCTTTGTTTTTTGCAATTCATTTTTAAATTTTGTAATAGTAGTTGTGTGTTTTTTCAAATCCAATATATGCTGCAAACAATATTTATGATGAAAAAAACTGTTAGAAAAAAGAGTCGTGTAATAATATAAAAAGAGTAGTTGTTGCAATGTTCACAAGATTTTGCTTTTTAAAAGTTTACCTCTGCAAAGTTTGGGCCTAATATTACTCTGTCACTCTGTTTTGATTCTTGTCTGCTTTCCCAGATTTCTGCTATGTCATTGAGGATCCTCTTTTCCATATGATGTCGTTTGTTCGTCTGTGCTGGTCTTGGACCAAATACTGCCTTCAGCTGGGCTCCAGCAAGTTGCGTGCTTTCACTGTCCTTGCGGATGCGCCTAAATATAGTTTTGCTGCGACAGGGGAGATAAAATAATTTTGGAGGTGACGGTTAGTGAGAAACAGATTCTTACATTATTCTTGGCCTCTGTCCAACTATTTTGAGGTGCAATAGAAAACAACTCACTTTTTGTATTCCTCCTGCCAGCTGTCGCTCATGACTAGATGGAAGAGGTCGGACGCCTCCTTTGTGTGTTGGAAGCAATGAGAATGTTTTGGATATGGACTGATGCTTTGTCTTTTTTTCCTTTTTGTTTCATATGTTTCAGTCAACGGAAGCAGATATGTAATATGTAAGCTCTCTTGATACGAAAGATGTTGGTGGACACCGTGTGATGTGTAGGTTATTACAAAAAAAGGGGATAAGTAGAAATGATTTTCTTACCTTTTTTGGTGGAAAAGAACTTTGAAGTTTCTGGTTTGTATTCTTTGATTCTTCCAGGTAGTTGCGCCCACTTTACTTGGTTTGTTTCACCAAATATGGCTGTAAGAAGGAACTCTGGTTTCCACTCGGCATCTACGTTGCTTTGCTGCATGGAGGTCATCGGATATTGAAGTATTCAAGTAGTGCTGCTTGTAAAAATTAAAATTGTTGCTCTTGTACTATTCACTTACATTGAAATCCTCATCATCTTTTATGAGTTCAATGCCATTCCAGTATTTTGCAAATTGAGCCATGAAGTGTCCGCATTGGGTACCTGAGAGTGCTAGTTATCGACTAGAGGGGGGGTGAATAGGCAATTTTTATGGAAGTCTTCAAAACATGAGAGTTTCGAAGACAAACACGAAAACTGGACCTATAAACATGCAACGGAAGATGAACTACACTAGACACACCATAGTCAAACAAGTATGAAGCTAAAGCATGATGACAGATATCAGCTAGGTAGTAGGATCAGGATGGAAGATAGTATGAAGCCAATCAAAACAAGTAGTCACACAGTGAAGTCAAACAGGCAGAGCAATCAGGCAATGACTTCACAAAGACAAACTGTAAGTAAGGAGAGTAAGAGATAGAACCAGTGTGTTGTGAAGACAAGGATTTGTTCGACCAGTTCCAGTTGCTGTGACAACTATACATCTGGTTCTGGAGGCTGAGATTGAACTCAGAAGACCGTGTCTTCACGTTATTCTCCTTGAGCTAAGGACACACAGTCCTCGCCCAATCACTCCGGTAAGTCTTCAAGGTAGACTTCCAAACCTTCACAGACTTTGTTCACCGGCAATCCACAATGACTCTTGGATGCTCAGAACGTGACGCCTAACTGGCTGGAGGATTCACAGTCCTCAAGTGTAACAAGTCTTCAGATCACGCGGACAGAAAGACTTCAGTGATGCCAAACACTCTCTGGGCTCTGGTTGGTTTGGGCTTTGTCCTCGCAAGGATTCTCTCTCTTAAAGGCTTCGGAGGTGGGTTGCTCTCAAACGACAAAAGTTGTATCTAACTCCGAGCAGCCACCAATTTATGGTGTAGGTGGTGGGCTATTTATAGCCACCGGGCAACCCGACCTGATTTGTTCGAAATGACCCTGGGTCACTAAGGAACTTACACGTGTCACAACGGTCAGATTTCAAACACACACGACAACTTGACTTGGGCTACAAGTAAAGCTGACTTATCCGACTCTGGATAAGATTTGCTCTCATTGTCTTCGCTCGAAGACATAGGATTTTGGTTGAGCATCACATCAGTCACTCTGACTTTGTTCCCTTGGACCCCACTTAACAGTGCGGTGGTTCCTATGACTCAACAAAGAAGAAAAGAAACAACGAAACTACTAAGTCTTTGCCCTCCATAGTCTTCACTCAATGTTTTCTCCTGTCATAGTCTTCAGTGTGAATGTCTTCACGTACCACCATTATCTTCAATGTCTTCATACATTTTTAGGGGTCATCTCTGGTAGGTAAACCGAATCAAGGAGGGACTACTACATGTGTTATCCTGCAATTCTCACAAACACATTAGTCCCTCAACCACGTTTGTCGTTAATACTCCAAAACCAAACTAGGGGTGGCACTAGATGCACTTACAATCTCCCCCTTTTTGGTGATTGATGACAAACTGTTTGAAGTTTTCAACGGGGATATAAATATGTGAATTTGTAAAGGATGAGGTATTGTCTTCGTAAGTAGGAAAAGGCTCCCCCTGAAGATGTGCATATAAATAATTTTCTTTTGGAATGCAAATGCACATGGCAGGTTCGACTTGTGGAGATACTCTTCAACTTATGAAGACAAATTATCATGCATGATTCGATGTAATGAAGATAATGACATGCATAATGAAAAATGGACGTCTGCAAAATGATTTAAGTGCAGAAGTTATCATCGCATCACAAAATAGCAAATAAGTAGCAGACGACCATCGAGTTTAAGTGTTACAACTCAGAGAACCAAATGTATCAAGAGCAAGAGTTGTAAACACTAGGCAAAATATAATACAACCGCCGATATGAACCCGCTTGAAGACTATCAACTCATAGCTTCTCCCCCTTTTGTCAGTAAGGACCAAAAAGGGTTGAAGACAGTGAGCCTCTACTCGTTCCCAGAAGGAGTAGGAGAAGATGTAGGGTTGGTGTCGAGGTTTGGCGTTGCAGACGAACTTGGAGCAGTGTCGATACGCGTTTGAGGTGGCGAAGTAGCATCAGCTTGATCATTGATCACACGAGCATTCACGGTTGCAGCAGAAGAGGAGTACTCTGAGTCTTCAAGAGATGGAGTGCGCCACAGAACAACATTTCTGGGCGGAGTGGAATCAAACTTGAATCGTTCTGAGAAGCCATCATCCTGAAGATCTTCCTCAGCACACATAAGCGTTAGCTCTTTCCATATGCGTCGACAGGTTTCATGCGTGACAAATGCATTCTTGGTTGCAAGGTTGCGAATGCGGTTGACGTCAGTCATGATGCTCTGCATCTGGCGCTTGAGCCAATCATGATGCCTATCCTGCTTTTGATGCAGGCACACGAGAAGCTCTCGGTCATTGAGAACACGAGATCACTTTCGAGGCTGTTGAGCAATTGTGTTGTCAGTGGCTTCGGTTTGGGCACGGTGAGGTGCACGTGTAGTACCAGCCAACGGATAGACTCGAGTGGCAGCCAGCACACCTTCAATGGGCTGAGTGAAGCTCCGACGATCAACTTTATGAAGATAAAGTGGCTCCTTGTCAGGTTCTGGATAGATGGCTTCAACAGACATATCAACATCTGGCAAGAAGACAATGTGGTTGCATGCAGATGGCTGATAGTTGAAAGCAGTATGAAGCTTGATCAGACGCATGATCCATGGAGCATAGAACTTCAAGCCAAAAATGTCAGATCCTGATGCAGCAAGTTGACGGATGAAGAAATCTTGTGCATTGAAGCATTTGCCATGAAGAATATGGAAGACCAATGTCTTCATTGCACCTTCTAGCTTAGCCTTTGGAGAATGTCCTTTGATGGGCCAGAGAGTTTGCCTTATGATGTCATAGATTGTGCGTGGCAGATACTCAAGGTCTTCAACAAAGAACTTCGTAGGATATTCTGCATCTGGAGGCAATGGCTTCACCATACTGAGCATCTGGCTCATGTCGGGTAGTGGCTTGTGAAAGATGCTTTCTACAGCTGCAGTGTGAAGCTGACAACCAGGTTCATAGAGATCACCTGGAGTGGGCAGGCCAGTAAGCTCAATGACATCAAATGCTTTGGCTTCATGATGGACATTTCCTGTCATCCACTCAAGGACCCAAGTCTTAGGATCCCTGTTGTAGCCTCTGATATGATGAGTAGCATAGAATTGAAGCAGCAACTCTTCATTATAGTGCTCCTTATCAGTGATGAAATGCAGTAAGCCAGCCTCTCTAAAGCAATCTAGAGCTTCTTCTAAGTAGGGCAGGCCAGCTATAGCTTCAGTATCAAGGCGCATGTGCGGAAATATGCGGCCTTGCTTGTACAGAATGCATGAATAATAGCTGCGCTGCTGATAACTCCAGAACCGATCAGATGAAATCTTGGGCCTGGTGTAGGGGTTATTATCGCTATCGAAGAAGGTGTTGTGTGCAATGAAGCCGTTGACATTGAAAGATCCTGGTGAAGTGGCAGTACATGGAAATCTCGGCAGTCTTGGCTTTGGCTTCTGAATCTGAGGCCTGTGCTCGACATGGTAATCAAATTGAGGACCAGTAGCAGGTGGAGGAATCAGAATAGTCCATCTGACCAGGACAAGTTGGCCATAGTTGTATGCTTGCTCGATGGTATGTGGCCTTGGAGGCGGAACAAGAGCAGTGGCATGGACTTCAGGCTGCAGATTTGTGTCAGGTGCAGCATTGACTTAAGTTGCTTCATTGGCTTCATTGGCTTCATTGGCCACTGGTGCATTGCCCACTGTAGGCTCCACATTGGCTTCGGCCATGACAACGTCATTGGCTTCAGGAATGTCATTTGTGGCAGCCTCAGGATTCTCATCCTCCACTTGAATAGCTGGAGGTTTTGTCATAGACTGGTTCTCTTCATTATCTTCTTCTTGAGTTGCAGCGGGAGTAGCAACAGGCTCTTCTTCTTGTGTTGCTCCGGCTGATGCAGCCAGAGGGTCTTCAGTAGCATTGGCTTCAGACATAGGGACCGTGACAGAAGGATTTTCTTCAGAGAACACTTGACGTGCCACTGAACTTGACAAGTTGGAGCCCTCTTATGTGATGGTGGTCATGGAGACAGATGGCCTCAGGCCTTTTGTGAAGCCGTTGGAATACGGGCGACGCCTTTGGTGATGGTGATGTCTCCATGTAGTTGTCATCATTGGACATGGGGCTGATGACGGGCACATATGACGGTTGAGGTGTACTTGGTGAGTCTTGATGTGGGGTAGTTTGCTGGGGGCGATCAGCCCACGATGCATCTTGTGAGATCGGCGTCAAAGGACGACCAATACTGATAAGCTCACTGTTCGTTTGAACAGGCGATGATACCGATGGGCGCTCGATCTGAGGAAGAACATCATCATCTTGAACAATGTCTTCAGTCACGATGGGGTTGATGACTGGAACTTCTTGAGCTTCAGGAGCCTCTGTGGAAGAAGGCTCATGAACAATCATTTGACGCTCTTGGTTTGCAGACGGAGGGGGAACAAAGGCAAGGGGTTCAACAACAAGGGGCTCTGTAGGAGCAGCCCGATCTCTCTTCTTGGTTTTTCTCTTCTTAGGGGGTGGTGCTTCATCAGTGGTGCGATTGGTTTTCCGCTTTCTGGCTTCGGCTTCAGCGGCCTTGGTCTTCTGCTAATATGAAGCCACTGTGGAGACCTTAGGCTTCGAGCCTGTCATGCTGGCAGGGAAGACAATGCGAGGTTCTTCCCGCCTTGGAGCTTCAGTGGGGGCCACAGTAGGCTTCTTGTTTTGCTTGGACGCCCAAGTGCCTTGTGCTTTTCAGCTTTGTTGTAAGACTAAACACATTTGGCAGCAAGAATCTTCATGCGTTCTCTTGAGCCTTTGGCTTCTTCACGCTTTTTGCGAAAGGCTTCTTTAAGGTCATTCAGCATCACCTTGAATTTTTGGACATCAGCCACACTCAGCTTGGCCACATGCTTCTTGAACTGTTCCTTCTCGAAATCAATCTTGTGTTTCAGTTCAACAATTCGCTAGGCATGAGGTATAAGGAGTAAAAAGAGCCTTACGTTCCATCCCACAATCAATTCCCTTATATAACTAAAGAATTTCTAGACTCAACTCCGACCAGTTTGGCTTGGTAATCCTACAGGCAGTCAAGCTCTGATACCAACGCTGTCAGGACCCCGACTCGATGTCACGTCGATCTAGCCGGTAACACCTCATATCACTTTGCGGCCTCACGCACGGTATCCCCACGGGTGTCGCCTTACCTTTGCCCGGGACCGTTTGCGCCTTTTGGCTCACGTATATGATAGTGTCGCTAGCATCCATATGATAAGGAGCCCGGGCTGACATGACTAGTCGTAAACCCAAAGTGGCACAGACTTACAGGGACAGGCATCCATGACCCAGCTTCGAACGTGTCGGTCATCAGCAAGTGGGTCCGGGCTGTAGCACTGGGCTAGCAGGACTCCGGTAAACCGGGCTGTAGCGGGCTAACAGGACTCCGGTACTCAAAGCATGACATTTCCCCGAAGGGACAGACGCAGGAACGAAGAAGGACACATGCCGGCCAGCCTAAGTGTTCCGGAGCAGTAGCAAGCTACCATGGCTCGGTGGAAACACTAGGAGACATTTCCCGGTAAGAGAGGCTACTAAAGATAAACAACTAGATAGTCAGATCCCACACATACCAAGCATTTCAATATCATACACACAATATGCTCGATATGTGCAATACAACATGGCATCACAAAATGACTCTACGACTCAAGTAGTTATTCAATAGGCTCCGGGGAGCGAGATATTACAAACATGGGTCTCATGACCCAACAATCAGAGCATACAAGTCAAAGCACAAGCGGAAACTATCATGTCTGAGTACAGACATCTATAAATGAAAAAGGCTGAGAAGCCTGACTATCTATCAGATCCTGCCGAGGGCACAAGATCGTAGCTGAGGTATCAAGCTAAACGTCGAAGTCCACGTGGAACTACTAGTGAGACTGAAGTCTCTCTGCAAAACATAAAATAGGCAAACGTGAGTACAAATGTACCCAGCAAGACTTACATCAGAACTATCTACATATGCATCATTATCAACAAAGGGGATGGTGGAGTTTGACTGCAGCAAGCCAGCTTTGACTCGGTGGCTATCCTGAACTACGACTGCAATGTAACTCTTTTGAGGTGGCGCACACGAGTCCACATATTCACCAACCAATACACCACTATGGATCTGCTCCCGTCTCCCTACGAGAACGCCATCCATAGCACTCACGCTTATCTTGCGTATTTTAAAGTATCCACTTTCACTTGTCTATGAACTGATATAAGCAACCCAGAAGTCCTTTTCCGCGGACACGGCTATTCGAATAGATGATGTTAACCCTGCAGGGGTGTACTTCTTCATACATGTTTCCACCACTTAGCGTCTGCACACGACATGTGCTCGGCAGACTTCAAGCGAAAGCCGACGTGGGTGTAGACCACGACCTACCTAAACACTCAAGTCTCTAGTCCAGGTTTATTGCCTATTCGGGTTCCATCCATGAGGAGATCCGGCCGGAGTTTCGCTCACAGCCCCAAACGATGTGAACAGGGTTCCGTGACACCAAACGGGTGCCCGGTTTACCCGGCCACGTGCCTACCGCATCACAGCCCACCCCTACGGTCAGCGCTGTCCACGGCCTCCAGCATACTACAAACACCAGAAACTACTTGCAACTCCTGGACAGAGGACAAGGGTGAATAAGAAGTCGAGCGGGGTCATATTTCAGGGCCCAATGTATGGTAGTAGCTGAATCATGGATCACAAACACAGAACTCAGTTCCTGAGGACGGCTGCAATGAGACAACCCACCATGTACTCCTACATGGCCTCTCACCGCTACCTTTACCAAATCGTGTTCACACACTTAGCTCTCACACAGTAGGACATGTTCACACGCCTCTGATTCATCCCCGATGAATCAGACCTGACTCAACTCTAAGCAGTAGCAGGCATGACAAACAAACATGAATGAGTAGGCACATCAGGGCTCAAACAACTCCTACTCATGCTAGTGGGTTTCATCTATTTACTGTGGAATGACAGGTCATGCAGAGGATAAATGGGTTCAGCTACCGCAGCAAGTAACGATATGTCGTTGTTGTCCTAATGCAGTAAAAGAGAGCAGGAGCGAGAGAGTAGGATTGTATCGGAATGAACAAGGGGGTTTTGCTTGCCTGGCACTTCTGAAGATAATTTAGCTCTTCATCGGTGTCATCGATCACATCGTCGGTACACGTCTATCGAGAGGGAACTAATACCGGCAACACAGAAAGGAACACAATCAATGCAATGCACAATATGATGCATGATCATGACATGGCAAAATGAATGTGTTTTGGGCTAATGCAACTAGCAACAGATTGAATGAAGTTGGTTTGAATACAAGATTCAAATTCAAACTCCATATATGGTTATTTAAATGCCCTTTATTTGATTTGTGCTAAACAGCAGTGATAAGTTGTTCTAACATGCATGAAAATGGTACAGATGGATTCCTTGAATTTTTCTGATAATTTTTCATATATAAATTATTTAATTTGGAGTTACGGTTAATTTTCTATGAATTTTAGAAGTTTATACAATTTTCTGGAATTTTCTGATTTATTTATAAATCCAGTAATTGAATTAATGCGCCAGCCTGACGTCATAGTGACGTCAGCAGGTCAACAGGGTGCCCCCAGGTCAAACCTGACCTGTGGGACCCATATGTCAGCGTCACAGGTTAACAGGGGGGGTTTATTTTAGTTTAATTAAGGATTAGGGCACTAGGGCCCACATGTCAGTGGCTCTGGGGTTAGATTAGGTGGTGATTAGCTTAAGCTAAGTACCTGATGGCGGGGGCCCACCTGTCAGTGTCAGCAGAGGGGGTGGTTAAAATAAAATAACTAACTAATTAGCAGGGGGGGCTGGCCCCACCTGTCATCGACCCAGGGGGGGTTACGCCGTGGTCAAGTGGTCAACCCCACCGGCGGCTTGACGCCGGCGAGGCCAGCCGCGGTGGCGAGCCTCGGGTTTTGCCCACAGGGCTCAGTTTGGCGCGCGGAGCACAGCTTCGGGATGCGGACGCTCGTCCGCATCCAACTGTGGTGGTGGCGCGGCCGGGGAGTGGCCGGAGTGGTGCCGGCGACGAGCTTGGCGGCGGCCGAAGCTCGGGTGCAAGTGGGGATGGGGCTGCGGTGCGTAAACGAGCGCGGCGAGGGTTCACGGAGGCTCTACGCGATGCGGGGAGCGCGTTGGGCGCATGCCCGGGACCAAATGGTCACCGGAGCTACGCCGACGTTGAGCTCAGGCGGCGGCGCGTTTCGGCCATAAAGGGGGCGACGGCTACGGCGATCAAATGAAGCGGGGAAGAGGGGAAAAGGGTGGAGGAGCTCACAGCGATCACGAAGAGGGGCTCGGCTTGCTCGGGAACGGCCGGAGTTCCACGAATTTGGGCGACGGCGACCGGCGGGTCTGAGGTAGGAGATGAGCTCGGGGAGGATGTTCGGGGCTTCTGGAGGGGCGTGGCTCGGTGGAAGAGGAGGAGGGGGTCGAGGCGAAGCTCGAGGGCGTGTCGGAGAGGCTGCGGGATGGCTGCGGCCGCGGTAGCGGCGTCGGCGGCGACGAGCTCCGCTCGGTCGCGGGAGGGAGAGGGAGCAGAGGAGAGGATGGGGACGAGAGAGTGAGCGACGGGTTCCAGGAGGGGTGCGTGGCGTCGCTAGAGAGGCCGGGGGGGAAGCAGGAGGTGGCCGGAAGCAGGAGGTGGCCGGGGCGCGTGGCCGCGCGCGCCGGGCGCGTGCCCGTCCTCCTGGCAGAGGAGGAAGGCGACAGGGGAGGCGCTGGTGGGCTGGGCCGGCCAGGGGGGGGGGAGCTGGGCCGGCTCATGGCGCCAGGTAAGCTGGGCTTCTCTCTCTCTTTTTTTCTATTTACTGTTCTGTTTTATTTTTTTCTATTTCTGCAATTTGTTTTTGATTTGTTTTAATATCAAATCATTTTTTAAAATCCTGGAAATAATTATGGGTGCTTTCTGAATTATTCCAGTGACCCTTATCAATTTCCAACATTTATTTGAGCATTTAAATTATTTATAATATTTAAATGCCCAAAGTCAAATACAATATGATTTAATTCAGTGACCAAATATGCCCTGCAAAAATATAAACCATTTTTGGTAGATGCTTCCACCTCAAACCAGAAATGTTGAACATTTTTAGAGGACATTTTGAGTTCAATGAAAAGGGTTTTATTTTGACCCTAGTTGAATTCATTTGGTGTTAGGGCTTAGTCCATCCCCATCTCAGGTTTAATGAAATTTAAACATGATGTAACACCCTAATGCATGCACTAGACATTGTCAGAACTAGGGATGTGACAACTCACCCCCACTAAACAAGAATCTCGTCTCGAGATTCAAGCGTAGGGTAAGGTGAAGGGGTAACGCAGACTAGTATAATCTTCACGATCCAGGGTGCACTTCAATTGAACGTTGATTCGATCACCATCATTGTCTTGAAGTCTTGCTCTGAGAAATCCTGTCAACATGACATGGAGGGAAGGAGACTCTAGAAGGGTCGATCTTCTCGAAGATCGAACAACTCACGGAATGAGACATAACAATATCTCTCGAGCTGAGAGACGAAGCACACCTCTAGAGGGATGGAGTGGAACAGATGACGAGGGTTCACTAGGTAGACAACAATTTCACGCTTAAGAGGGTGGCAAACGATTGTCAACGTAGCGAGGAGTTGAGTTGCCATGATACCACGACGAAACATCCTGGAGGGGGGTGATTCGTAGATTATTACCTTAAGTGGCAAAAAGAATTACTTTTGATTCGAAGATCATTGAAACTCTTCATACCAGCCTAAGGCAAATCACAACGATCGTTTGGAGGGGGTCGGTAGAATGGCATACTCAGACTTGAATGATGTGGATTACCTTGTTGAAGACAACGTAATGGATGAATTTCCTCATCACCGGAGATGGAAGAGACCCATGGTAGAATGGCACATTGGTGGTGCAAGCTGGGAACAAAATGCAAATGCTGGAATGATTCTGGTAACTGGGGAAGAACCCAACAAAGAGAGTGGATTCTATGTTTGAAAGATCATAGCATTGCCGAGGAAACTGAGAGCAACCTCGGTTAGTGCCGATGATAACACGTAGCGCTTGTGCGTGCTCTCAAGAACTTGAGCATTTCCATATTCATCAAAGTTTTACCAACATCCGTGTCAAGGATCCTGGCAACACAACTTGCTACCATGATGAATGGTGATGGAGGATGCAGATGCGAAGGAGGATAACACTTTCTCAGATTTCACCTTAGCGAGGCCAAGCAAATAAAATCTGGATGAACGACCGAGAGACATTTAGCACTCCGCTTCTAATGTTCTCCTTAATGTGCTAGCGTATTACACCCATAGATATGGTTTGATATCTAGAACATCAAGTAAAAGGTCGGACTTCGGGAGCAATAGAATCCATAAGGAACAGTTACGGAGGTAAATCCTACGAAATCCTTATGGGGAGGTGGCCAACTTCCTCAACCAAGATACTGCAATAATAGGTCTTCCGGTGGGGTGTGTTGGCCACGACATCCACTTTACCGGTTATCGAGGGACCAATATTATAGTTCTTGGGAAATGTTCCAACCATCATATCTGCCTGAGACTCAGATCTGATTGGTGTCAGGATATTCCAGACTCATCGAGTCTAGGAAGAAAAATGAAAGTTTGCAACACAACTCGACGAGATGACGTTGCGAGATTCTCGGGAAATGAACTACGATAGCAAGCTCCAAAACATGAGCTGGTTCTGCTACAAACATGTGAACACGTTGTCCCAGACAAGCATGCCCACATGGTAGTCTTACAATAAAACACTACCGAGTTCTGGTTGGGAGCCATCATCGAGGATATCGAAGTTCTTTCATAAGTCCGGATTAGCTCTTATGAAGATACTCCTTCTCCTTGAACAAATCAGTCGGTGGCTTGATGTGCTAGGATACACATATGGAATGAAGATGATCAGTCTATCAAACCACAGAATACTTCGCACGTGCATAACTGACTTGGGATGGTTCCAGAGGAGGCAAAAACAAACCTTCTCGAGTTCACGACGGCAACTTACATCAAAATGCACGTGAATCAAGGAAGTCACTCCTTTCATCCAAACATATACTTCATGAACGGGGCATGAAGAAAATGCTTTCAAAAGTTTCCAACACTAACTTAATGTTCAACAACATCATGGAGGAGATAAGAATGTTGTTAATGGGCTCAACAACAACTCATCGGAATTTCCATATCACTGGACTTCCACCATCGTGTGAACATGGTGATAGCATTGATCAGACCCAAAAGATATAATGGTGTATGCTCGAGGGATCAACCATGAGTAAGACAACATTACGAACATCGTTGGTTCTGATTTGATTTGACGATAGCCCACACTCAAATCAAAGGATTGATGAGACGATAGGTCCAGCAACTGATCACAAGGACCAATCGATGAAGATATCATCTTTCTTCAACACACACTACACAAGAATATCCCTTTGGAACGAACTAAGTCAGGCAAGCTTTTATCTTCCAACTCTCCAAGTTGTCGTTTAGCTTAACCAACTAGCTCAGGGATATTTAACACCGATTCTTGGAGAGAAGGTGGTTCACAAGAAACCAACTTGATCACGAACTCAACATAGCGGTCAGGTGACAACCCGGTAATACTTCCGAGAAGATATTCAGAAAATCACGAACCACCGATATGTTACTAAGCTCGAGAACAATCTCGCTTTTGAGGGCAAGACGATATGATCAAATGAGTGAGGACTTGACAAAATCCTAACTCATCAATCAAAGAGTGCACCAGGAAATAAGGACTAGGTAGCACGATCAGTCTTAGAAGGATGATTCGAAAACAAACATACTAAGAATGAAATTATTATCCTTTAACTACCAAGCAACAAGGTTGCTAGGAGTATTGAATTCACACATCACGATTCACTTGTCGGCATTCCGGTTACAATAATACAGGAATCGAGGAATGAACAATGATAGCAAGAAGTATCACTGTACCAAGAGTGCATAGGGTGGTGTGGAATTCCTATAACAATCTCGATATAAAATATGTAATACTCCAAGGTAGAGCAGAACCAAAAGCTGGATTGGCATTTGATCTACGGAATACAACTACTTTGACCCAATCCTAGATATGGAAGAGGTACTGGAGTTTGTTTCTCCTAGTCGTTCTACGATAGAATGGCTTGACGGACCACAGGAGTAATAGGCATCGATAAACGAACGCACGCATACTCTTGACTATCAATTGATAGACGAGGTTCAGAATGCAACTAAAGAGAGACAACTCAAAGGAACTTATGATTTTCTGAGTTGTGGATGCATGGTTTAGTATGTCGAACGAATTCCACATGTTTCTTCCGGATAACCCATGAAGAAAAGTAGAACTGGCAGAGTTACAATGTAGAATCGAGAACCCATCGAGAGCACTCTGATTGTGATCTTTCGATCAGCGAGGAACATCTGCCATAAGCGGTTCATAGTATTTGGAAGAAAGGAATACCACGAACATCGAGGACTATCGCAAAGGTTACTAATATCCTAAAGGAACTAGCAAACACTATCAACATGAAAAAGTAGGGTGGATCTCGGGTTCAAAAACCCAGGAACAGAATGCCTACTAACTAATAACATCACGGGATGCTTTCGAGAATAAAAGCCAGAATCATCACACTGGGATCACAAAACATTGCTAGATTACTAGGTGACTCCCTAAACACCTAGGGCCATAATAGTAACTCCAACATAAAGTCAAGGCAATAGAATACCTCAACTCAACAATTAGTGTGATTGATCTGACCAAAGGCACATCGGAAACAGGAGGAAGGGATCTGCAAATGCATCAGACTGTTTGGAAACCTGGGATGACTCGGACAGCATAACGGCTGTAAATGTTCAGAAAAGATTTGAGACATTCACAAAAATGGTGGCATAACCACTCAGAAGCACAATATCAAGGTTTCGAGATCAACAATTAACATACGGGAGTAGTAGGAACTGAACTGAGACTTAAGTCCAACAATCTTATAAGTCTACGGATTAGTAACACGTGATCCTGATAGAAAGAAGAGATAGCCTAGTTCTTAATCCCCGCAGGAAAGATAAGATGACTCAGATCAGAAGGGCATGAGGTATAAGGAGTAAAAAGAGCCTTACGTTCCATCCCACAATCAATTCCCTTATATAACTAAAGAATTTCTAGACTCAACTTCGACCAGTTTGGCTTGGTAATCCTACAGGCAGTCAAGCTCTGATACCAACGCTGTCAGGACCCCGACTCGATGTCACGTCGATCTAGCCGGTAACACCTCATATCACTTTGCGGCCTCACGCACGGTATCCCCACGGGTGTCGCCTTACCTTTGCCCGGGACCGTTTGCGCCTTTTGGCTCACGTATATGATAGTGTCGCTAGCATCCATATGATAAGGAGCCCGGGCTGACATGACTAGTCGTAAACCCAAAGTGGCACAGACTTACAGGGACAGGCATCCATGACCCAGCTTCGAACGTGTCGGTCATCAGCAAGTGGGTCCGGGCTGTAGCACTGGGCTAGCAGGACTCCGGTAAACCGGGCTGTAGCGGGCTAACAGGACTCCGGTACTCAAAGCATGACATTTCCCCGAAGGGACAGACACAGGAACGAAGAAGGACACATGCCGGCCAGCCTAAGTGTTCCGGAGCAGTAGCAAGCTACCATGGCTCGGTGGAAACACTAGGAGACATTTCCCGGTAAGAGAGGCTACTAAAGATAAACAACTAGATAGTCAGATCCCACACATACCAAGCATTTCAATATCATACACACAATATGCTCGATATGTGCAATACAACATGGCATCACAAAATGACTCTACGACTCAAGTAGTTATTCAATAGGCTCCGGGGAGCGAGATATTACAAACATGGGTCTCATGACCCAACAATCAGAGCATACAAGTCAAAGCACAAGCGGAAACTATCATGTCTGAGTACAGACATCTATAAATGAAAAAGGCTGAGAAGCCTGACTATCTATCAGATCCTGCCGAGGGCACAAGATCGTAGCTGAGGTATCAAGCTAAACGTCGAAGTCCACGTGGAACTACTAGTGAGACTGAAGTCTCTCTGCAAAACATAAAATAGGCAAACGTGAGTACAAATGTACCCAGCAAGACTTACATCAGAACTATCTACATATGCATCATTATCAACAAAGGGGATGGTGGAGTTTGACTGCAGCAAGCCAGCTTTGACTCGGTGGCTATCCTGAACTACGACTGCAATGTAACTCTTTTGAGGTGGCGCACACGAGTCCACATATTCACCAACCAATACACCACTATGGATCTGCTCCCGTCTCCCTACGAGAACGCCATCCATAGCACTCACGCTTATCTTGCGTATTTTAAAGTATCCACTTTCACTTGTCTATGAACTGATATAAGCAACCCAGAAGTCCTTTTCCGCGGACACGGCTATTCGAATAGATGATGTTAACCCTGCAGGGGTGTACTTCTTCATACATGTTTCCACCACTTAGCGTCTGCACACGACATGTGCTCGGCAGACTTCAAGCGAAAGCCGACGTGGGTGTAGACCACGACCTACCTAAACACTCAAGTCTCTAGTC